>VZQC01014576.1:630701-818881 GCA_009823505.1 Rhizomys pruinosus
AGAGGCCAACTGTACATTAGCAAGTGATGTCTCAAAATATTTTTTCATGCTTACACCAGGTCTTCGACAACAGGGACTTACCACCTTTCTCCTTGTAGATACCCCATTTTTTATAGGCAAAAGGCCTTTATAATTTGGGGGGCTTGGATCCCCCAGCCAACATCTCCTTGGCAGAACAATCCATTGTTGACATCAGGGCTTTCCTGTATTGACATATTGTGCTCAATTGTACCACTTATAAATTACATTTATTTTTGGCTCTAGATAGAGAATTATCTTTGTACAGTTTTTATGTCTATCAATCAATTAAAGAAGGTAGTTATACCTGTTTTATAAGCATTTACCATTATAGCAGTTGGTTCTAATTTACAGTTGGGGAATGACTTTATTACCATCCTATTTTTCTTTTTTATATAAAAGTGAGATGTAGAAAGGTTTCTCAGCATCTGGAAGGTAAACTTCATTAGATCACATTATAAACAGTTATCCCAAATAAATTTAGAGAAATGTTCAGTGTCTGTGACTCAGGCAATCTGAGGTTTCTTTTTCTTTAATGTTCAGATGGGTCAGCCTCTCTGCTGGCATTTCTCAGTCCATCTTGCAGTCAAAGATTGTGTATTTTCAGGCATTTAGGTTGGTGTTTTTACCTGTGGGAACATACAAATCTCCTCCCATAGTTAGTTTCAAGATTTTAAAACTAAAAATTTATCAAAAAGTTTGGAATATAGAGGGAATATTATACCACCTCCCTCTTTTTTGATCAATAGATGACTAAATTGTATTACAAATACCCATAAACAGGAACCAAGGTGTAAGTTTTCATCAAACTTACCCAAACTGTTTATTCTTGACTGTATGCTTATTTGGGAAGTGAACTCAGACTTAATTTTTTTTTTAATTATCCTACAAGTAAAGGAAAAATGTTACAAGGTGATACTGTATAACACAGAAAAATACAGAGATCATTTGTGTGCCTTAACCCCAAAGCCATTGTTGGAAATTCAATACAGATTACAAATAAAACAATTAACATCTTATATTTCCAATTAGTTTAAATGTATTACCATTTTAAGCTGTAAACTTTACAAGGTGGAATATAATAGCTATCTTTTTTCAAGTTCTTGGCCTTTCCTAGGCCTGGCATGAAAACCTACTTTAAAGATTTTTTAATAGCTAGCTCTTAATAAAAGTTTTTTTTACAGTTCTTATGTCCGTCAGTCAATTAAAGATTGGGTAGATATGTCCCATGAGAAGTTGTTACCATCATTACCATCTTGATTAATTTTTTATACACCTTTTTATTTTTTATTTTCAAACATCCAAAAACTTATTAACACTTTAATACACTGAAAACCCGGTTGCATCTTTGCCTTAGATGTTGAAAGAGTGCAACCAGTATAGATTCATTATTCCAAATTCCTTGATAGATAACCCATAACCTTTGTTGAAATCAAACCATGTTTTGGCTGTTTAATATAAATTTGCATCTTAAGATGGAAGAGCCAGTTCCAACTTAGAGGTAATGTTTTTATATTATCATGTCTGTTAACATAATATACTTAGAACACAAAAAGTACACTCATCCATACACATGTGTGCACGCACATACATACACACATACATAAGAAAGATTTGTTAGGTTGACCTGTAAGAGAAAAAATCCATATTAAAGTAGACAGGCCAAGGTTGTTTGTAGTCTTGGAACGATCCATGTTGTCTTACTATTAAGGACCTTGGAAGAATAATAATTATTTATAATTATAACAATTATAAGCATTATTAAGTATTATTATCAATAATTACCATTAACCATTATTAGTCACAGTAATCACTAATAATTATCATTAATAATTGTCAATAATAATAGCCAGCAATGAACAATTTGTCATTGACTATATTTTTATCAATTGTTATTAATAATTATATCCAATAACAATAACTGTAACCATCAATAACAATTACCAATAATAATTAACAACAATCTATCAAGCTCAGCAGAATTGATTTCACTTGGACTGTTCTCATGTGGTCCCTAGAAATGAAACCTAATTTTTCTTAAAAATGTTAAAAGTGACATGTGTCAAGTGTAATAGATATATAGCATTGTTATAGAAGCTAATGTACCAACAGGAAGTCACAATAAACATACAAGAAATTAAAGACTAGATCTGTAACACATCTAAGGAAAACAAAAGGTATGTTTTACTTTAAGTGTAAAATAGAGTCTATAAAAGTGATCAGTACTTTATACTCACACTTCTACACAAGGTTTTAGAACTTAGTTTTGGTGATGGCAATTTATAAAAGTTGTACTGAACAGAGGCACAGACATACATTGTTATCATATATAGATATACACACATTGGAAAAAACACCATATACTGTCCATTGATGGTCTGATAGATTTTTAATATGTTGTTACAGAGCTGTTAACAGTATCATCCACATAGATATGCAATTTATCTATACATTTATGTAAGAGATTTTCATCCTAGTGGTTGTATTGCATAAACTCACATACTTTGTTGTAAAACAGCTTGAAAGGAAACTGAAGTTAGAATACCTGTAACTTTAAAACAGTTTAATTTGGAGATCAAATCCAGTCTTAACAGATAACAAATAAAACCTTTAGAAAACCAGTTTAGAATTTTTCGTAGGAACTTAGGAACCCGGATTCAAATTAGGCCTTTGAAAAAGTTTAAGAGGCATGCCAAAAGTAAACTTAATTTATGTGCACAATATAGAATGAAAGAACTTTGAAGTGGCCACTTTTAACAGAAACTAACACAGAGGAACACACATGACACAAATCTCAGACACATGAGAGAACAGTTAACACACAGAGAATAAAGTCGGGACCTTTGTCCTCAAGGTGGGCATTAAGTTCCCTACCCACCTTTTCCCATATTTTGGGATGAATGGAGGGGCCGTCCAGTATAACCCATGGACAGAGATCTCCAATGAATATAAAAAACTATACCAAATCCTTTTTCTTTACCCTAACTCTTTTCTCCCTGAATGAACTCTTAAAGTAAGAAATAAACTTTTCTTCTTTACTTAACTGCTGGCCCATTATGTACTGAATAGGATGAAGGCAAAATCACTTACTTTCATCTAGAGGTCCAGCTTCTGTGGGCGACAGAGAGTCCTCAAAGCCAGAATGCAGCTGCTACCACTCGAATGTCTCTTCATCTGGTGAGGGGTCTGCGACCACTGGAGCCCCACGTCTGGGCGCCACTTGTCCCATCCTGTGAGACTCAGTTATTAGTGGGTTTCGAGGGGAGACCTCAGACCTGAAATATAATGGGTGTGAGAGAAAAGAGGGAGACCAAGCAGAGTTGTCAAGGTCTCGTTTATTGGAACAAAAGCGGTTACATTTATACTTTGCAGAAAGGCAGGAAGTAAGGAGGGAGAGGGCTCTGAGGATAGTTAGGGCAAGGGTGACCTGGCAGGACTTGCAAAACGTGTCTTTGCAAGATAAGCTTGGAATGTCCTGTGGGCTGAAACATCCTGTGGCTTATCTCAGCAAACATCAGCATAGTCCCATGATCCGTGCTGGGCGAGCAGGGCTTGTCCGAGCTTGTCCAGGCAGGACTGTGTCTCGGTCTCCAACAGCTACCCCACAAGCTGAGGCCTCACTGGCTACCCTACAAGCTGAGGCCTCACTGACTACCCAACAAGCTGAGGCCTCACTGGCTACCCCACAAGCTAAGGCCTCACTGACTACCCCACAAGCTTAGGCCTCAGTAGCTACCCCACAAGCTGAGGCCTCGGTGGCTACCCCACAAGCTGAGGCCTCACTGGCTACCCCACAAGCTGAGGCCTCACTGGCTACCCCACAAGCTGAGGCCTCACTGGCTACCCCACAAGCTGAGACCTCACTGGCTACCCCACAAGCTGAGACCTCACTGGCTACCCCACAAGCTGAGGCCTCACTAGCTACCCCATAAGCTGAGGCCTCACTGGCTACCACCACAAACTGAGGCCTCAGAAACTTCAACTGGCCAGATTCCCACCTTCTGTGGCTTATTTGGACCCATCTTATATACTTCCTTCCCTTAATATCTCTGCTTTTCATCGATGTCTGCATCTTATTTATTATCTTCTGTAGTGATTAGCTTTCCATAGTTGTGACCAGAATATCAGAGAACAAGTTAAAGGGAGGAATTACTTATTCCTGTTTGTTTTTTAATGTCAGGCTGATGTACTTGGCTGGGCCTGCTGTGAGGCACAAGATCATGATGACAGGAGTGTGAAGCAGGAGGAGGAGGAGGTGACAAGAGGTGGTCCACATGGCAGACAAGAAACATAAAGTAAGCACAGTGGGGCCAAGGGCAACATTCTGCCTCCAAGGATGTGAGCTGCTTCAGCTGGGTCCCAATTCCCAAAGTCTCCTGAACCTCCTGAAATAGTGTCACTAGTTGGGAATGGGAGCACTTTGAAGGAACACTTCACATCCAGACCATGGCCTCCCTGCCAGCTTCTACTGCCTCACCTCCCCACCCCAGGCCAAGGTTCTTCCTTCCTGGAATGTTCTTCACTCTGTCCAATCCCAGCAAAGCACTTACTGGGTGAGTGGCAGTAAGTAGCTTACTAGCCTTCCCTATGAACCTATCCCTCATCTACCTGGAAAGACCTCCAAACTAGACTGCCTATTCAGGCCTTATGAGGTTTATCAGCCAGGGTTCTGCTCCTCCCACAGCCTTTGCACACAGTGAGGACCTTGGGGCCTGCTTCCTGTCACCAACAATTCTGCATTCCCTCATGGAACACCTCCTCAGAGTGGGCTTCTGTGTTAGCTACTTTTCTCATTACTGTGACAGTACACCTATCAAAAGCAACTTAAATACAGGTTATCTGGGCTCAAAGTTTGAGGGTACAGTCCACTAGGGTGGGGAGACATGGCAGTAGGGGTGTGAGGCAGCTGGTCTCATCGTGTCCACAGTCAGGGTGCAGAGAGAGATGAACGCTGCTGCTCAACTGGTGCCTTCTTTTTTATTCATTCTGAGACCCCAGGCCACTGTCCACATTCAGGTGAGGGCTTTCCACCTTAGTAAACCTAATCTAGATGATGCCTTGAAGACTTGCTCAAAGGTTTGTTTCCATGGTGATTCTAGATCCTTTCAGGTTGATAACTGATAGTAACCATCACAATCTCTTACTCTGCTAAATACGGAAGGTACAGTGAAAGAACACAAGCCCAGGCCATGTGCAGTTGGACGTCCACCCTAAAGTAGAAATATGCAAGGGTGAACCTCAAGACCACAATATCTCAACCCAAGAGGAAACATGTCTAAAATAAGGAAATAAGTAAAATTATAGTTTTTCATGAAAAGCAACAGCTGGCAAGGTAGGGAAAACAGAGACTGTGGGCTGTCACAGTGTGTGCTTAGAGTCTGTCACAGTGTGTGCTTAGAGTCTGTCACAGTGTGTGCTTAGGTGAGACAGTGGGATGTCACAGTGTGTGCTTAGGCTAGGGTAGGTGTTGGGGTCAGGCCTTTCTGCCCACTTCCAGTTGGGGACCTTAACCAAGTCACTGCCATCTGCACTTATAAGCTGGTGACTTGGGTAGCACTCACCTGGCACTCATCCTCATCTGTAACATGGACAACATCATTTATCTGGTATGGGAGGAACTGCTAACCCTTTGAGGCCTAAGCCTCAGTTTCAAAGTATGGTACTGACCCTGGGGGTGTGGAGGGCAGTACAGATGCCCTGTGCTTCAGGCTCTGGTGTGAGGCTCTGGGCTGCCTCTGAAAGCTGCATTTAAAACAGTACCTATGTGACACACAGGTCTCCACATGTCATCCACAGCCATGTGGATCAGGAGGCCAGGACTACAACAAAGCTATAGTGTGGTCCTCTGGGATCCTTTAGGAATTTTCTGGAGATGCAGGTTAGGCCTTTGGGATGTAACACCTAGGTAATTCTGAGGTAGCCCTAGCGAGCTAAGCAGTGACAGATCATTCCTATGAGTACCAGACCTCCACTGGGTGCCAGACCCCCTGGTCACCTGTCCCAGCCCATATGCTAACTTGGTTTCCCTTCTCCCTCCAGGACTGCAAGTGATGCTGGTGTATACAGCAAAGGATTGGAGCCCAGCACAACTGATTATCACAGTGGAGCTGGGAGCTATGCCTGCTGGTGAGCAACCATGAATCTCAAGACCACAGTATCTCAACCCTAGAGGAAACATGTCTAAAAAGCTCTGGAGCAAGGGCGAGAAGCCTGGGACAGAGACAGATGCCATGCAGGTGGCTAATGAGGAGCTAGGGGCCAAGCTGACCAACATCCAGATCGAGTTCCAGCAGGAAAAGAGCAAGGTGGGGCAGGGCCACTGGTTCCCCCATGGCATGATGTGAGTGTAGGAAAGAGAAACTATGTTGGGACCTTGTGGTGGTTTGAATGAGAATGTCCCCCATAGGCTTGAAGTATTCAGACATTTTGTCCCCAGTTGGTGGCGCTGTTTTGGGAGATCTTAGAAGGTGTGGCCATATTGGAGGAAGTACATCACTGGGGGTGGGCTTAGAGAGTTCAACAGCCTTGCAAGTCTCCAGTTGTGCTCTCTTGGCTTCCTGTGCTCATTGGAAGACGTGAACCTCAGCTTTTTGCTCTAGCTCCTGCCACCATGCCTCCCACTACAATGGACTCTAGTTCCCTGTAACTGTCAATTGTAAGCACAAATAAACTGTTCCTTTCTTCCTATTTTTTTTTTTGGTCTTTTTGAGACAGGGTCTGCTTTTAGTCCCAGCTGGCCTGGAGCTTGCTCTGTAGACCAGGCTGGTCTTTAACTCAGAGATCCACCTGCCTCTGCCTCTTGAGTGCTGGGATTAAAGGCGTGTGCTACCATGCCCAGCTCAAACTCTTCCTTTTATAAGTTCCCTTGGTCATGGTGGTTTTATCACAGTAACAGAAAAGTGACTAATACAGATCTAGACCTGCTATAGGACATCTGGCCTTCATAGTGCTGTAAAGTATTAGGCAGCTTACCAGGGAGAAATTGTCCCCAAAGTTCTACTACAGACCTCACATGCTTCACTATTACATTCCAAATAAGGTGTTCTGGTGCAATGGTACCCCCCCCAAATGCAATGGGGTTTATGGCCCATTCCCTGGGGAGGAATGCACAACTGATAGTATAAGCCAAGTTGACCCCTAGTTTATTGGGGATGTTATAGGCCCAAATAAAAAGTCATTACAATTTTTTTGTCTTTTTGAGACAGGGTCTCCCTGTAGCCCCAGCTGTCCTGGAACTCACTCTGTAGACCAGGCTGGCCTTGAACTTACAAAGATCCACCTGCCTCTGCCTCCCAAGTGCTAGGACTAAAGGCGTGTGCCACCACACCCAGCTTTTTTTTTAAAGAGCTATGATGCCCCTGCTAAGATACTTTTCAAGCATTTGTGTTGGTGCCCACAGCGTGGCTTGTTGTAATGGTCAGTGTTTATTTAAATGTTTGTGCTTCTATTTGTGTTTTATTAGTAGGAAAAACAGCCCTGGAATGAGCTAGCAGTCCATTGGAAACAACCTGGATCTCTCTCTCTCTCTCTCTCTCTCTCTCTCTCTCTCTCTCTCTCAAAGCCCAGGGACTCTTGTGGAAGAGGCTGGCATGTACATATTGTAAGAGCCAAACAGAAAGGGGGTGGTGGTATGTGGGATAATTTAAACTTTCTGTCAAACAGACTGTTCCTGAATGTCAGACACCACTGGCCACAGAGATGGTGCTACTGAACAAGAGGTGGAGCAATCCCTCCCAAATCTGGAAGGACCAATCCCAATTACTTTTTATTGCTTTCTAATTTATCTGTCTACCTTTGCCCAGTCTAGGCTGATTATAAACCTCTTAGAAATGGGTGATTCGCAACAGCTAGAGAACAGTTCCCCTGATTAAATATAAATTTCTTTCTGAAGCTAACTGATCACACAAAAAACTGGAACACAGGAAATCCTTGACATTCATGCCCCTAACCTACCCATCACCACTGCTATGTATGGTAATTTGGGGTGGGGGAAAAGCATAGAGGTAATTCTCACTAATCCAGCAATTTAATTTAGAGGAGGTGAGAGTCTTTCAGTGTTTCTCACAAAGTGTAAAGAGAAGCCATCCCACTTCTGGGTGTAGATCCAGAGGAAATGATATTGTGATCTCAAAGATACTTGTATTCTGGTTAAAAAAAGAAAAAAACAACCTAGTCTCCATGACTGATGAAAAGATGTGTAAAAGGTGACATAAACATATAATGGAATACCTTGCACCTTAAGAAAAAGGAAATCCAAATTGGCTTTGAAAAAAAAAAAAAAAAAGAAAGGAAAGAAAATGCCATCCTGCAAATCGGAGTTGAGTAAGAACTTAAACAAGGCCGGGCGTGGTGGTCCACGCCTTTAATCCCAGCACTTGGGAGGCAGAGGCAGGTGGATCTTTGTGAGTTCAAGGCCAGCCTGGTCTACAGAGTGAGACTAAAGAGCAAGATGAAATTAAATCAACCAATTAATTTTAATCATGCACATATATTTACTCAAAAGATATCTAGGGTACCCAGGAGTTAAGTAAAAATATTGCAATTTAAGTTAAGCATGCTGAAATGGATTTGAATTACTGAAGTGATACAGCTATCTGAATCCCAATTTTGAATCCACAAATAGCTGGCAGGTTTAGGTAGGAAGAGTTAGATTTAGAAATAGTTACAAAAGAACCCACAAGAAGACAAGAGAGCAATAAACTTTTATCTAAAAACAGATTTTGTACACAAAATTTAAGAGAAAGGTATTAAGTGGTGACCAAGGTTTAGAATTATCTGGAAAAGACTGCTCTTGGTAGGATGGTTTCCATGAAAAGCCTTAATTTGCATCAGAAAGAAGTGGACTCCAGCATTTACTGAGCCAGAGAGCTACCTGGAGAAAATTTACATATGAACAAGTTAAAAGCTGGGACTGAGCTTGAAGAACTGGTTCTTCACAGTAGGGAATGGAGTCTTTCGCATTTTGGAGACAAAACAGATGGATTTCTAGGGGAGTTTACAGGCCCTGGAGTTATAACAAAAGTCACTCCAATACATTGTTTTTTTTTTAAGAAATATTAGTAAAAGCCTCTTTTTTTTTTTAATTTAATTTTTATTGATGGTTTGTGCATATCGTACATCATTTTCCAATTCAGATCAGGCATATTTCCCTTTCTCTTCCCCCCCACCCTATTCAAATATTTGGTTATTCTTTTGCATATACATATATGTATATATATGTATATATACATATATATGTGTATATGTATATATGTATATATGTATATGTATATGTATATATACATATATATGTATATATATGTACTTACATATATATATAAGTATATATATATAAGTTAAAAAAATAACAAACCTTTCTTTAGTATGTATGTATGTATGTATATGTATGTGTGCACACACACATGTGTGTATGGATGTGTGTACTTGTGTTCTAAGTATATTTTAATGTTAACAGCTATAATACCAGTAATTTTCGAGACAGGGTCTCCCTGTAGCCCCAGCTGTCCTGGAACTCACTTTGTAGACCAGGCTGGCTTTGAACTCCTCTTTGTGAGTTCAAAGCCAGCCTCTGCCTCCTAAGTACTAGGATTAAAGATGTGCACCACCACGCCTCTGAGTTGGAACATGGCCCTTCCTTCTCAAGACAGATTTATATTAAACAGCCAACACATAATTCAATTTCAACAAAGGTTATGGGTTATCTATAAAAAAATTAAAGATTTCATTGAACATCTTAATGGATCTACACTGCCACCTACCAGTTGCACCCTTTCAACATCTGAAACAAAGATGTAACCAGGTTTTCATTGTATTAAAGTGTTAATAAGTTTTTGGCTCTTTGGGAATCAAAAATAAAAAATATAAAAGTTTAAAAAAATGTGAATTCCGATTAGCATCATTATGGAATTCGCAGCCACCATTTTTTTTAATTGGCCAAGGGAGCTGTGTGGTGCCTGAAATCTCCAACTCCCTTGGAGATAAGGTGTAGTAAAATCAGATTAGAATTGCCGTGCCATAACTGTCCTGCAGTTTTGAGACAGGGTCTGCCAGTAGCCTCAGCTGTCCTGGAACTCACTCTGTAGACCAGGCTGGCCTTGAACTCACAAAGATCCTCCTGCCTCTGCCTCCCAAGTGCTAGGATTAAAGGCGTGCGCCACCACGTCCGGCTATATAATGTGTTTCACCTTAAAGATTTTTTTCAGTTCAGTGGTATGTACACAGAAGGCAGGCAGGTGGCGCCAGAGCACAAACTATGTGTAATCAGAAATTCTGTGGGAAAAAAATCTTTAAGGTGAAACACATTATATAGCCGGACGTGGTGGCGCACGCCTTTAATCCTAGCACTTGGGAGGCAGAGGCAGGAGGATCTTTGTGAGTTCAAGGCCAGCCTGGTCTACAGAGTGAGTTCCAGGACAGCTGGGGCTACAGGAGACCCTGTCTCAAAAAGACCAACCAAAAAAAAAAAAAAAAAAAATCAAAATAAAATTAAATCAACCAATTAATTTTAATTGTGCACATATTTTACTCAAAAGATATCTAGGGTACCTGAGGGTTTAAAATATTACATTTTAAGTTAAGCATGCTGAAATGGATTTGAATTCCTTAAGCAATAAAGCTAGCTGAACCCAAATTTTGGATTCACAAATAAATGGCAGGTTTAGGTAGGGAGTTAGAGATTTAGAAATAGTTACCCAAAAAAACCCACAAGAAAACAAGAGAGCAATACACTTTTATCTAAAAACAGATTTTGTATACAAAATTTGAGAATGGTATTAAGTGGCCATGGTTTAAAATTATCTGGAAAAAGGTCCCTTTTTTTTTAAGGCTGAGGAAATTTACATACGAAGGAGCTTAGCTGAAGCTGAACCTGAGAAACTGGATCCTCACAGTAGGGGATGAAGTCTAGTTTTTTTCTTTGGAAATTAAAACCAAAAAGTTTTATTTTAGACCTGTAAAATTATGAAAAATGATTCCAGGGCCAAGCATGGCTACTAAACCTCGATATTAAACTCAGCCTTGAAGTCACTGGATTTTATAGCCTGCAGGAGTGACCAAGCCAGGAGGTACATGCCTGGAGAGAATAGGATACTCTCTGACCCAAACCAGAGCCAGGCAGTTTTCCTCCATGTGTACAAAGCCTTGTGTTCCCAGATTATCCTCTCATCCACTGAAACCAGCAGGAGAGAAGGCTCCGTGGTAAAAGATAGCCATGTGGATGTTGGGTTCTTTGCAAGAACAATAACCACTCTTGACTGGTGAGAGATCTACTTTCATTTAAATGTGACTGTGTATGTTCTTCCATTCAGAAAGCATTATAATTTTAATCATTAAGTTTCAAGTACAGAGCACAAAGATGGCAATCTCTTGCAGAGGCTGAAGTATGGCAGGAGACAATAAGGAAGATAGTACTTAACAGGAACACATTTCTTCATGCCTCTCTCTCATTCCCATCAACTGCTACATGCTATGTCCAAGACCAGGGCTCTGAGCTCCTTCTTGTCTGAGGAATTCTATTTTCTCCTTAACATTTATATACTACAACAAGCATATATTAAATCAATCTACTAGTTAGTATGGAATACTTAAATGCATGGCTAATGTGCATAATTTGCTTCAACTATTGAATTTTCCAGTGGGTAGCTGAAAAGTAAGCCCTCAATCCTTGAAGTAAAAAGACAGTGATATTCAGACTAAAGGGGTATCATACCATATATACTTTCTGAATAGTTCCAAAAGGGCATTTATTTTTTTTAACTTATATATATATACTTATATATATATATATAAGTACACATATATACATATATATGTATATATACATATATACATATATGTATATGTACATATATATACATATATATGTGTATATGTATATATGTATATATGTATATGTATATGTATATATACATATATATGTATATATATACATATATGTATATATATATAATCAAATCTAGACCTGTGTCCCCCCATCCCCCCACCCCACCAGAGCTCATGCATTCTACCAAATATGCTTTTCATCTCAAAAAGAGGATTTCTATATCACTCAAAAGCTAATTATTTTTGTCATGGATGCACAAAAATCATGTCTTTACTCTCAAGAATGCCTACCACTGGACACTTGTCCAGTGTAGGCATAAGTCACTGCAAGACTGAAAGTGAAACTGGCCTGGCTGGTCAGGGTAGCAAGAGACCAGACTTCCCCGCCTGCCTCACTCTCAGGCCAACACATCCAGCAATGCCAGGCAGATGGGGAACAAACCTAAAATAAGCAGTTGCCTCCCCAAGTGAGCTACTGATAAAGGTTTATTTTATTTGAGTGCTCATTTTTTGATGAAAGATGCTATTACTAAGCATAAAAAATATATTTAAAAAAATTATTTTATTTTGTTTATTTTGTATGTGTATGAATATAGTGTCTGCATGTAGGTCTGTGCACCCGTGTCGTGCAATGCCGCAGAGGTCAGAAGAGGGTGTTGGATTCCCCTGGAACTGGAGCTAAAGATGGTTCTCAGCTACCATGTGGGTGCTGGGGATCGAACCTGGGTCCTCTGCAAGAGGAGTCAGCTAGGCCATTTCTCCTGCCCAAAAAAGAAATATTTTAAGCAAAAGAATAACCAAATATTTGAATAGGGCTTATTATTCTAATCTGATTTTTTTTTTTTTTTTGGTATTTTCGAGACAGGGTCTCCCTGTAGCCCCAGCTGTCCTGGAACTCACTTCGTAGACCAGGCTGGCTTTGAACTCACAAAGAGGAGTTCAAATCCAGCCTCTGCCTCCTAAGTACTAGGATTAAAGATGTGCACCACCACGCCCGGCAATTCTAATCTGATTTTACTACACCTTATCTCCAAGGGAGTTGGAGATTTCAGGCACCACACAGCTCCCTTGGCCAAGTCTTGAAAGGCTTTCCTTTTTTCCACTAACAATCTGATGAAGAAAAGGAAAAGACACAATCAGAAGAAATTAGAGTAAACATACTCTCACCTCAGAGTTGTTTGATCTGTGGAAAGTCACAAGTCAAGGTCGATTGATAAGAACATTTTATTTCTTTAGCACAGAATATAAAAGATCGCACTCCAGATACAAATAGTATACAGAAAAACTCTGTTTACAAACTGCTATAACTGCCTGGTCTAATGTTTTATGGAAGCATCAACCATAGCATTAAGATGAATTCTGAACCATTGTAAACAGCAGAGTCCACTAAAGCCCCCTTTTCTTCCACTGCCAGAGTTGTAGATATAACAGGTCAAACACAGAATGAAAACATTTCTAGACACATCAATGTCTTTCAGTCTGGGCACTGCTAATTTATTCCCACACGCCAGTGAAAAAGGCCACTGTCAAGTAATTTTTCTTGCTTTACAATCATCTTTATTTGTTTTTCTTTGCAGCAATACCATGTTACCCATACTCAGAATCTGGAACTTACTTAATCCTATAGCAATTGTATTAGTCACTTTTTTGTTGCTGTGATAAAACACCATGACCAAGGAACTTATAAAAGGAAGAGTTTATTTGAGCTTACAATTGACGGTTCCAGGGAATTAGAATCCATTGTGGCGGGAGGCTTGGCAGCTGGATCTGGAGCAGCAAGCCAAGGGTCACATCTCGAAAAGAGCACAGGAAGCAGAGAGAGAGACTGGAGACCACGAGGCTTGTTAAACTCACCAGGCCTGCCCCCAATAACGTACTTCTTCTAGCACGGCCACACCTTCTAAGACCTCCAAAAACAGTGCCACCAACTGGAGAAAAATGTCTGAATACTTACAGCCTATGGGGGACACTCATTCAAACCACCACATTCCACTCCCTGGCCCCCATGGCTCCTGACCATATAAAGTGCAAAATGCATTTAGTCCAACCTTGAAAGTCCCCATAGTCTTTACCAGTTTCAATGCCATTCAAAACTCTACAGTCCAAAGTCACTTCTGAGACTCAGGACAATCTCTTAACTGTAAGCTCCTGTAAAATCAAAAGACAAATTACAAACTCCCAACATACAGTGCAACTGAATACACATTCCCATTCCAAAAGGGAGGAATAGAGACATAGTGAGGAAATACTGGACCAAAACAAGACTGAAAACCAGCAGGGCAAAAACCAAGTCCAGTAGCTCCATGTGCGACTTCTGGGACTTGACTTCCAAAAGGCTTAGATGGCTCAGCTCTTCCAGCTTTGCTTGCAACGTACATCTCTTTCTTAGGCTGGTACCACTCCCTGTATGCAGCTCTCCTTGGCAAATATCTCACAGGTCTGGCATCTCGAATGTCTTCTTGGGGTCTCCACTGCCAACCAGGCTTCACATTCACAGCTTCACGCAGTGGCCAATCAGGGCCTTCTTTATGCAGGGACACCCCTGCTGCACTCTGCCTGGCCTTGGCAGCTCTCTGAAACCATGGAGGAAAAACTGATGACCCCTTCACTCTTGCAAATTCATGCCTCTAAAGCCAGCAGCATGTGAATGCAACTGCCGAGTTTGGCTGCAAGTTTGGGATGGACCCTGGCCTATTTCAACCACATTTGCAACTTTTCTCTGCCCTGAACTTGGATCAGAAAACGCTTTCAGTATTTTCCTTTCAAAAGCTGGAGGATTAGCTGGGTGTGATCTTGCCCTGAAGGTACTGATTCTTTTGTTTACTTGTAAATCTCCAGGCCTCTCCTTAATCACTTTAGTCTCCTTATGAAAGGGAGCCTCTCCTTCACATGCCTTGGCCACACCTTTAATCTTCCTAGTGTACTTTTCAGATCCAAACTGTACATTCTGCATTTCCTTCTGCCCCATTTGCTCTTTTTCACTGTAGATCTGTATAATATTCACCATTAAAAGCCACGCCACCATTTCTACATTAGGCTGTCTTGAAATATCCTCTGCCAAAGACATTAGTCCATTGCTTTTCAACTTAGCATCAGGCAAGCATTTGGGCTGTGGGCAAACTGCTGCCAGACTCTTTATCAAAATATCCCAGTTGCTGCCTAAGTCTTTATTTTCCTCTGGAACTACATTTTTTGCAGCAATGCTTTCTTCCAGGCTTCTACTAGAATGGCCCCTTAAGCTCTGCTTACAGTAGTCAACAGCTTTTCTAGCCCAAAGTTCCAAAGTCTTTCACATTTCTCCAAACATCCACATGGTCAGGTTCTTCACAGCCAACAGCCCACTCTCTGGTACCAAATAACTGTATTAGTCACTTTTCTGTTGCTGTGATAAAACACCATGACCAAGGAACTTATAAAAGGAAGAGTTTATTTGAGCTTACAATTGATGGTTCCAGGGAATTAGAGTTCATTGTGGTGGGAGGCTTGGTGGCTGGATCTGGAGCAGCAAGCCAAGGTACCCAGAAAAGGGTATCATATCCTCTAGAACTAGAGTTACTGGCAATTGAGATCTGCCAAACCTGGATGCTGGGAACCAAACTCAGGTTCTCTGCAAGAGCAGTGCATCCTCTTAACAGTTGAGCCATTTCTCCAGCCCCCAGAAGTCTTCAGACATTGCATTCACCTATAAAACTAATGGAACATCTGAAAATACTAAATTGCACATACCAAAAGATCTTATAAAAATTGTTCTCATCTTTGATATTTTTTAATTAAGCACAATACAGTGACAGGTTAAACAGCAGCACTGGCAGTGTAGAACCAGGGCCCAGCTCCTGAGCAGGCAATCTGCTGTCCTGAAAGGCAAATACTTCAGCCAACAAAGCCCCAAGAATGATCATCAGGGACTAATTTGAAAATAAGCCTTAGAAAGCCAAGAACTTTTCAGACTGGCAAGTACTCCATTTGCAGACAAAAGATTCAGTTAAACATTATGCACACACACACACAAAAAAAAAAAAACAAGTAAGAAAATTATATAAATTGAACTGATAGAAAGAAAGCCATGTAAAGTAAAGGAAAACAATTTGATGCCTAACAACCATAAAAAAGTTTCAAACACAGAATACATTTTAATTTATTTTTTTGGCAATTTTTATTAAAGCTTTGTGCATTTCATACAAAATTTCCAGTTAAGACCCATTCTCCATTCCTTGCCCCCTCGCCCCACCAGAGCTCATGCATTCTGCAAAACCATTTTTTTCTTCTTTTTCTCAGTCTCTTTTAAAATTTTCAATGCAGAAGATTACTGTTTTGAGTTCACCATTTCAGTCAGTTTTTGGACCTAGTCTTTTTATTGTTGTTGTTATTCCTTCCAATCTGCCTCACTCCAAAATATGCATATATGCATGCCACATATATCTTAGCATCTTCAACTTATGATTTTTTTTAATTAGGCTGAAAGATGTCATGTTTAAAGGTTCCTCATTGGCAAACCCAAACAACCATCAGTGCTCCACACTGGGGTTTTCCCTTCCCATGGTCACCACATGAGGTCCAGTAAGCACCACGTCCTGTCTTGAACAGAATACATTTTTAAACTAATGCAAATATATTTCAAAATGGAATAGTTTATAAAATATTACCATTGGAAAAAAATAAAAAAAATATTTTCATAGAGAAATTTCTTCCCATACGCTTTCTTCATATAATTTTGTGCTTAAAGAGATTTATTTTCATAAACTATAAGAAACTTTTAATGACCTGACTGGATGACATTTTTCTTTGGGTCATTATTCACTCAAAATTTCTCTCAGAAGATTCTAAATAAGAAATCACTTTACTGTAGGAATCACAGAGAAGTTCAGAACCAGGGTCCCAACACTTTGTTATACACACTCAGAATCCAGAGCCTCTCAAACTTCAGAAGCAAGTTTTACTTCAAAATACATTCTCTGAAGAAGAGTGAACTGATACCAAATCTGGATAATTCCACAGAATATGATGTAGAACCAGACCTCGGGCCAGGGAAATGTTCCTCCTCACACAGACCCACTCTGTGTGAACCAGTTTCTATCCTCTTCAGAAGGTGAAAATGAGGGTATGATATATATAGCATGTTCTATTAGGGAAACTGCTATAGAGCTGACAAGGACTTCAAGAATCCTGACCCAATCTCAAGAAACAGTGCAGGTACAGTAAAGGGTTTCAATTAGCAGGATCTCAGTTCTCAAAAATGTTTCAGTGGGAACCTGAATATACATACAGCTCAGCAGTTAGTGACATCAACAAAATGATCTTGTAGTCTTCCAGTGAATTTAAATGTGCTCTCTGATTTATTGCAAAAGAATATCAGTTGTGTAGTATGGGGTTAACTGCAGTTTACTTGTGAGCCTTGAGAACTGGTATATGTGTTGGGTACAAATGAGTGTCTGTTTGCCACAGCAGTTAAATAAAATACCTCTTTTGCTTACAGAATGTTAAATGGCATAAATTGGTTGAAAATAGAATGCCACTGAATTCATGCTTGATTTCATGCTCTTCTTCTTTTCTTTAAAAAAGTCAGTTTACATAATGAAAAATGTATCAAAGAACCTTTGCCAGAAAGTCAGACAAAAATGCCCTGAAAATATTTCCCCTAATAGTTTTCCTTTCTTCAGCTGCCCTGTCAGATGAACAAGAAGACCATCTCTTGGAGCCTGTACTATCTGAAGTGTTTGAGTCTGCCCATCCACCTCCTCCACAACACTACACCTGTTGAAATTCTGTAAACCTCGTAAGTAGAATGCCTCATTCCTAAGAAAGCAGCAATTATATATCATTGGAGTGCACAGCACACAAGGCCCTTGAGTCCCAGTCACCAGCGATGTCCTATTCATTGTCTGGAAGATTTGTTTCCTGCAAAGAAAAAAGAAAAAAAAAAAAAAACGACTAAGTTCTCTTCTGCTGTAAAATGCACAACAGACCAAAGACTCTCCTTTGGTTTTATGACATCTCTACTTTCAAAACACAGCCTTTTTGAGACAGGGTCTCCTTGTAGCCTCAGTTCCAGCTGTCCTGGAACTCTTTATGTAGACCAGGCTGGCCTTGAACTCACAGAGATCCTCCTGCCTCTGCCTCCCAAGTGCTGGTATTAAAGGTGCATACTACCCTCCCATCCCCCAGCCAAAGAAAAAATGATTATTAAAGAAAGCTCTCACTGGGCGTGGCGGCCTTTAATCTTAGCACTTGGGAGGCAGAGGCAGGCAGGTCTTTGTGAGGTCAAGGCTAGCCTGGTCTACAGAGTGAGGTCCTGGACAGCTGGGGCTACAGGAAGACCCTGTGTTGAAAAGAACCCCCTCCAAAAAACGCTCTCAGTGGATAGAGGGATAGACAGTGGCACACACAGTCAGTAAGCCAGGTGGGGTATGGCATGTCCCACCCCTCAATCTACTGGTACTATGGTGGAGAGGATAAGCTGCTGGTGCTGTGGTTGGGAGGATACAGCAGTGTCAGTGATTCCAGGCTGCAAAGCCAAAGCTGAGGAAGAAACCAGCAGGAAGCAAAATGAGTGAAGAACTAGTGCTCCATATATTTGAGATTAGCATCAGAAGCCAAACAAACAAACAAACAAAAAACAAAACAAACAAAATACAAAGAAAAAAAAACAAATCTACATGCCAAAGACACAAAGGAAAAACAACAATATGGGAAAAGCTCATAATAAATCCCCACCGAACTCAACCAGTCCTGTAGAAGATCCCAACAATGAGACCTCCCTGGAAGGAAACCAAGATACTGACCTTAGAAGAACAATTGTAGACATATTCAAAGAATATAAAGAACAAATCAGAGAACTAAAGAGAGAGAAGGAAAAACTCATGAAGGAACTAGAAGGAAAGAATGATAAACTCTGGAAAGAATAAAGGGAAAGAATGGCAAACTCTGAAAAGAACTAGAGGAAGAGAAATACAAACCCCAAAAAGAACTAGAGGTAGAGGATGATGATCTGAAATCTCCCAAGACCAGCTGAAGTGCAGGTACTTGGGCACGGGCTAAAGAAATCAGAAGAGACAATGAAAAAGGAAATCAAACACTCATCTAATCAAAAGGAAAGGGATGGAAAAAGCCTCAGAAGCAGAATGGAGGAAGCAGAACAAAGACTATCAGATCTGGAAGATAACACAGAACAACTAAAAACCTCAAGTAAAGATTATGAAAAACTAAAAAAAGACAAACTGACACAAATACAAGAAGCATATAGAACTCCAAACAGACAAGATCAGAAAAGAAATTCTCCACGCCATATCATAGTTAAAATGCTAGACACCCAAAACAAAGACAAAATCCTTAAAGCCACAAGAGAAAAAGAACAAGTGACCCAAAAGGGGAAACTTATCAGAATTACAACTGACTTCTCAATGCAAACAATGAAAGCAAGAAGAACCTGGAGCAAAGCATTCCCAGTGTTAAAGGACAATAGATGCCAACCCAGGTTACTATACGCAGCAAAAATGTCTATTACAATTGAAGGAGAGAGAAAAACCTTCCATGACACAAACAAGTTGAAAGAATACATGTCCAGAAAACCAACCCTTCAGAGAATACTTGAAGCAATTCAAAGGACAGAAGAAAAGAGCAACCATCCCCAGGCAACTAGAAAGAGAAATCAATAAAAGCATAACTGCAGAAGTAGAAACCTAAACCCAAACAGCAAATGGATAATAAGGCAAAAAGAAGCAACACAAACCTATCAGTCATAACCTTAAATATTAATGGACTAAATTCCCCAATCAAAAGACATAGACTGGGAGACTGGATTAGGAAACAGAATCCATCGATATGCTGTCTACAAGAAACACATCTTACCTTCAAGGACAGGCACCACCTTAAAGTGAAGGGATGGAAAAAAATATTCCAAGCAAATGGTACCAAAAAGAAAGCAGGTGTTGCTATTTTAATATCGGATAAAATAGACTTCAAAGTAAAAGAAATCAGAAGAGACAAAGAAGGCCATTACATTTTCATCAAAGGAACAATCCACCAAGAAGATTTCACAATTATGAATATATATGCCCCAAATTCTGGTGCACCAAACTTTATAAAGACAATTCTCCAGGACCACAAGTCACAGACTAACCCCAGCACACTCATAGTGGGAGATTTCAATACCCCACTGAGTCCTTTGGATAGGTCAACAGGACAAAAAATAAACAGAGAGACATCTGAACTGAACGATATGATACACCAAATGGACCTCATAGACCTCTACCGAACATTCCATCCTAATACCAGAGAATACACTTTCTACTCAGCACCCCACGGAACATTCTCCAAAATCGACCACATCCTGGGACACAGAAGAAACCTCTACAAATACAAAAAGATTGAAATAATTTCATGCATCCTGTCAGACCACAGTGCAATGAAGCTCAACATCAACACCAGGACAAGCCCTCCTGCCTACAAGAACACATGGAGACTAAACAACACACTCTTGAATAATGAATGGGTCAAGGAAGAGATAAAGAAAGAAATAAAAACATTCCTGGAACTGAATGACAATGACAATACAACACAACAAAACCTATGGGATACCTTAAAAGCAGTCCTAAGAGGGAAATTTATAGCCCTGGGTGCCTACATTAGAAAAACAGAAAGAGCACAAGTGAATGATCTAACACTACAGCTAAAAGCACTTGAGAGGCAACAACAGATGAACCCTAAACGCAACAGACAGGAAGAAATAACAAAAATCAGAGCAGAAATCAATGAAATAGAAACAAAGAAAACAATACAAAAAATCAATGAAGCCAAAAGTTGGTTCTTTGAAAGAATAAACAAGATAGACAGACCTCTAGCCCAGTTAACAAAAAGAAAGAAGGAACAACTCCACATCAATACAATCTGTGATGAAAAGGGAAATATCACAACAGACAAGGAAAAGATACAGAAAATCATATGGGAATACGTCAAGAACCTATACTCTACCAAGTTTGAAAACCTAGAAGAAATGGATGAATATCTGAAATCCTGGGAATCACCAAAGCTCAAGCAAGAAACGATCCACAGCTTAAACAGACCCATGATACACGAAGAAATTGAAGATGTAATAAGAAACCTCCCAACTAAAAAATTCCCAGGCCCAGACAGTTTCACAGCAGAATTCTATAACACATTTCAAAAAGACCTACAACCATTACTACTGAAACTGTTTAGAAGGATACAATCAGAGGGCATTCTCCCAAATTCCTTCTATGAAGCTAGCATCACTCTATTACCAAAACCAGGCAAAGATACAAACAAAAAGGAGAATTATAGATCCATCTCCTTAATGAACACAGATGCCAAAATTCTAAACAGGATACTTGCAAATCACATGCAGACCCACATCAAGAATATCATCCATCATGACCAAGTTGGATTCACAGCAGATGCAGGGATGGTTCAACATACAAAAATCAATAAATATCATCAAGCACATAAATGGACTGAAAGACAAAAACCACATGATCATCTCAATTGACCCGGGAAAAGCCTTTGAAAAAATCCAGCATCCCTTCATGCTTAAATTCCTAGAGGGAATTGGACTGGAGGGATCATTCCTCAATGTAATCAAAGCCATACACAGGAAACCCACAGCCAATACAATCCTTAATGGGGAAACAAGAGAAACATTCCCTTTAAAGGTAGGAACTTGGCAAGGCTGCCTCCTGTCACCACTCCTCTTCAATATAGTGCTTGAAACACTTGCTAGGGCAATAAGGCAAGAAAAGGAAATTAAAGGAGTACTAATTGGAAAAGAGGAAGTCGAGCTATCCCTTTTTGCTGATGATATGATTGTTTACTTAAGGGATGCTAAAAGTGCCACCAAAAAACTCCTAGGAACGATTAAGAGCTTCAGTAAAGTGGCAGGATACAAAATTAACCTAGAAAAATCAGTAGCCTTTCTTTACACCAACAACACACAACTGAGGAAGGAATTCAAGGAGATGTTCCCACTCACAATAGCCTCAAAAACGATAATATACCTAGGAACAAACCTAACCAAAGACACCAAAGAGCTCTACAACAAAAACTGTAAAGCCTTGAAGAAAGAAATTGAAGACATCAGACAATGGAAAAACCTCACATGCTCATGGATTGGGAAAATTAATATAGTAAAAATATCCATTCTACCCAAATACCTGTATAGATTTAACGCAATTCCAATCAAAATCCCCAAGAGTTTCTTCACAGGCTTTGAAAAAAAAAAGTCATTAAATTCATTTGGAAAAACAAAAGACCCTGAATAGTCAAAACAACCCTGAGTGAAAAGAGCAATACAGGGGGATTCTGTATACCAGACTTCAAACTATACTACAGGGCAATAGTCATAAAAACAGCTTGGTACTGGCACAAAAATAGATCTGTTGACCAATGGAACAAAACTGAAGACCCAAACTTGAGCACATACAATTTCAGCCATCTCATGTTTGACAAGGGGGCCAATAAGTCACAATGGAGGAAAGACAGCATGTTCAGCAAGTGGTGTTGGCAAAACTGGATCATCACTTATAGAAGAATGAAATTAAACTGCTACTTCTCACCCTGTACAAAAGACATAGGTGAGCCGGGCGTGGCGGTGCACGCCTTTAATCCTAGAACTCGGGAGGCAGAGGCAGGCGGATCTTTGTGAGTTCAAGGCCAGCCTGGTCTACAGAGTGAGTGCCAGGACAGCTGGTACTACAGGGAGACCCTGACTAGAAAAGACCAAAATAAATAAATAAATAAATAAATAAATAAATAAATAAATAAATAAAATAAATAAATAAATAAATAAAACAAAAGACATAGGCGTAGGAAAAGACTTCCTAAACCAGACAGCAGCTGTGCAAGAATTAAGGTTGGACAATTGACAAATGGGACCTCATTAAACTCAAAAGCTTCTGTACACCAAAAGAAACAATCAAGGAAGTGAAGAGTAAACCTACAGAGTGGGAGGAAACCTTCACCACAGATACATCTGACAAAGCATTGATTTCCAGAATATATAAACTACTCAAAAAACAAAGAAGAAAGAAAACAAACGACCCATTCAATAGATGGAGCAAAGAGCTGAACAGAGACTTCACAAGTGAGGAATTAGAGATGGCTGAGAAACATCTTAAGAAGTGTTCAATGTCGCTTATAATTAAGGAAATGCAAATCACTTTAAGATATCATCTTACTGCAATAAGACTGGCTAGGATCAAGAAAAGAAGTGATACCAAGTGCTAGAGAGGTTGTGGGGAAAGGGGATGTGCTGGAAAGCCTTATTGTCAACTTGACACACCTGAGTTGAGGGAGCCTCAATTGGGGAATTGGCTCCATTGGATTGGCCTGTGGCCACATCTGTGGAGTACTGTCTTGATGGTCGAGCAGTGTGGAAGGGCCCAGCCCACAATAAGTGGTGCCACCCTGGGCAGGCGATTGTGTATGGTATAAGAAGGCAGGCTGGGCATGAGCCAGGGGAGCAAGCCAGTGAACAGCATTCCTCCATGGCCTGTACTTCAGCTCCTGCCTCCAGGTTCCTGCCCTGAGTTCTTGCCTTGGGCTCCCTGAGTGATGAACTGTGACCCAGGAGATGTAAGCTGAATAAACCCTTTCCTCCCCAAGTTGGTGTCGGTCAGAGAGTTTTGTCACAGCAATGGAAGACAAACTAGAACAGGGGAACACTCATCCACTGCTGGTGGGAATGTAAACTCGTACAGCCACTATGGAAAACAGTGTGGAGAACCCTTGGAAGACTTGGAATGAACTTGCCACCTGACCCAGCCATACCACTCCTGGGTATGTACCCACAAGACTTATCTTACTCCAGAGATACATGCACAGCCATGTTTATTGCATCCGTCTTCACAATAGCAAGGAGCTGGAACCAACCCAAGTGCCGCTCACCTGACGAGTGGATAGAGAAAATGTGGTATATCTACACAATGGAGCTATGCGGCAGTAAAGAAAGATGACATCATTAACTTTGCAGGTAAATGGATGGATCTAGAAGATATCATGCTGAGTGAAGTAACATAGTCCCAGAAAAACAAAAGATATGTATCCCTCATCTGTGGATACTAGCACCAATTACCTAATTGTATTGCAATATGAGCAATGTCAATGTGATCTGAAAAGAACTGTGCTCTTATATTATATTGTAGAATCTCTTAAAAAAAATAAAGGGAAAAAATGGTAGCAAAAAGCAAGCAGGAGTTGCTATTCCATTATCAGACAAAATAGACCTCAGAGTAAAATTAAATAGAAAAGAAAGAGGGCCATTATAGCCTTATCAAAGGGACAATTAACCAGGAAGATTTCACAATCTGAAATGTTTATGCACCAAACTCTGGTGCACCAAATTTTATAAACACAATCCTTCAGGACCTCAAGTCACCGATTAATCCCAGCACACTAATAGTGGGGGACTTTAATACCCCCACTGAGTCCCTTGCATATGTCAACGGGACAAAAAATAAACAGAGAGACATTAGGTCTGAACAATACAATACACCAAATGGACCTCACAGATATCTACAGAATATTCCATCCAAACACCAGAGAATATACTTTCTACTCAGTGCCCCACAGAACAGTCTCCAAAATCGACTCATACTGGGAACACAAAAGAAATCTCAACAAATACAAAAGGATTGAAATCATCTCATGCATCCTATCAGACCACAGTGCAATAAAGCTCAATAAGAACACATGGAGACTAAACAACACAATCATGAATAATGAGTGGGTCAGGGAAGAAATAATGAAATAAAAGCATTCCTAGAACTAAATGAAAATAACAATACAACACAACAAAACATATGAGATACTTTAAGATCAGCCCTAAAAAAATAAAATAAAATCAGTCCTAAGAGGGAAATTTATAGCCCTAGGTGCTCACATTAAAAAAACAAAAACAAAACAAAACAAAACAAAACAAAAAAAACAGAAAGAAGCTGGGGGTGGTGGTGCATGCCTTTAATCCTAACACTCAGGAGGCAGGTGGATCTTTGTGAGTTCAAGGCCAGCATGGTCTACAGAGCACTATGTGGGAACAATGGCGCAGTGTGAGGACCAAAATGGATCAGCGTAAGTTCCAGGACAGCTGGACAGGGAGACCTTGTCTCAAAAGGACCAAAAAACATAAAAAAAAAACAAACCAAAAAGAGAGAGCGAGAAGAGAGAGACACAAATTTAAATATCTAAACCTGAGCTAAACACACACTTGAAGTACAAATACAAAGAAACTTAAACCAAACAGATGGAAGAAATCACAAAAATCTAGAGCCGAAAATCAAAAGAAAATAAAAACCAAAGAAAACCAATACAAAAACTAATCTGTTCTTTGAAAAGATAAAACAAAATAGGACAGACCTCTAGCCCAGTTAACTAAAAGAAAGCGCAACATCAAAACTCAGTTAGCATCCGAATGAAGAGGACTAACTACAACAGATATAAAGAAAAGATCGAGACAATCATATTGGAAGCAATACTTCAAAAAACTACACTCTAATAAGTTTGAAAACTTAAGAGAAATGGAGAATATCTGAAATCCTGGGATATCACCCAAAGCTTTACCAAGAAGAAATTGACCGCTTAAACAGACCCATAAGACATGAGGGAAGAATTTGAAGATGTATTAAAAAATGCTCCCAACTAAAAAGCCCATGGGCCCATATGTTTCAAAGCAGAATTCTATAAAAAAACATTTAAAGAGTTCTTTACAACCATTACTACTCAAACTTTCCGAAGGATACAAAGGGAAATATCCAAAATCCTTCTTTGAAGCCAGCATCACTCTATAACAAAAACCAGGCAAAGACACAAACAGAAAGTAAAACTATAGATGTATATCATTAATGAACACAGAATGAAAATTTCAACAAACTACTTGCAAATTGCATACAGACCCACATCAAAAAGATCATCCTATCATGACCAAGTTGGATCCAGACCAGAGATACCGGGTATGGTTCAACATACATAAATCACATAAATATCATAAAACACATAAATGGCTGTGGTGGTTGAATGATTGTCCCCCATAGGCTTAAGTATTCCTACATTTGTCTCCAGTTGTGGCACTGTTTTTGGTGGTCTTAGAAGGTGTGGCCGTGCTGGAGGACGATTCACTGGGGGCAGGCTTAGTGAGTTTTAACAAGCCTCATGGTTTACAATTGCTCTCTCTCTGCTTCCTGTACTCTTTGTGATATGTGACCCTCGGCTTGTGCCTCCAGATCAAGACGCGTGGCCTCCCACCACAATGGACTCCTTAATCCTGGAACTGCCAATTCATAAGCTCAAAATAATGCTATTCTATTAAGTCTTTTGGTCTGGTCTGTGTTTTATACAGCAACAGAAAACTGACTTATACAGTTATTTGGTACCAAAGCGTGGGCTGTTGGCTATGAAGACACCTGACCATGAGAAGTTTGGAGAAATGGGAAGACTTGGAATTGGGAGATAAAGCTGTTGACTACCTAAGCAGTGCTTAATGTGCCATTCTAGTAGAAGGCCTGGAAGAAAGCATTGCTCCAAAAGATGTGGTTCCAGGGCAAAATAAAGACTTAGGCAGCAACTGGGATATTTTAGCAAAGAGTCTGTCTCCAGTTTGCCCACAGCCCAAAATGCTTGCCTGATGCTAAGTTGAAAAGCAATGGGTGGGGACAAATTGTCTTTTGTGGATGAATTTCAAAAACAGGCTTAATGTGGAAATGGTGGCTTGGCTTTTAATGGTGAATGTTATACAGATCTAAGTGAAAAAGAGCAATGGGGCAGAAAGAAATGCAGAATGTACACTTTGGATCTGAAAAGTACACTAGGAAGATAAAGTTGTGGCCAAGGCATGTGAAGGGGAGGCTCCCTTTCATTAAGGAGATTAAAGTTGATTAAGGAGAGGCCTGGAGATTTACAAGTAACCAAAAGAATCAGTACCTTAAGTGCCAGGACCACACCAGCTAATCCTCCAACAAGTCCAGGCAGAGAAAAATTTGAAATGTGGTTAAAGTAGGAGAGTTCCATCCAAATTTGCCTCAGATTCGGCAATTTCATTCATGTGGTGCTGCCTTTACGAGGCATGAAGTCTGCAAGAGTGAAGGTCATCAGTTCTTCCTCATTGGTTCCGAGAGCAAATGAGGTCAGGCAGAGTGCGGCAGGGGTGTCCCGAATAAAGAAGGCCCTGATGGCCATTGCGTGAAGTGTGAATGTGAAGCCTGGTTGGCCGCAGAGACCCCAAGAAGACATTCGGAGAGCCAGACCTGTGAGATATTTGCAACGGAGAGCTGCATACAGGGGGTGGTACCAGCTAAGAGAGAGATGTATGTTACAAGCAAAACTGGAAGAGCTGAGCCATCTAAGCTCCTTGGAAGTCAAGTCCCAGATGTCGCACAGGAGCTACTGGACTTGGTGTTTGCGATGGTTTTTCGTCTTGTTTGTTCCCGTATTTCTCACTATGCCTCTATTTCTCCCTTTCTGGAATGGGAATGTGTATCAGTCCACTGTACGTTGCTAGATTGTAATCTGCCTTTTTATTTTACAGGAGCTTACAGTTTAGAGGATTGGCCTGAGTCTCAGAAGGACTTTGACTTTAGACTTTTGAATGGCATTAAAACTGGTTTGAAGACTATGGGACTTTTTAGGTTGGACTAAATGCATTTTGATTTTATTACAGTCAGAAGCCTATGGAGGCCAGGGAGTCGGAATGTGGTGGGTTTGAATGAGAATGTCCACATAGGCTTCAAGTACTTCAGACATTTGTCTCCAGTTGGTTGGCACTGTTTTTTGAGGTCTTAGAAGGTGTGGCTGTGCCTGGAGGAATATGTCACTGGGGGCATGCTTACTGAGTTTAACAAGCCTCATGGGCTCCAGTCTCTCTCTCTGCTTCCGGGCTCTTTGTGATATGTGACCCTCGGCTTGCTTGCTCTACATCAGGCCACCATGCCTCCTGGCACAATGTACTCTAATTCCCTGGAACCTACAATTGTAAGCTCAAATAAAACTCTTCCTTTTATAAATTCCTGGTTATGGTTGTTTATCACAGCAACAGAAAAAATTGACTGATAATGATTGAAGACAAAAAACGACAGGATCATCTCAATCAATGCAGGAAAAAAGCTTTTGAGAAAATCCAGCATCCCTCATGCTTAAAGACCTAGAGGGAACTGGACTGACGGTCATTCCTCAGTGTAATCCAAACCCATATACAGGAAAGACCACAGCCAACATCATCTTAAATTGAAAAAAATTAGAACCATTCCACTTAAAAGTGCAGGTACATGGGCAAGGCTGTCCTCTGTCACTACTCCTCTTCAGTATTATTGTTTGAAAATGTTTGCTAGGGCCATAAGGCAAAAAAAAGGAAAATTAAAGGAAAAGAAGAAAATAAAAAAAAAAACTATCCCTTTTTGCAAATGATCTGATAGTTTACCTAGGGGATGCTAAGAACTCTGCCAGGAATCTCCTAGAAATGATTAGGATTTTTAGTAAAGTGGTGGGATGTAAAATTAAACTAGAAAAATTGGTAGCTTTCTTTATGTCAATAATAAGCAACTAGAGAAGGATTATTAGGAGACCTTCCCAATTACAATAGGCTTCAAAAAAACAAAAAATACCTGGGAATAAACCTAACCAAAGGGACCCCCAAAGACCTTACAACAAAATTTTAAACACCCTGAGAAGAGATTGAAAATGACCTCAAAAGATGGAAAGACCTTCCCATGCTTTCACACTCCCATGGATTGGAAAATTAATATAGTAAAATGACCATTTTACCAAAATTACTAAGATTCACTGCAATCCCAATCAAAATCCCATGACTTTTTTCACAAACTTGGAACAAAAATCCTTCAATCTTGTATGGAAAAACAAAAAGCCACAAATAACTAAAGCAACCCTAAAGGAAAAGTGCAACAGGCTAATACTAGACGCGTTACTTTACCTTAACTTCAAGCTATATTACAGGGCCATAGTCAAAAATACAGCCTGATATTGGAAAAAAAAAAAAAAAAAAACAGACCCATTTACCAATGGAACAAACTTGAAGATCCAACCTTGAGCTCATATATATACCTTCAGCCACCTCATATTTGACAAAGGGGTCAAAAAAGCTCAATGGAGGAAAGATAGCATCTTCAGCAAATGGTGTTGGCAAAAGTGGATCACCATTTGTAGAAGAACAAAATTAAACCCCTACATCTCACCCTGTACAAAAATAAACTCCAAGTGGATCAAAAATCTCAGCCTGAAACCTAAAACCCTGAAGGTGATAGAAGAAAAAGTTGGAAGCAACCTACAAGACATAGGCATAGGAAAAGACTTTCTAAACCAAACAGCAGCTGCACAGGAAATAAGGACAACAGCTGACAAGTGGGGTATCATCAAACTCAAAAGCTTTTGTACAGCTAAAGAAACAATCAAGGAAGTGAAGAGAAAACTCACAGAATGGGAGGAAACCTTCACCAGTCATACATCTGACAGAGCATTAACATCCAGAATATATAAGCTACTTAAAAAACAAAGAAGAAAACAAATGACCTACTCAAAAGGTGGAGTAAAGAGCTGAGCAGAGACTTCACCAGTAAGGAAGTAAAGATGGCTGAGAAACATCTTAAAAAGTGTTCAACATCATTAATAATTAAGGAAATGCAAATTAAAACCACTGTAAGGTATCATCTCACTCTAATAAGACTGGCCAAGATCAAGAAAACAAAAGACACCAAATTCTGGAGAGCCTGTGGGGAAAGGGGAACACTCATCTATTGCTGGTGGGAATGTAAACTTGTACAACCTCTGTGGAAAGTAGTGTGGAGAACCCTTAAAAGACTTAAATTGAGCCTACCACCTGACCCAGCCATACCACTCCTGGGTATATACCCACAAGACACATCCAATCACAAAGATACATGCACAGCTATGTTTACTGCAGCTGTCTTCACAACAGCAAAAAACTGGAACCAACCTAAAGGCTCCTGAACTGACTACTCGATAACAAAAATGTAGTACATCTACACAATGGACTTCTGTGCAGCAGTAATGAGAGATGACATCATGAACTTTGCAGGTAAATGAATGGAACTCGAAGCCATTATGCTAAGTGAAGTAGCACAGTCCCAAGGGGAAAAAAAAGGTGAATGGTTTCCCTCCTTTGTGGATGCTAACACCAAATCCCCAGTTGGCAGGCAAACTGAGCAACTTCATTATTAATTTCATTGTATCTGAAAGCAACTGTGCTATTATAATGTGAATCTCTTAATGGGCTCTAGAATTGACCTACCACTTATATTCACAAATTGTAATTACCATGTATGGGTGGAAGATATGTATGTATTCATATTCTTCTTTTTTGAATATTTGATGTCTCTTCTTTTAAGTTAATTTTTATTAAGCGCATTTCATGCAATATTTCTTAATCAAATTTAGACTTATTCCCCCATCCATGCGCCCCCCCTCATGCCCCCCACCCCCTGCCAGAGCTCATGGATTCTGTCATACATGTTAAGTCACGTCTTGCATCTTTTTCTCAGTCTTTTATAACCTTTTCAATGCAGAAGTTTACTGTTTTGGTCAGTTCTTTGAACAGGTTTTTCTCTCTCTTTTTTTGTTCCCTTTAATTTTATATTATTCCAAAATTTGCATATAACCACTCCACACATAAATCAAAATTACAAAGTCTGAAAATAAACTATAGGTTTATTCCAAAACATGGTTAGGGATTCACATTTAACAGTAAAGAATGTAATAAATGGGGGCTGGAGAGATGGCCTAGCAGTTAAGAGTGCCGACTGCTCTTGCAGAGGACCTGGGTTCAATCCCCCCACCCACATGGTGGCTGAGAACCATCTGAAACTCCAATTCCAGGAGGGCTCCAGTTCCAGGGGAATCCGACACCCTCTTCTGACCTCCGCAGCATTGCATGACATGGGTGCACAGACCTGCATGCAGACAGTACATTCATACACATAGAGAAAAATAAATTTAAAAAAATTTTTAAAAAGAATGTAATAAAGAATATAAAGGTATACTTCTTTTTACCTGCATGCAATTTTACTGACCAAAACGGTAAACTTCTGCATGGAAAAGGTTATAAACGACTGAGAAAAAGATGCAAGACAGGACTTAATATGTATGACAGAACCCATGAATTCTGGTGGGGGTGGAGGGGTGGGGGTGAGACAATGAGTCTAAATTTGATTAAGAAATGTTGTATTAAATGTGCTCAATAAAAATGAACTCAAAAATAAAAAAAGCTCTCATCTGGTTTTTTTTGACAGAACAAATCCCTCTCTGCAAGTCTTTTTCCTGGACTTCTGAAATTTCTCTTTTCCTCCAAAACTCATAGGATAGAATGTTGACAAGACTAGTGCTAACTTCCCTGGGGCTGGATAACAAAGATGAAAACAAGAAAGGCTGTCTAATGGAAGACTTGAGGCACCCTTTCTTAATACTGATATCTCCAGAAGGCCCAGGTGCTACCCAGGAAGCAGGGAAAGGTGGCTTAGAGAGGACTGCAGACCAGGAGGAGCAGAGCAGAGCAGCTGGGCCCATGTGCCCTCCATCCACCATGCCTTCCAAATGTATGGCACAGTTCTGGGCTTCCACAGGTGCCCTTTCTTTACAAAAGGGAAATGTGAGATCTGAAATTTTTTCTCTGAAATTAAGCAATGCTTATCATTAACTATCCTAAAGGATAAGCTATCATTTTATACCAATATTAAAATCAGTAACTTATGTAGTCTGTACTAAAGATAAAAAGCCAAAAAAACCTGTATTTTGGCAAGGACTCAATTTGATGAATTGATGGACAAGATGATGATTGAAAAACAGAAAATGGAAAGACAATTTTCATGAATTCTCTGGAAAACACTACTAAAATTGTCCATGTATGACTGCTTATTTATGTCTCCCTAGAGGGCAGCATGCAGATTCTATCAACTGCATACACTTATATTTTCAATTTTGACTTGCAACATTTTTACTTCACAGGGTAAGAAACCTATAAACTTGTACTTTATTCCTGTACTTTATTTTTATTGTTTATAAATCTCTGTCCTCCAAGGGAACAAAACCTTCTTCAAATTGATACTTATATTCCTTTCCTTACAAATCCCACCTTTATTCATCGCAAATATTTTGTAATTTTCCTAAAACCCTATTTCAATGCAAATGCACTGGTAAACTGAAGAAAAGGCAGAGCTTGAGTTTTTGTTTCTATATTGTATGTTGAAGATATCATAGGAATGATGATAGGACCAGTAATTCTGGGCAGTAGGGGACAACACAACACTCACATGTACATACTCTGCTCTGAGCTTTGTTTGGTTCTGACGTGCTCTTTTCAGAGGGAAGAGTTTAGGGGCCTGTGATCTCAAACAAATACCAACCCAGAGACCTGGAGAAATGCTCAGGAATGTCACTTCCCCTCACAATGCTCCAGATATCCCTGTAATGCCAAAATAGTACAGGCTGCCTTATATTGATTAAGAAAAGTAACTTTGTAAGGCAAATTTCATGTGGTGACTGCCAACACCATCTGAAGCCTTGAGAGAACATGTGTGGCTAGCCTCTCCCCTGAAACAGCTTAGAATAAGAGAGCCAGTGAACTTCTTTCTCTATTTGCTCCTCCTTCCCCACCCTTACCTTCACTTCCCTTTTTGCTTCCCTCAGGTGAATGAAGGCTTTCACAGGATAACTACCCTTCTTAGAGTTTTTATATATCCAAATCTAAAAAGGCTTTAGAAAGGTCACTCCTTACACTGCATCCTAAATTGTTTTCAGGGTACTACTTAAGACACTGGAGCACTGGAGATGGGCATGCATCTTGAGAGATCAAAGGTGGCTGCTTTTATTTCTATGCTTTCAGATCTTATTTCAGCTTAGCAAAGGGCCTATCTCCCATGCACAGACAACCTCAGGCCTGGCCTGCTCTGTCAGTAAAAGGAAGGGAGATAGAGAGAGGGTGTTTGGTCCCATCCTAGTCAACAATCTGTGTATTTATGTTCTAAGAGTAAATACAATGGGAGAAAAGATTGCCTATTAGACCGATGAGCCAGGATTGTGTAAATGGACAGTAGGTAAAACTGGCATGTAACAATAGTGAGGCAGCAAGATGTACCTACTCTTCAAACATGCCACAGCACCATGGCATGCACATGCCATTGTTCGCATGTCTCAGAGGCAATTTGTGAAATACAAATTAATGTGGGTGTTTGTTGCTGTTATCCTTTTGTTATTCCTTGGACACTTCCACTAGTGTAATACCAAACCTTCAATAAATTATAAGGAAGAACTTAAGTCTTGAGCCTTCTGGATTCAAGAATAATGAATTTTCCTCTCCTTGTTATTTTTACACCCTTAAGTAGGTCACTTGGAAGTTCCTAGGGCTTTGCATTGTTCTCAAACACAGGTCACCTAAGACTCAGCTCCCCCATGACTCCACCTGGGGCTTCCACTAATAAGGCATTTTCAATTACTATCTATCTCAGAGGCAGAAAAATTTATTTCTAAAATTTTCATAACAATTTGATCTTAATGTCAGGATGAAAAAAAAATGTTGAGTGTTTTGTCCTGAAAGATAACCCTGTAAAGGTGCCTTCTCTTTCCCAATTCCCAAAATGTTTTCATTACATAAAGCAGAAGGTGGTAGGGGCAGCCTTAGCTCACACAGCAGGCTGAGGACAGAGGAGCCTTGGGGTCAGTCCTGGGCCAGAGGTGTTAATACTCTGTGTTATCAGCAGCAGCTAATAAAACCATAGCAGTTTAGAACTGAATTACATTAGTTACCAGAATCGGGCATTTTAAACTATGATACAGTCTAGGCAAGTCCCCTCAGCCCAGAAAACTGAACTTTATAAAACAAAGATATTTTCGGGACTGGAGAGATGGCCTAGCGGTTAAGAGTACCCACTGCTCTTGCAGAGGACCCGGGTTCGATCCCCAGCACCCACATGGTGGCTGAGAACCGTCTTTAACTCCAGTTTCAGGGGAATCCGAGACCCTCTTTTGACCTCCGTGGCATTGCACGACACGGGTGCACAAGCCTACATGCAGACAGTACATTCATACACATAAAAAAATAAGAAAATAAAAAAGTTAAAAAAAATAAAGATCTTTTCTTGCTAAAGACACTCCGCATTCTCCCCACCTAAAGCCTCCAGAAAAGTGCCTGGAGTCTTCCTTTTAGACAGTACCACTTATCTGGGGCTGAGGATGGCCTGGGAACATCAGGAAGGCTCATCAGAGGATTGTCCCCTGCACAATGCCTGAGGCTATTTCAAAGCAGGAGAGAAAACTGCCTGCAAGCAGCAATTGTAATTCTGACCTTTCCAGGTATTCAAATCCAGCACAAAGGAAAGCCCCTGGGTCCCTACTATGACTCAAGCACCAGCTTGGTCACACTCACCAGCTTCCTGGCATGGCCCTCACCTTGGTTTCAGGTCTTCCTGGCTCAGGTCAGGCAGGTCCCTGCAATCTCTGGCTGAGGGTCTCTTTGGCCTTCTTACAGGTAAACAGCCACTTTATGATGCGGGCGTTCCTTTCCACCACAGAAGTGGTACTGGGCACCTGCTCCGTGAGCTCCTCTTCTTGCAGGCCGACCTCGCTCTGATGTGAAAAGCCGCTGTCGGAGGTGGCTATGCTCACACTGCGCACTCTGAGTGCAACATGGTCTGACCCTGCAGAAAAGTTCTCTCTCCCAATAGCCTCAACCACTTCAGGGTCTAGGCCGCAATACTGGAAGAAGGTGTCAACTTCGGTCCTGGCTATGGAGTATAGGGAGCTGAGATCTGACTGAGAGCGTTGCAGTCCTCCCCTCCTGGACTTTCTCAGCTCTACTCCAGAGCAAGCAACTGGAACTTCGGGATCCACCTCTAGCAGCCAAGCTGGGGGCTTCGGTTCCACTACAGGGGCTGGAGGTGCTTTAGAAGTTAGGCAAGCGGCCGCCCTCTGGCCCGGCTTGGTCCCAGTAGCCTCCGCCTGCATGGTTTTGTCCTCACCCACCACCCCGGGCGTCTGCCGGGCTGCTGGCACCTTCTCCTTGCCCGGGCCCTGGAACAGCTTCTTCACTAACCCTCCTCTGTAGCAGTCTGTGCCTGGCCCTCGTGCGAACTCGCATTTCTGCCGGTACATGACCAGGGAGTCTGGTCTCAAAGGCTTTCGCGCGATAGCCCGGCGTGCCACAGGAGCTGCGGCAAAAGCCGAAGAAATCTGGTTGCAGCGCTGTTCCCCCGGCGGCGCCTCCTGGCCGCTGCCCTCTGAATCAGGACCGTGGCCGGATCCCAGCGTGCTGCGAACATACTTGGCACGGTCGGCCGCCAGCCTCTCCACTGCGCTTCTGTAGGCTGACTTTGCCGCGCGGTGGTCCTCACAAAGGGGCCGCGTGCTGGCGGGAGCGTCCAGGGCGGGCAGGGAGCGCATCCTTAAGGGGCCTGGATGGGCTAAGATGGCATCCAGTAGAAACCACTCCTGTTCCGGCGCCAGGCTGTCCGGGACCAGTTCCGAAGTCCGCAAGGAGTGGTGTGAAGCGCTCCACGGATCAGCCGCCCAGGTCTAGACTTAAGTGGAGCCAGAGTGACCCAGGAAGGTGAATCACTCTAGCGGCAGCTGGCTCCTCCCCCTCTAGGACCCTACACCTCCCACTTCCCGAGTCTTCGACCCCGCACCTCTACATTTCTCTTTCCTCTTAGCTTCCAGTCCAGAGTCAAGAGGCCGAGTCCAGCCTCTGGTCTGCAGACCCCGCCCCTTAGCCTCCAGCCGAGAGTACCCCACCCTCTCACTTCCTGCTGCAGGTTTCCAACTCCTTTCCTAGGGCTGCAGAGTTCCCTCCCTCCCTACCTCCCTGAGGGTGGGGCAGTACCCCAGGGAGAGGCTGGGAGGGACCTTTCTGGCGCAACACCTGGTACCTTTGAATTCTTAAAGTGATCTCAGTATGTTTGGAAACTGTTTCATTTCCGCAGTCTTTACCTAAGAACCTGCTAATTAGGAGAGAATACGATATGAAAGAAGAAAACGTTCCCAATGTCCCAGGATTAGTCTAGTCTAGGCTAAAAGAACTCAGGCATCGGCTAAAATCTGCCTTAAAACCCAAAGTTACTAGCTGGTGCTGAAAGCGTCACTGCTTTTGAGAAGAACCAGAACAAGGCAAGAATCACCCCCGCTTACGGTAACCCAGGCACCCAGGATGAGGAAACTTTGGGTTTACCAGACAGGGAAAATCAACCTAGGAATCCTGAAAGCTTAAGAAAATATTTCCAAAATTCCATTCTTTCAAAAAGTTGGACAGAAAACTAAAAATATCTGCCAGAGAAGTGAAATGTACGTGGTGTTATCTCCGTATGGGGGGTGGGGGGTCAGTTCCAGGTCTTGCTGGCTTTCCCAAGTTGCGGTTGAATATTCTGGGCACACAGTTGCTGGGCTTAATCTGATTCTTTCTGGAAATGGACCCTGAGTGGCAGTGGACAATAGCAGGGTGCACAAGTCTTGCCAAAGAAAACAGAACCATGGCAAACAAGGTAAGCAAGTCTACCTTGCTGTCTGCCCACCAGGCCAGACACTAGATACCACACCCGGTGTCTAAATCAGAGGAAGTAATCCCCATAACTCTCTGGTGGGAAGTAAATCCTTACTGCTGCCTCATAATAGCAGCAGTTCTGAAAGACCTTAAACACATATGCTCTGTGCCACCAGTACTACCCACGTGCTTTAGGACAGATACCCAACTTCTCAGGGACTCTTTTTTTCATGTGCTAATTCTATAGTTTGCCAAGTGTATTCATCTTCAGAAGGACTGAATGGAAGCTCTGTCTCCTTAAGGGGCTGGAACACTGGACTCTGTGCCTCTGGCTATGTATATAGTACAGCTCACTGTGTGCATCTGCAAGTTTTCCAGTTAGTGAAATTACTTACAGAGCAAATTTTTTAAAAAAATGTTAGTCTTTTTGGTTTGATTATGGTATTTACCTTTCTATTATGGTTACTGAATTAATGTGAAATCTTGAACTTATAAAAAAGCAGTACATCCTCTAAAGTTGTTTGTAACACATTGACACTTTTCCATCTCATTGCCATTTACTGGAAAATAGGAGCTGAAGTTACACTGACAGAACTTTCTTGGTAAACTATTCTTAATGCTCAACTGGGAGTGTCAACTTTGAGCCCATTCCCTTCTTGGTTTGTACCTGAAAAACTTGGTTCAGAGAAGAAAATAAGTGTTTTGATAATGTTCCTCCCAGGGCATATTCAGAGAGGTGCTCACAGCAGCTGACAGACATGATAGACAGACATCTGGATTCAGCATGCATGCAGCAACAGGAAGGAGGTAAGATAAGGCATGGCCCATCCTTAGTGGAATATTTTGCAACCATTTACAAGTTATGCTGGCCACACCCCTTAGACTCTGGGACATTTCTCAGATTTGGAAATGGTCATTATGTAATGAAATTTTTTTAATTGCAAATTTGGAATCAGTTCTTACCATACGTCCTGTTTTCTGAGTTCTAAAATGATTCAGGAGTCTGTAAGGTCGATAAACTTATTTGTAATAATACTGAGTCAATGTGTGTTTTCCATCTCTTATGGATGCAATATATAGTAGGGTTGTCCAGAGGCCAGTGACATTTATAGGTAATAGGACTGACTATGTCAAAAACTATAAGATGAGCTATACAGTGTTATTTTTTTTACGTAGTGTTATTAAATCAAGAAACACTTCAATAAGATTGTTGAACATAAGAACAATGTATAAAAATCAGTAGTACTTACATACACTAACAGTAGCCAACTTGAAAATATAGGAAAAAAATAATTACTAGTAAGAAGAAAACACAAATGATATATGCTACTATTTTCCAATACACATAGGTGAAGACCTAAAGGTACAGGGATCTGTCATGTTCATGGAAGGGCAGCTTGGTACTTTTACAGGAATTGGGCTGAAGAGATGGCACAACTCAATGGTTAAGTATACTAGCTGCTCTTTCATAGGACCTAGGTTCAGGTCCCATCACCTACATGGTGGCTAGTAACTGTCTGTCACTCCAGTTTTAGGGGATTCAATGCCCTTTTCTGACTTCTGTGGGCACTGCACAACATGAGTGCACTTACACACATGCAGGCAATACACTAATACACAAAAAATAAAGATAAATAAAATAAAAATAAGAATTGTCCTTGAAATTTAAAATTAAAAACAGGAAGAGAAAAAGAAAAATGGAGAGAGAGAGAGAGAGAGAGAGTAGGGAGGGAGAGAAATTCAATATATTTAGAGATAAAACCCCAGTTGTCATTGTTAGCACCTGAACAACTGCAATAATGAAGAGACTGCCTGGTCTATACCATGGTATCAGCTATCAGGGCATAAACTATAGAACTTAGGCCCACTAATTTATGATGTGGTGTCTTATACCTCAAGCAATTATATTTTTAATACATTGAGTTACATAAAATCATTAAATTTTTAATAGTATAAGTTGAAAATAGTTAAGAAAACTTGAAAAATTAAGGAGGAAGCTTTTCAATAGGGTATCCATGATACAAGCTTAGAGTAGTAAATAGAGCATGATAGTGTTGTTCAAACTATTAAAGATGTATCCAATTAGATATGATTTATAGGGAGCATTTAAAGTTGTTGGGTGCTACATCTTGAGTTCCTGTGTTGGAGTCTTTTTCCTCAGTTCAGCAGAACTGGCCATGGCCTTACTGGACCACATGCATAGAGGTGGGCCTCATGTTTAGAGCAATGCCTTCTCTGGGGCTAGACCAGATCTCTGGTAGCCTGGCTCAATGATCTGCCTTGCATGTGCCATTGCCCTTCTGCTTCCCACTGTGAAATGAAACACCTTAAAGCCCTTACCAAGAAAGAAATCCCCATCACAAACTTCACAGCCTCCAGAACTATGTGCCCAAATAATACTCTTTGTAAGGCAAATCATTGTCTCAAGTATTTTATAGTAGCAATATAAATGAACCAAGACAATGGGCAAGGCAAACTATAAAAATATGGTCTAAGAAAGAGATATAGTATGAAAACATATTATATCTCTTTCTCTAAACAAACATAAAACAAAGTCTAATGGATGAAAGTCTATTATAAAAAGTAGAATTACATATCAAGAACACAATATTATTTTTTAAATTAGGTAAAAGAGGTTTAATTAATTAATTAATTAATTAACTTACTTATTTAGTCTTTTTGAGACAGGGTTTCCCTTCATCCCCAGCTGCTCTGGACTCATTATGGAGACCAGGCCAACCTTGACCTCACCAAGATCTGCCTGCTTCTTCCTCCTGAGTACTCTTGGATGAAAGGTGCGTGCCACCTAAATGAGTTTTTTTTTTTTTGTCTTTTTGAGACAGGGTCTCCCTGTAGGTCCAGCTGTTCTGGAACTCATTATGTAGACCAGGCTGGCCTTGAACTCATAGAGATTTGCCTGCCTCTGCCTCTGCCTCTGCCTCTGCCTCCTGAGTTCTGGGATTAAAGGCGTGCACCACCCCCTCCTGGCCTAAATGAGTTCTTTTAAATAAAACATACGTTTGCAATAATAAAAGAAGATTTTGCTACATTTAACCACACCACAATTAAAAACTTTAGGATAACAAATGGATAGGGACAGAGAAAGTAGCCTGTGAGAAGACAGGCTCTGTCCACCTATGTGACAGATGTTAGAGTTCAGCTTCATATATCACCCTCTATAAACCATTTAGGAAACATATATATTGCAATAGTCATGTGTCAAAGGAAATAAAGGAGCAGTTCATGGGAGAGAAGATCCATGTGGTTAACACATATACAATAATAATAATAATAATCACAGATAATTAAAACAACAAGTAAATATTTCACATACATCTGATTGACAAAACTTTAGAAAAATCTGGCAATACTATTAATATAATGTTAGAGAAATATAAATGTACACTTGTTAGAGTGTAAATTGGTAGTCACTTCGGAGATATTACAGGATATCTGGTAAATTCAAAGTTTAAAAATACTCTTCTTATCTTTAATTCCTGTATTGTATATGGTCCCTAATTATATACATGTGCATAAATGTAGGGAAAAATGAAATAATGTTAATCACGTTTTATGTGTCCTACTGTCATACACTCTTCATTACTAGAAAAAAAAAACCCTGAAGCTTCATACATTATAAAGAAAAGAAGCATATTTATCTCACAGTTTTGAGAATGAATGTTCAAACAGCAAACAGCATGCCACTTGCTAGTTCACTATCTAGCTTCTGCTTAGCTAGCTTTCTTTTATTTTTTTATTTTTTATGTGTATGAGTATACTGTGCATGCAGGTTTGTGCAACTGTGTTGTGCAATGCCACGGAGATCAGAAGAAGGTGTCGGATTCCCCTGGAACTGGAGTTAAAGACAGTTTTCAGCTACCATGTGGGTGCTGGGAATTGAACCCAGGTCCTCTGCAAGAGCAGTGGGTGCTCTTACCTGCTAGGCCATCTCTCCAACCCCTCTTTTATGTTTTTATTTACTTATTTTATGCATAGGAATGTTTTGTTTGCATATATGCACATTCATCCATGCCATGCAATGCCCACAGAGGATGTTATGAATAACCCTGGAGCTAGAGTTATGAATAGATGTTAGCTGCCATGTGGGTAACTGGGTAACTGAACCCAGGTCCTCTGCAAAAGCAGTCAACTGAGCTATCTCTTCAGCCCTTTCGTAGCTTTCTTATACAGCACCACACCCACTTGTCAAGGGATGGTACTGACAACAGTGGATAGGTTCTTCCGTATCGATCATCAACCAAGTCAATTCCTCAAAAAATATGGCCACAGAGCAATCTGCTCTGGGTAATACCCCAAATGAGACTCCCTCACTCTCGCAAATGATTCTGGGCTGTGTCAATTTGACATCTGACACTAACTAGGACATACATGAAAATAGAAGGAGAACTATTAGAGAATGGAAAAAGGGCCAATGGGAATGGGGAATGGACATAACTGTGGCTATTAAAAGCACCTCATGATTAAACAGGTATCATTGGATAAGCTGTCAACCCACGAAGGGGAACTACCTGAACAGACTAGAGTCCAAAATGACATCTCCAGAGAAAATAGACTGTTTTGCTTCTCACCCACTTGTGCCCCTTTCCCAAAGCCTAGGGAACAACTTTCGGAAGAGGAGGCATGGTAGAATGGAAGGGCTGTGGAGAGATTAGGGTGAATCGTGAGACTACATCAATATAGACTGGACTCCTATTTGATCAACATGCTTGTGCATACAAGCTTCTCCAACTGGACTATGGGAACTTTGGGTTGTTCAAAATTTGGACATAGATACTTGCAAATTGCTTTTACATGAATGTTACTTACATTCATTGCTTATGCTTAATAATTTGGCTCACTTCAAAAAAATGCACCAATTACCTAATTGTACAAACTGAGTAACGTCAATGTTGTCTGAAAACAACTGTGCTATTATATTGTAGAATCCCTTAAAAAAATAAGCAAAAGAGGAAAAAAAAACCTAAAAAGTAAAAACTAAATTTAAAATAATTAAAAATAAAACAAACAAATTAACAACAACAAAAAATAAAAGTGCTTATATATTTTGTTATATATAAATATATATGAAAAACATATAAATATATGAAAATTCCAAAACCCACTGTATGATAAAGGTAATACATACTAACAAAAAGTAAATAAAATGGGGAAGGAATTTAAGGCATAAAGAATTAACTCAGTTTGAAACATCTTCAGTTAGGTATTAATAGTCCATTATAATTAAGCAGGAATAGGTATAGTACATAATAGAGACGTCTAGTCTAGTGACTGGAACTGAATCCAGTAGAGAAAGAACACCTGAACTCTGGTACTGGAAAGGAGTTCAGAAAAATGAAAGATCTTATAAAAGGAAAAAGAAAGATATGGAGAGACTACAAACAAAACCCAAAGAGCCCAATGTATGTTGTGAACAGAAGAGGCCCAGGAGCTGAAGTGAACAATAATAAGGGGAGACTATTCTTAAAGATGTGAAGGGGGAAACTGACTTGAAAATGTGACCAAAAAAGAAGCTACCTCCATTGGTAAGACACAGAGACAGAACCTTCCTGTTAAAAGGGAGATGGCTAGCTGAATAGGCACTGCTAGAGTAGAAAAATGGGCTCCAACGGAAAAGGACCACTAATTGCAGAGGGAAGACAGTGCCACAGTGACCACATTTTTTTTCTGTTTGAACAAAAGAGAACTGGAGAACTGAAGAAACTGTCACAGATTACATGGAAAGAAACCCCAATTAAGGTGTTTAGAAAGAAAAAAAATACTGACCTAGGTTTCACCCAAGATGAGAAATACCTGGCCCTTTAATACATAAACGTAGCAAAAATTATGAGTAAATTACATTTTGCTTCCCAGAGGTGAATTAAATGCACTAATTATGAATTAAGAAGTAAATAAAACAAAATTCTCAAAACTAAGGTGAAAGCCAAATATTGAACTTCATTAGTTTAGCTTGCAACAGATATGCAGGCAAAATCATAGATCTTATCTTTAAAACTGGACATTTTTTTGCAAAGAATCATCAAATTTTCAGAAAGCATTCTTGCCTTTTTTCAGTCTTTATTACTTAAAAAAGATGAGGGTGAGGTCCATAGGTCCACAGGGATTTCCCCATCTTGTGAAGCTTCAGCAGAAGCTGGGCCTCGGGTTAGGAGCCTGATGTGACTCTGAATGAGTTTGTAGCACAAACTGTAGATCCAGGTAAGAGGCCTGAGCTGACCCAGATAATGCCCATAGGCAGTGCAGGAGTAGGTGAAGCTGCAGAACCAGTGTAGGAACTGTATCTGACTCAGGTTAAGACCCACAGGCAATTCATGGTAGCTGAAGTTGTGGGCCCAGACAAGAAGGCCAAATACTCCTGAAGTAAGGCACATGTGAGCAGGAAATTCCATAACTTCCAGCTCAAACTGCAGAACCAGGCATGAGGCCCACACTAAGCAAAGGCAGTACTTGAATCTCAAGAGAATGACTGCGGATAGAGCTTCTGGCTGTAAATACCAGTCCTTCAAAGGAAAATGGCAACCTAGCCCTACTAAGACTTCGTTTTTTCCTGAGCATTATAAACATCTTTACTGAGAAAAAGAAAAGAGACTTGAATTTGAAAAAGAAGTAAAAACTCAACAAACTAATTTTAGATATGCAATTCCTAGAACAGAAACAAAAACAGGGACTGGAGAGATAGCCTAGCGGTTAAGAGCACCGACGCTCTTGCAGACGACCCGGGTTCGATCCCCAGCACCCACATGGCGGCTAAGAACCGTCTGTAACTCCAATTCCAGGAGAACTCCAGTTCCAGGGGAAACCGAGACCCTCTTCTGACCTCTGCGGCGTTGCACGACACGGGTGCACAGACCTGCATGCAGACAGTACATTCATACACATACAAAGATAAAAAAAAAAAATTTAAAAGAAACAAAAACAACGTGAAAAACTAAGATTACATGTCTTCCCCCCAAATTGTTAATCCATTAGTAGTGGTTTCCAGTGAGAAGGACCTGGAAAAGCTTTCAGCCAAAAATGTACAAGAATACTGTCCAAACAACTCAAAGAACACATGCATTTACTCCAAGGGAACAAAAAGAAACAGCTGAATCAAATAAAGAAATCAATACAAAATGTGAAAATTGAATTCAATAAAAAGATACAAATGTTAAGAAAACCCTAACGAAAATTATGATACTCAGTAAGACAAATGAAAAGCTCAGTGGAAAGCCTCAACAATGGAATGAATCATGTAGAGAACAGAGTATCATGCCTGGAAGACAAAGTAGAGGAACTGGATCATTCAATTAAGGCCAAAGATAAATAGAAAAATAAAACTAACATGAGATTGCTCTGGGATATCATGAAAAGCCTAAATCTTTGAATTATAGCCATAAAAGGAGAATACTGCACCAAAGGCACAGAAATATTTTCAATAAAATCATAGAAGAAAATTTCTGAAATCTAGAAAAAGAGAGGTCTAGCAATGTACATGAAGCTTACAGAATATTAAATAAACAGGATGAGAAAGAGGAGACTCCCCATAGCATATTAAATTAAAACACTAAAAGCATAAAAAGCCAATATTGAAAGCTGTAAGCCCATCAGAATAATATCTGATTATTATATAGAAACATTTAAAACCAAAAGGGTCTGGAAAGATGTGTTCCAATCTTCGAAAAGACTATAAGAGCTGACTACTATGCCCATCAAAACTACCTCTTAAAATTGAAAGAGAAATAAAAATTGTTCATGATAAAAGTAGACTAAAGGAATATATGTCCACTAGGCTAGTTCTACAGAAGGTATTGGAAGATTTCAGTCTAAAGAGAAAGACAAGCTCACTTGTCTTAATACCAGGACAATTAATCAAAAGAGTCCAAGAAAATACCATAAAATCAATAAAATGACAGGAATTAACACGTATCTTTAAATATCTCTTAAATACTAATGGTCTCAATTCCTCAATTAAAAAGATACAAGCTCGCTAGGTATGGCAACCCACACCTTAAATCCCAGCACTTATGAGGCAGAGGCAGGTAGATCTCTGTGGTATCAAGACCAACCTGGTCTACATAGTAAGTTCCAGGCCAGCTGGTGCTACAGAGAGACCCTATCTCAAAAAGACCAAAAGAAAAGAAGAAGAAGAAGAAGAAGAAGAAGAAGAAGAAGAAGAAGAAGAAGAAGAAGAAGAAGAAGAAAAAGGTCACAAACTAATAGATTGAACTACAAAATAGGACCCATCTTTTTTTTTTCTGCCTCCAAGAAACATGCCACTTCATCAAAAACTGACACCACCTTAGGGTAAAGGATGAAAAAAAGTGTTCCAAAAAAATGGAACTAAGAAATAAACATAGCTATTCTAATACCTGATGAAATGGACTAAACCCAAAATAGAAGAGATAAGGTCACTCCATAGGATTCAATTTAATAATCTACCAAGAGATTATAGTTCTAAGCATATACATCCCAAATACAAGCATACACAATTCCATAAAAGAAATACTACTGCATGTAAAACCACCAATTAATTCCAACACAGTAATAGTGAGTGATTTCAATGACCCTCTCTGACCAATAGACCATTACCTGGATAAAAACTTGATAGAATGCCAGGCATGGTGGCACACGCCTTAAATCCTAGCACTTGGGAGGCAGAGGCAGGCAGATCTTTGTGAGTTTCAAGGCCAGCCTGGTCTACAGAGTGAGTTCCAGGCTAGCTGGGGCTACAGAGAGACCCTGTCTTGAAAAGACCAAAAAAAAAACCAAAAAAAAAAAAAACAGAAAAACAAAAAAACTTGATAGAGAAACACTGGAGTTAAATGACATCATAAATCAAATCTACAGAACATTCCACCTAAACACTCAGAAGCCCATCCAGCTTTATCCAAAATTTATCAAATGTTAATTAGTTAGGACACAAAGCAAGTCTCAATTTGGGGAAATCAAAATAACACCCTGCATTCTATCTGACCACAATTAAATAAAGCTAGATATCAATACCAATAGAAACTATAGAAAGTATGCAGTCTGGAGACTGAAGAGATGATATGGGATTGTGAAACATGTTCCTATGGCTTTAACACAACATGCTCTAATTTGTCCAATTGCCTGGTCATCATGTCTTTACTGCTCAACAGCTTATGAGCCAGGGAGTCTGGATTCAATTTGAGAATCAGTTATTAGCATAGGTGGGTTAGGACTTTGATTAATGCAAACTCCTAGTATATTTTAAAGTGCTCATGAAAGTTTCAGATAATCCTCTAGCTAAACGACCTTAGTTTCAATTTGTCCCATTATTTTTTGGCATCCCTGGCATCTCAGAGTGCACCCTGCATACAAATTCCCAGGTAGCTTACCTCTCCAATGAACCATGAAGGGTCTCTACCCTGAAGCTCAGGTTCTTATGTTTCGGGCACCACGTGTGGCCACAAGGGGTGGCAGCCATGGGACCTGAATGGATTGTCAGAGAACTGAGTGAATAACCAGGGGACCCTCATGATTACACTTATGAGTGCCAAAAGCACAGGCAGCTCTGCTTTTATTCTCATACTCATTTGAGATACAGCTGAATGTTTACAGAGTAGTGCACAATAATAAAGTGTCTAGAATATACCACTTCAGCAAAATATAATGAGCAAGATAACATTATCACCATAGCATGCCTTCTTGGGAGATCAAAGTGTCTCCTGAGAAACTAGGGGGAGCTCTAACATTCCATAGATATCTCCTCAGCAAACATTCTTGCATAAATTTTCTCAAGAAACAAAACTCTGGAGGCATACATGCTCAAGGTTCAGCTTAATTTACCAAACATATTTTTAAAGCCATAGAAGCAATATTTCCTATTCCCCGCAGAGATGGCTCAGCATTAAGAGCATTGGCTCCTCTTGCAGAGGACCTGGGATTGATTCTCAGCACGCACATGACCTCTAACAACCATCCATAACTCCAATTCCCGGAGATCTGACACTCCCTTCTGACCTCTGCCAGCATTGCATGACATGGATGCACTCATACACATGCATACAAAACACTCATACACATAAAATAAAAATAATAAAATATTTAGTATACATATAAGAAAGTCGAAGATTACACTATTGCATGATGGATGAGGCACTAAAGAAATCAAAAAGGAAAATTTAAACTGCCTAGACTTGAACGTAAATGAAGATACAACATACCAAAATCTGTGGGACATAATGAAGGCAATCCTAAAATGATTGTTTATAGGACCAAATGACTACATAAAAAACAATTGGGGGCTGGTGAGATGGCTCAGTGATTAAGAGCACAGGCAGATGTGTGAACATGTCTGATCAATTTGCTAGTTTGGGCTCAAGTTCACTTCACTAGAATAAACAAAAACAGAAGTGTTTTCCTGGAAGCAAATTGCCACTATTTATTCAAAGATTAATCTTTTGTACCATCTTTTATTCCCCTATTCCATCAATGTGTAAATAGGGGAATTATGTTCCTGAAATTTAAAGTATTTAAACCGTTGGCATTTGCCAAATAAGTTGCCTGTCTGAAAGGAATATTTTATTCCTGTGGTGCAAAATATACTCCCATACCTAATACAATTTTATGAAAAAATTATCCAAATGTAAAAAAGTACATATAGGGCAAATATAAATTTTAATGAAGCATTATTTGAAAACTTATGTATTGACCTCCAGATCAGGTAATAAAGTGTGGTTCCTGTCTCCTACAGGACTTGACTTGATGCTAATCTCTTCAGTCAAACATGGGCAACACACCTGGCTTAGTTCATTATTTCTGGAGAGATCAAACACCATGGATCTAAGGGTTATCTGGGTAAAAAGAAGTAAAATTTAGTTATGTGTAGTAATTTGGCAATTCTGCTCATCTCTGAGTTTTGTTGTTGTTTTGTTTTGTCTTCAACATCATAAATGGAACCCAGAGCCTCACAGACAAACTTGCTAACACAGAGTCACAGACTAGGCCAAGAATCTGCTCTGGATTGGCCCTGTGAAGAGAACATGGACCTGAGTTACTCTATTTTGAGTATCAGTGACAACACCTTGTTTACCTAAGTTAAAGATCACCATTTGCCAGCACATCAGAGGCAAAAACCAATACATGGATTATGTGTGCCATAATCACATGGATTAGTGATACAGAGACTGACAGTTGCCAGTTTCATTTAGTTTATGTTAGAGCTGGGAACCAAATTTCATTTACTTTCTTTACTCTAAGTATTTGTTTTTACTATTCTGTTAATGAATTATTTTATTTGTTATTTATTTATTATATGTTATGTATGTGAGACAGAGAATACACATGTACCACATCATATGTGTGGCAGTCAGAAGACAACTTGCAGGAGTTCATTTTCTCTTTCCACTATGTGGGTCCTAGGGACCAAATCCAGTTTCATAGACTTGGTGGCAAGCCCCTGTACTCACTGAGCCATCTCACTTGGTCCTGTCTTGAACTTTTAGAGTTTAATTTCTTAGAGATTTTCACTTCAAGAAATTTGTACTAATTTTTCTTTAAGAATCTCATTTACATGTGGCCAACACTTCAATAAGTAAAATAACCCAAACAATATAATTCTATTGGTCCAGAGATTGTGGTTTCCAGGTCAAGAAACCTGTAGTGCTGACAGCGAGGTTGTGGATAAGCGTCTGACAGATTTAAATGCTATTTCCCAATGCCACCTCTCATAGTCAACACATGATGTAATTTGTGATCCTGACAGGTTTCCTGGTGTTTTTTTAAATATTTTTTTAAATTTTTATTTATTTCTGTATGTGTATGGATGCACTGTCTGCATGCAAGTGTGTGCACCCGTGTTGTGCAACACCACGGAGGTCAGAAGAGGATGTCAGATTCCCCTGGAACTGGAGTTCTCCTGGAATTGGAGTTTCAGAGGGTTCTCAGCCACCATGTGGGTGCTGGGGATCGAACCCGGGTCCTCTGTAAGAGGGATTGGTGCTCTTAACCGCTAGGCCATCCCTCCAGCCCCTCCTGGTGTTTCTAATGAGTGGGACCATCTGTTCTCCTATCGTTAGTTATTAGCATTTTGAGAAATCTGAGGTAGAAAATCATTAGGTAATAATCTAAGCAAAAGAAAATGTTAGAATGTTTTAACACCGGCCCCCATCCATACATCCTGAGCAGTTCCAGGCACAAAGGCAAACCAGAGTGATTTTTCTTTTCTTTCTACTTTAGTAAAAATAGACACTGATGGATCGCTCCAAAGTGGGATGAACAAGACAAAATAACAAGTTATATGACACTACCATTTGGGAACAGGTGGAACTATGGCCAAAGGCAAAGGAAACTTTTTCTTTCATTGTTTTTATTGAATTTTTGTGTTATTTTATTTAAATATCTTAATCATCTTTATACTCCCTCCCCCATCCACACCCTCCCATCACTCCCTGTCCACTGCTTGATTTCATGCATTCTTGTCATTTATGTTAAGGCCTATTGAGTCCAATTACTGTCTCAAAACATCCCTCAGCGAAAGTTCATCCACTGGGGACTAGTCAGCCTGTCTAGAGTTACTTAAAGATCAACTCTCCCTCACTCAGCAGTAATCAGCTGCCAATAGTTCTTTGGAGAAGATTGGAGCCTGCTGCCCATTTCTGCAGGTCTATGGTTGTTTTTGACTGCTTGAGTTTTCATAAGTGCATGCTGAAGTCATTGCTATAGATTCATATGAGCAAAGTCACAGGAACATGTAAGACTTTGTTTCCATATGGCTGTGTACCACCTCCCCTGGCTCTTACAATCTTTCTGCCTAATTTTCTGTAATGGTCTTGGAGTCCTGGGTGGGTGGAGTTTAATATGAGTCCTGTCCAAGGACCCACTTTCTGCAACCTTATTCTCTATGCTTTGGCCATTTGTGGACTTTTGTGTTCTTGGCCTTCTGTTGCCTGAGGGGGCTTTATTGATGAGAGTTTGGAGATGCATTAATATTCTCTGTATCCTTGTTTCACCATGTTCCATGACCCTTAGATGTAGATGTATGTTGTAGATGTGTCAAGTAATTTTGCATTTCATAGACACTTATTCTATGTCTGTAACCAGTTGTGGAACTCTGTAATAGTCTCCATCTGTTGCAAAATAAATCTCTTTGATGAGTGATGACTGGCATAATTGTCTATAAATATAAGGATCCATATTTATCATATAGTATGATATTACATTTGTCTGGGGATGTGACAGCTCTGGGGTTTTCTCTAATATCTATGACTTCTTCAGCCATTTATATTTGGAAAATGTTTACAGTACCAGACAAAGGTTTCCTCCCTCTGAGACAGCTTTAAGTCAAATTAGGTAGCTGTTGATTATCCTCAAGATGAAAGTGCCACTGCTGCCCCAATGTAGTTTCCTGTGCTACACGTTGTTGGAGTTATTAAGACTTAAAGCTGGGGTTAGACCATAAATTGATGTCCTCTAAAACTATGAGAGCTAGCTACACTTCAGGGAGATGGCTTTCAGGTCAGTTCCAGCTCCATTGTTTCAAGTCTTGTGTCTGAACTATCTCCTCTCTTTAGTCAGTTTTGGGAGGAAATCAAGGGTATGACAATAATCTGTGTATTTGGAGGAGTCTCTTGGACTGCCCGCGGCCAGCAACTAAAGGAAGTTTTCTCCTGTCTGACCCTGCTTCTTATTATATAACCATTAGCTATACACAAGGGCACATGTACAAATATTTTATGTGTAATCTTTCAGTAGACTTTTAAACTAGTACATTTCCCTCTGTTTTTTACACCACCTAGGCATCATTTCTCCCTCTTTCTCTCCATGTCTAACCTTCCCTCTTCCCTCCCCAGTTAAAGTACCCTCATATCACCCTTGTCTCCTATGGTCCTCTTTCTCTTGTACCACCATGGCTCTTTGTATAACCCTCCCTATTCTCCCATTTAAATACCACCATGTTATTCATTTCCCCCTTGGTAATGTGTTCCTCTCTCTAAGCCTTCTTCCCCCTCCCTGGTTCCTTTCCATCTCCCTGGATCCTGCAGTTATATAATGATATATACTTATATATAAGGATTTGGCATTAATGTCCACAAATGAGGGAGATAGCATGTTTTTCTAAGTCTATGTTACTTCATTTAATACAACAGCTTCTAACTCCATCCATTTACCTGCAAATTTCACAATTTTGTTTTTATTTACCTCTGAGTAGAATTCCATTATGTACATGTACCACATTTTCATTATCTACTGGTCAATTAAGTGACAAAGGCTATTTCCACTTCTTAGCTATTGTAGAAATACCAGGAACAAGCGCAGACGTAAAAGTATCTCCACAGTAAGATGAGCCCTTTGGGTATATGCAAAGAAGTGGTATAACCAGATCATAATGGTAAGTTCATGTTTAGTTTTGTAAGAGTGCTCCACACTTCTTCTGTGGCTGCACTAGTTTCCAATCCCACCTGCAGCAAATGAATATTCTGCTTTCCCCTCATTTTTCATGGCATTTGATGCCAAGTGTTCTCTTGATCTTAGCCAGTCTGACTGGGTAAGATGAAATTTTAAAATGGTTTTAATTTCCATTTCCCTAATTACTAAGGATATTGAATAATTTTTAGATGTTTCTTAGCCATCTTTATTTCTTGTATTGAGATCTGTGTTCAGATCCTCAGCCCAGATTTTAAATGGGTCATTCGTTTTATTGATTCTTTGTTTTATGAGTTCTTTATATAATCTGGATGTTAAAGCTCTGTCAGATGTGTCACTGGTGGTGAAGATTTTCTCCTAGTCTGTGGGTTTTCTCTTCACTTCCTTGATTGATTGTGTTTTTGTGCAGAAGCCTTTTAGTTTAATAAGTTTCCACTTGTTGGTTTTTGATGTTTTTTGAGCAACTAATCTCTGACTTAGAAAGTCCTTTCATACTTCCTACATCTATATCTTGTAGGATACTACCTGTACTTTCTTCTAACAGTTTCAGAATGTCAAGTTTCATATTGAGGTCTTTTTGGAGTTGATGTTTGTGCAAGATGAAAGATAAGGTTCTCATTTTTTTTTTTTTTTGTCTTTTTGAGACAGGGTCTCCCTGTAGCCCCAGCTGTCCTGGAACTCACTCTATAGAATAGGCTGGCCTTGAACTCACAAAGAACTGCCTGCCTCTGCCTCCCGAGTGCTAGGATTAAAGGCGTGTGCCACCACACCCAGCTCATTTCATTCTTTTACCAATGGAGATCCAGTTTTGCCAGCATCATTTGCTGAAGATGCTATCTTTCCTCCAGTGTGTATTTTTGGCACCTTTGTCAAATATCAGGTCACTAAAATTGCATGCACTCATGGTTGGGTCTTCAATTGAGTTCTGTTGATCTCCATCTATTTTGTGCCAACACCATTCTGTTTTTATGACTATAGCTCTATAATATAGTCTGAGATGTTATGTGGTAATCTCACCCCCCCATCCCACCATTGCTCTTTGTGCTTAGGATTGCTTTGGCTATACAGGGTATTTTGTGATTCCATATGATTTTTAGGATAGTTTTTCCTAATTCTCTAAGGAATATCCTAGGGATTGCACTAAATTATAGATTGCTTTTGGTAAGATGGCCATTTTCACAATATTAATTTTTACAATCCGTGAGCATGTGGGGGTCCTTCCATTTCCTGGAGATATCTTTGGTCAAGTTTATTTCTAGACATTTTTTAAGGCTAATGTGAATGAGAGGGTTTCCTTGTACTCTTTCTCTGATTGCTTGGTATTATTGGTACATAGAAAAACTAATGGTTTTGTAGATTTATTTATTTCAAATAATTCAGAATAATTTTTCATTTTTTTAATCTCACAAAATGGAAACTATCATTTACACCAGTTACTCTAGCACTAAGAATTAGAAATCAGTTTGTTACAACTCTTGAAAACACCATAAAACAAAATGTAAAAGAAAAAACCCAAAATGTTCTTCCTAAAGAATGGTGATCTGACTGCTTGTGACATACCTACCAGAGGATAGACAGACACAGTCAGAACAGAGTCATTTATTTACATCAATATTCCAACAGAACCTAATAGTTTTAAATTACATGTGCAAGTTTACATAGAATCACAAAAGTAAATATCTTTGAATATATTCCCAACTTATGCCAATTCAGAAAACTCCACATAAAGACGCTGGCTGTGAAAATCATGAACATGAATGAGGGGGAGGAGGGAAGCAGAATCAAAGGTGCCTAGGCTTCAAACTCAATATAACTAGAGTCTATATAGTCCTATTTTTGTAAAAAAAAAAAAAAAAGACAAAAATTTCCTTCAAACTATATATCTACAAGAAAAATGTGTATCATATCAATTTTCTGAATTAAAAAATCTTCTTTTGTTTTTGATGCATTCAAATGTGAATTCATGGTGGGGTGATCTGGTTCTTTAGGCATGCTAGCAAAGAAATGAGTACAATGTACTGGATCGTCTGTAAGAAGTATCAGCTGAAATGTTCGGCATTCCTTGTTTTTTTTTTTTTTTTGTTTGTTTTGTTTTAATGTATCTAAGGAATTCTGTTCTTGTAAACCATGGCCTTCAAGAAATACTAAGGCCAAAATGTGTTCCTACAGGATCTCAATAAAGCCACCTGAACCGTCCTTGTCTGTGACACCGTGGAAGACACTGGTGGAATTTATCTTGCGAGAAAAAGAGGCTACCACTTTTCTTCTTTTTTGTTTTTCTGATTATCACAATTAAACACCAGAGAATCTTTCCCACATAAATACTGATGTAAATGTGATTTCAAGGACACACAGCTGTTGTAAGCATCTATTTCTCAGGTATTTCACCTTTGGTGGAGGTCAAGGCAGCACTGTCCTGGTGTGAGCTGCCAGCGGGCTCCTGTGCCTTTCTCTTGGCTGAGTTTGTGGGTACCTGTAGCTCACTGGTGGAGGTAGGCTTGGCAATACTTGGCGCTGTGGAGGAGTGAGACAGAAGTCTATGGCGATTACTCTCCTCCCCAGAAGTAGATGAATGTCTTTTTCTTCCAAGTTCCTCACTAATAGGGGGAACAACACGGAAGTCTTCTAAATTCTTAAAACTACAGAGGTATTCCTGTAATTTTGGATCAGCAGCCTGTGTCTTAGACAGAATATTTCAGATAGGCCCAAAACTTTTCTACTCCATACAGCTGGCCAGATTCGTAGTCTTTTTTGGTTTCTTCTTGAAAATCCTTAAAAATTTCTTGTCTGAATTTTTTTTCCCAGTCCATAACTATAAAACCTGAAAAGACATTCTAACCCATACCTGTAATTTTCTTTTGCATCTTCCCAAGCAAGTTGTCTAAATTCCTCATATATTTTCCTATTGAAGTGATCTCTGAGGAAAAAGGACCAGAAACGAAAGAGGGTGTCCATTTCCTGGGACTGTCCAACAGTCTTTCTTATACTTAGACATCTTCGACGATACTTGTGATATACTTGCTGGGTAAAGTCATTTTCCTTCAGCAGCTCATGGGAAGGATTCTGGAACTTTGGGAAGGAGTGAGGAGTGCACCCGCAACTTCCCAGGAGTGGCACACCTTCTGAAGGTGCCGAATTTGAACTGCTCTCAGAGGCTGGTCGTGTCCCGTGGTCCCTGGAGCCCATCACCCAGCCAACATGACACTCTAGAGGAGGGTTTCTGCTGTGTCTTCTTTTTCTCTTTTCTGGACTATTTACATCAATGGCTTTTGATTCTTTGACAACGGGATAAAATCTCGGTGTTTTGTTAGGATCTCGTAACCAGGGTGTTCGAGGTGTTTTGGGTGTCCTTGCAAGATGAATCCTAGGAGAGTCTGGAACTGCAGTAGGTAGTGTGTGAATCATCAGTGATGAAGTTATTTCTTGCCTGGACTGTGAAGGTGCTACAGAAACTTCTTGGTTTGGTTCAAAAGGAACTTCAGGTGTTAGGTTTTCAAGCTGCTCTTTGCTAATGAGATTTAGCTTCTTAAAGTTCTCAACTTCTTGCTTCATGGCTGTATGTTTCCGTCTTCTTCCATCCACAGGTCCCTTTCGTAGCAATATAAGCCATCATTGGTCACTTTAGCCAATTCTGATGTGATGTTTACCCATGATGCATGGGGGCATGTTCTATCTCCTCCAGGATGCTTTCTCATATAAGGTGGTGTATTAGTCACTTTTCTGTTGCTGTGATAAAACACCATGACCAAGGAACTTATAAAAGGAAGAGTTTATTTGAGCTTATGATTGATGGTTCCAGGGAATTAGAGTCCATTGTGGCAGGAGGCATGGCGGCTGGATCTGGAGCAGCAAGCAGAGGGTCACATCTTGTAAAGAGCACAGAAAGCAGAGAGAGGGTGACTGGAGACCATGAGGCTTGTTAAACTCACTAAGCCTGCCCCCAGTGACATACTTCCTCTAGCACGGCCACACCTTCTAAGACCTCCAAAAACAGTGCCACCAACTAGAGACAAATGTCTGAATACTTACAGCCTATGGGGAACACTCATTCAAACCACCACAGGCGGTATCTGAGTTACAATCAAAATCTTATTTAAGGGGCTTGTGGGATGGCCTAGCAGTTAAGAGCGCCGACTGCTCTTGCAGAGGACCCGGGTTCGATCCCCAGCACCCACATGGCGGCTGAGAACCGTCTGTGACTCCAATTCAAGGAGAACTCCAGTCCCAGGGGAATCCGACGCCTCTTCTGGCCTCCGCGGCATTGCACGACACGGGTGCACAAGCCTGCATGCAGACAGTACATTCACACACATAAATAAATTAAGTTAAAAAAAAACAAATCTTGTCTCGAAAAAGACCAAAAAGAAACAATTCTTATTTAAATCCTGGCGTCCTCGGGAGGCTCCCGCGGGGCTGGCGGCGGCGGCGGCGGGGGCAGGGACTCCCCGCCGGAGGGACCCCCGGCCCGCGCGCCTTGTGCGCCAGGTGCTGCGCCAGCGGCCTCACAGGCACGGCCGCTTGCGGCACGCTGTGTCCCAACCCGAGCGCCGGCGAGGGCTCTCCCTGCGCCCCCCGTTGGTGGCGGCAGGGGCTCCGCTCCTCCCGCGCCGCCTCCTTGCCCTCACGCTCGCCAGAGGCCGGCTGCTCCGCCCGCCGGCTCGCCACCGCCGCCAGCGCTTCCGGTCGGCGGCCACGGCAGACGGGTCTTCCTGAGAGACAGCGGCAGGCACAGGGGCGCGAGAGGACACGGCCGGCCCCTGGCCCCAGCCTCTTGCTCAGCCGGGGACCGTCCGGGTCCAGGGAGCCCGGCCGCCCGGCTCTCCACACGGGGGCACCGACCAGCTTCTGTCCTGGGACACGGAACCCGCCCGCCTAGGCCGTGCAGCGCTAGGCGTGCCACTCCTCCCCGCCCGCCGAGGGGAGCGCTAACCATTTTGCTGAAAGTGTTAATTTCTGGAGTTTTCTGGTGGAATTTTTGGGATATCTTATGTATAATATCATACAATCTTCAAATAATGATAAATTGACCTCTTCTTTTCCAATTAGCACTCCTTTTATTTCTTTGTCTTGTCTTGTTGCTCTAGCAAGAGTTCCAAGGACAAAATTAAAAAGGAGTGGAGGGGCTGGAGAGGAGATGAATCAGCATTTAAGAACACTGGCTGCTCTTGCAGAGGTTGGTGACTAACAACCATCTGTGACTCCAGTTCCTGGGAATCCAATGCCCTCTTCTGATGTCCACAGGTATTGCACAACATGGGTGCACTGACACATTCAGGCAATGCACTCATGTGCATAAAATAAAAATAATAAGTAAAATATTTTAAAAAGGAGTGGAGATAGTGGAAAGCCTTGTCCAGTTGCTGATTTTAATAGGAATGCTTCTAATTTTCTCCACTGATGTTGGCCATGGGTTTGTTGTATATAACTTTAATTCTGTTAAGTATGTTCCCTCAAGTTCTAGGACCTTTAAAATAAATCCATGTTGGATATTGTCAAAGGCCTTTTTTCCCTCTATTGAGATGACCACGTAATTTTTGTTTTTGAGTCCTTTTATATGACCTATAACAAATACTGACTTAGATATATTGACCCATTCTTGCATCTCTGGTGCATGATCTTTTTGATGTGTGTCTGCATGTTGTTTTCAAGTATTTTATTGAGAATTTTTGCACTTATGTTAAGGACATTGGTCTATGGTTTTCTTTTTTGGTTGTATCTATCTGGTTTTGATATTAAAGTGATGCTGGTTTCATAGAGTTTGGGAGTTCTCCCTCCAGTTCTACATTTCAGAATAATTTATATAGTATTGATTGTAGGTAGTCTTTAAATGTGGTAGAATTCTGCTGTGAATCCATTTGAGCCTGGATTCTTTTTTAGTTGGGAGGTTTGATATTATTGCTTGAATTTCCTTATTTGTTATGGATCTGTTTAGCTTTAGTGGTTCCCATGAATTTAGATATTCATCCATTTCTTTTTAGGTTTTCAAATTTAGCAGAGTATAGTTTTTAAGGAATGCCCTTATAATGTTCTAAATTTGGGAGGATAATTGTTGTTAGGCTTCTCCCATCATCTATAATTCTGTTGATTTGGATTTGCTTTCTTTCTTTCGAGTAACTGGGATAAGTGTCCATCAATCTTGTTTATCTTTTCAAAGAACTACAACTTGATTGAACTAGAACCATTGATTGTTTGCATTGTTTTCTTTGTTTCTATTTCATTAATTTCTGCTCTGATTTTTATTATATTTTTCTCATATTCTTGGATTGGGTTTTGTTTGTTCTTGCCTTTTCAGATTCTTGAGTTGCAATATTAAGTCATTCATTTGTCCTCTTTCTGATTTTTTAATGTAGGTATTAGAGATATAAATTTTCCTCTTAGAACTGGTCTTAAAGTGCCACAGAGGATTTGTGGCATTATAGTATTCATTTCGTTTAGTTCCAGAAATATGTTTATTTCTTTTTTTAATTTCTTCTTTGACACATTTATCACTCAGGTGTATGTTGTTTAATCTCCATGAGTTTGCGTAGTTACTAGAGCTTTCTGGTGTTTATTTTAAGCTTTATTGCCTTGTGATCTGATAGAATTCATGGGGTTATTTCAATATTTTTGTATTTGTTGAGGTTGCTTTGTGCCCCAGTATGTGATCAGTTTTAAGGAAACTTCCTTGGGCTGCTGAATAAAAAGTGTATTCTTTGGTGCTTAAGTGGAATATTCTTTAGATTTCTATTAGGTTCATTTTATGCATGGTATCTCTGTTTATTCTCTGTCTGGTTAACCTGTCTATTGGAGATAGTGGGGTATTCACTGAGTAGTATTAACCCCTACTCTTACTGAGATGGGGTTAATCTGTGTCTTAAATGTTTTGTAATACAGTTTTAATGAAATTGGATGCACAAGATTTTGATATATATGTTTATGATTGTAATATATTCTTGATCAATTATTCTTGTGATTGGAATGAAGTGACGGTCTTTATCTCTTCTGAGATCAAGTCTATTTTTTTCAAATATTGGAATTGCAACACCTGCTTGTTTCTTAGTGGAATTTGCCTGGAGTATTTTTTGTTCCATCATTTCACCTTAGGTAGTGCCTGTCCTTGAAGGTGAAATGGGCTTCTTGCAGACAACAAAAATATTCAACTAGTCTACAGCTTTTGACAGAGGACTTCAGGCCATCGATATTGAGAATTTTTATTGAAAGATGTGTATTGGTTACCATCCTTTAAATTTCTGTTTGCATTCTTGGTCCAATTTTGTGTTTCCACCACTACGTCTTCATTTAGTTTCTTTCTGCTGCCTTGAGTTTCTATCTTTAGTCCTTTGTATTGCTTCAAGTATTCTCTCAAGGGCTGGTTTGATGGAAATGAATTCTTTCAGCCTGTTCATGTCATAGAAGATTTTATTTCCCCTCCAACTGTAATAGACATATTTTGTTGGATAAAGTATTGTGGGTTGGCATCTATGGTCATTTAGAACTGGGAATACTTTGGTCCAGGCTCATCTGACTTTCATACTTCGCATTGAAAAATCAGCTGTAATTTTGATGGGTTTTCCTTTATATGTGACTTGTTTTTCTCTTTTAGCTTTCAGTATTCTCTTTCAATTCTGTACATTTACGGGTTTTACTATGATATGCTGTGAATTTTTTTTTTTTGGTCTGGTGTTGTCTATTTGGTGTTCTATGTGCTTCATGTACTTATATGGGTATGTCTTTCCTTAATCTTGGGAAATTTTCTTCTAGAATCCTGTTGAATATCTGGTCAATACCTTTACCTGAGATTCTTCTTCTCTATACCTATGATGAATAAATTTGGACTTTTCTCTTTTTTTTTTGTTTTATTAGGCTAAAATATGTCATGTTTGAAGTCTCCTCCTGGCAAGCCCAAACCACCATCAGTTCTGCCCTTGTGACCACACTGGAGTTTTCCCTTCCCATGGTCACCAAATAAGGTCCAGTAAGCACCATGTCCTTTCTTGTACTGGTCTCCATGATACAGCCTGGGTAGTCCAACAATGGCAGTCTATACTCTGAAGAGGCGGAAACCCCAGTAGAAGTTCAGTCCACAAGTTGGATGTCTCAGCAGTCCCCATCTGGCACTGAAGGTTTGGAGGATTCTTAGAGAGACATGAGTCTTCAGTCTATATGGGAAGGTTGAAAAGCTGTGTCTCATGTCTTTGAAGGATGGCAAAAGCAGTGGCAGCCACAGGGTAGCTGAGCTTGCCAGTAAGATGGGCAAAACAACTGTGCTCTCTTTTTGTCTTTTTACTAAGATCTCAAGTCTTATAGGTGAAGTACAATTTCTCAGGACTTACTATTTTTTTTAATTAATTTTATTTTTTTTTATGTGTACGAATGTACTGTCTTCATGTAGGTCTGTGCACTAGTGTCGTGCAGTGCTACGGAGGTCAGAAGAGGGTGTCAGATTCCTCTGGAACTGGAGTTAAAGATGGTTCTCAGCCGCAGTTGGCACTCTTAACCACTAGGCCATCTCTCCAGTCCCCCTCGGGACTTACTATTAATACATTTCTGATTATACTTTCCTTTTGTATGTTTAAAGCCCAGATTAACCAAGGTTTTTTTTTCTTCTCAAGGTCAGTTGAGGTCCTCAAGGGTCACTCAGGGTTTTTTTTTTTTTCTGAGGGGGAGGGAGGCCCTGGCTCCTTTTAGCTTTTCAATCACCAGTTCCATCCACTCAGAACAAAGTCAGGTCTTGCTAGACCAGGCTTCCCTTTTTTGAAGCATAAGCAGACTTTTCTCTTTATAGACTGGACACTGGCTAAAGTCCCATTAGTGTGTCTCCAAGACCTCCTTGCACAGGAAGACTGCTGACTCACATTTGCAGGACATTTCAAGAGATGCCCCCATGCGTAGTACCCTGGGACTTAGTTGACCTCTGGGGGCAAGGGACAAAGTTTTCCCTTAAGACCCTCAGCCAAATTGGTATGGGGATTAAGTATGGTCATTAAGTACCCAGAAAGGCTAAGTTACACCAGCTTACACCTCAATCAGAAGCACTTATACATGGTACATTGCTCACGTTGGGGAGATTGAAATAAACTAGCAGTGGTCATAAAACCACAGACCATGGGCAATTTATTTGTGAAATGTGAGACATTGTTTCCCTTTGAAGTTTCAATTTGGTTTCTTTGAAGTTTCAATTTGGTTTCTTCCTGTCCTCCCAAGGCCATTTGTTATCTTTAGGCTGCAATTCGAGCCATGGCCTGGGAGAGCCTTTTTGGTTGGTTTTGTTTTTACTTTACTATATTTTCCTAAAGAAGGAGCCCACCATCTACCTCTAATTAAGTAATGTTTTCTACCATGTATGACTGTAACTGGAATTCATATTTTACTAATTTTGTCAGGTGCAGCCCCTTGTTTAAAGGACTGAACTTTTACTCTTTTATTATTGATTAAGTCTGGAAAAACACTTTTGTTGTTATTGTAATTGATCTATCCAATGTAATGTTTTTTTTCCATTTCACCTTTGTAAGGGCTTTTAGGAAGGGAGGGTCTTGTTGAGAAATGCTTCAATGTTTCACTTTGTTTGAGTTTACAGAAAGTTCATGCACATTAAGTGGGCTGATGTTAGTGGGTAGAACCTTCTGATCGCCCGCTTTATCTCCAGAAACATTTAACTGCCCCTTGTTCTGGAACTGAAGTCGTGCTGTACTCAGGAAAGAATCAAAAGACAATATGCAAAGCCCAATACCCAGGAAGTGTAACATCTTTGGAGTGCGTCATGATCTTGGAAGCTAAAGCCGAGCACTCTGCCAGGGACCTCCAGGGAGCTTAGCCTCGGAGGGCACGTATCTCCCGTCTGCTATTATGACTTTCGTCATTGCTCACACAGACAACACTGGAGTTGGTGTGGCAGGAAGACTGCTGACTCACATTTGCAGGACATTTCAAGAGACGCCCCCATGCATAGTACCCTGGGACTTAGTTGACCTCTGGGGGCAAGGGACAAAGTTTTCCCTTAAGACCCTCAGCCAAATTGGTATGGGGATTAAGTATGGTCATTAAGTACACAGAAAGGCTAAGTTACACCAGCCTGATACTTTTAATTATTATATAATATTTTATAAAAGGCTTGGACAAAAGCTCAAGCACTCCCATAAAATAAATACTGTGGTTAGACATAATGTAATGACAAACTAGTTTTTTCCCACATTCCTTTGATCTTATATTACTCTGAAATATGCATATATGTCCTCCATCCATATACCAGAACTTCCTAACTCTGAAAATAAATGGTAGCTTAGTTCTAGAACCTGTTAAGGGATTCACAATATAAGAGCACAGTTGTTTTCAGATCACAAGGAATATAACATTAACATTGCTCAATTTGCCTTACAATTAGGTACTTGGTGCTAGTATCCACAGATGAGGGATATGATTCGTTGTTTGTTTTTCTGGGACTGTGTTACTTCACTTAACATGATCTAGTTCCATCCATTTACCTGCCAAGTTCATGATGTCATCTTTCTTTTCTTAAAATTTTTTATTTAGTTTTGTATGTGTATGAATGTACTGTCTGCATGTAGGTTTGTGCACTGGTGTCGTGCAATGCCACAGAGGTCAGAAGAGGGTCTCGGATTCCCTGGGAACCAGAGTTCTCCTGGAATTGGAGTTACAGATGGTTCTTAGCCGCCATGTGGGTGCTGGGGATTGAACCTGGGTCCTCTGAAAGATCAGTCGGTACTCATAACCGCTAGGCTATCTCTCCAGCCCCTCTTTTTTTAAAAAATATATATTTTGTACGAGATTATCAAATCTAGATCCGTGTCCCCCACCCTATCCCCCCACCCCACCAGAGCTCATGCATTCTGCCAAACATGCTTTTCATCTCTTTCTCAGTCTTTCTCGATATTCTCCATGTGGAAGTTGGCTGTTTTGAGCAGAAGTTCACTATTTCAGTCAGTTCTTTGATGCAGTCCTTTCTGTTGTTGTTGTTGTTGTTGTTGTTCCCAATATGCATCACTCCCAACTGCTTGGACAAAAGCTCAAGGGGCTGTGCACAAGAAATGCTTACAACTAGGTAATTGGCACTAGCATCCACAGATGAGGGATACCATTCATTGTTTGTTTTTCTGGGACTATGTTACTTCACTCAGCATGATGTCTTCTAGCTCCAGGCATTTAACTGCAAAGCTCATGATGTCATCTTTCTTTACTGCTGCATAGAACTCCATTGTGTAGATGTACCACATTTTCTCTATCCACTCATCAGTTGAGGGGCATTTGGGTTGGTTCCAGCTCCTTGCTATTGTGAAAAGAGCTGAAATAAACATGGCTGGGCATGTATCTCTGCAGTGGGGTGAGTCTTGAGGGTAGATGCCTAGGAGTGGTATGGCTGGGTCGGGTGGCAAGTTCATTCCTAGTCTTCCAAGGGTTCTCCACACTGCTTTCCATAGTGGCTGTACGAGTTTACATTCCCACCAGCAGTGGATGAGTGTTCCCCTTTCCCCACAACCTCTCCAGCACTTGGTATCATTTGTTTTCTAGATCCTAACCAGTCTTATTGTAGTAAGACGATATCTTAAAGTGGTTTTGATTTGCATTTCCTTAATGATTAGTGATGAACACTTCTTAAGGTGTTTCTCAGCCATCTCTAATTCCTCACTTTCTTTACCATTGCATAGAACTCCATTGTGTAGATGTACCACATTTTCTCTATCCACTTGTCAGTTGAGGGGCACTTGGGTTTGTTCCAGCTCTTAGCTATTGTGAAGAGAGCTGCAATAAACATGGATGCGCATGTATCTCTGTGGTAAGATGAGTATACCCAGGATTGGCATGACTGGGTCAGGTGGCAAGCTCATTTTGAGTCTTTTCAAGGTTCTCCATACTGCTTTCTATAGTGGCTGTATGAGTTTATGTCCCCACCAGCAGTGGATGAGTGTTCCCCTTTCCCCACAACTTTTCATTTGTTTTCTTGATCCTAGCCAGTCTTATGGGAGGGAGATGATATCTTAAAGTGGTTTTAATCTGCATTTCCTTAATTATTAATGATGTTGAACACTTTTTAAGATGTTTCTCAGCAATCTCTAATTTCTCACTTGTGAAATCTCTGTTCAGCTCTTTGCTCCATCTATTGAGTGAGTCATTTGTTTTCTTCTTTGTTTTTTGAGTAGTTTATATATTCTGGAAATCAATGCTTTGTTAGATGTATCAGCAGTGAAGGTTTTCTCCCACTCTGTGGGTTTTCTCTTCACTTCCTTGATTGTTTCTTTTGATGTACAGAAGTTTTTGAGTTCAATGAGGTCCCATTTGTCAATTGTCGACCTTATTTCCTGAGCAGCTGCTGTCTGATTTAGGAAGTCTTTTCCTGTGCCTATGTCTTGTAGGCTGCTGCCAACTTTTTCTTCTTTCACCTTCAGAGTTTTGGGTTTCACATTGAGGTCTTTGAACCATTTGGAGTTGACTTTTGTACAGGGTGAGAGGTAGGGGTTTAACTTTATTCTTCTACAAGTGGTGATCCAGTTTTGCCAACACCACTTGCTGAAGTTGGTCTTTTTATGGGGTCCCATATTTCCTGTATATTCAATTCCTTTCTTTTTCTCTTTTGAATTCTTATAACTTTTTAATTGAATTTTTATGTGTTTCTGCCGCAGACCGTCCCAGCAGGGGGCTCACTCATTCTGCGGAAACCAGGGTCTTGGAAGGAGGGCACGGGTTCAGCAAATTTTAGACAGACATGACACCAGAGTGGTCTTGAATCTGGGTGCATTTTACTAAGAGCAAGCAACTGTTTATATAGTACATGTCAGAAAAGTCAGATCAAGATTAATACATCCCCAGGAACAATTAAGCCCTTTATTAAAGAGTTTAAGTTTTACACATTAACCAGAAGCACTAACCAGAAGCACTTAAGATCAGCACATCTCCAGGAACAAACAGTGGTCATAAAACCACAGAGTTTGTTTGTGAGATGTGAGACATTGTCTCCCTTTGAAGCTTCAGTTTGGTTCTTTCCCATTCTTCCTGGTGCCTGATCTATCCATCGCTTGTTATCTCTAGGCTGCAATTCAAGCCATGGCCTGGGAGAGTCTCTTAATTAGTTCTGTTTTTCTTAAAGGAGAAGCCCGCTGCGTGCCTCTAACTAAGTATTACATTTTAACATGGATAACTGTAACTTTTATTTTACTAGTTCTATCAGGTGTAGCTCCTTGCTTAAGGGACTAAGCTTTTATTAAGTCTGGAAAAACACTTCTGCTACTTGTAACTGACTATGATATCAATCAGTGCAATGTCTTCCCTTCCATTTTACCTTTGTAAGGGCTTTTAGGAAGGGAGGGTCTTTTTGGTTTTTTCTTTACTATATTTTTCTAAAGAAGGAGCCCACCATCTACCTTTATTTAAGTAATGTTTTCTACCCTGTATGACTGTAACTGGAATTCCTATTTTACTAATTTTGTCTGGGGTTGATATGGCAGCAAATTTCTAAGATAAGCAAGGTGCACTCATAAACTCCTGAGGTATGTAAGCTGGCTTGTAAATTCCTGAGGTAAGTAAGCTGGCTCCTAAACTCCTGAGATAAGTAAGTTAGTAATTTTCTGTGAGCATGTATGCCTGACAGCTTTGGCTCCCGGCATGTTTCATACATAATTTTCAATCAGTCTTAATTGCCTTTATACCCACTACTCCCTTGGCACCCTCCCACAGGCTTCTCCCCCTCCCCTCAGATTTCACACCTTCTGTCATTTGTGCTAGCGTCCAATGGGCCAAATTACTCTCCCCTCTCACTCCTCAGTGCCAGCTCATCCCCTGACCTCTAGTCAGCCTATCCAGAGTCTCTTTTCCTAAAGGCCAGGTCTTCCTCATCCAACCACCATCAGAGTCCAACCTTGGCTGAGGAAATATTGGCAGCTTTTCCTCAGCCAAGGTTGGACTCTGCTACCTATTTCTGCAGTTCTGTACTGGGTTTTTGTCCAGCTGAGCTTGTATGCGTCTTGTGCATGCTGATACCAATGCCGTAGGTTCATATGAACAGGGTCTCAGGAGCTTGCAGGATTCATTTCCATTTGGTCTGGCATCACCTCCCTTATGCAATATTCACTGAGCCTTGGGTGGGTGAAGTTGAATAAAAAGCAGCCTGTCCATGGAACCACACTCGGTAGACTCCTAATCTTCATGGTTTGGCTATTCAGGCCCTTTTGAGTTCCTGGTCTCCTGTTGCATGGAGGAGCTTTCTTAGCAAGAGTTAAGAAGTAGTTAATGCCTTCTTGGGCCTTTGTTCTATGAAGCTTGGGGCTTATGTGTAGAGGTTGCATTGTAGATGTGTTGCCTAGGTATGAATGATTCACGGACCATGTCTGTGTATGTCCAGTTGTGGGACTCTGTACTAGTCTCACCTGGTGCTTTTCTGTGTGATGTCTGGGATATTTGTCTATACATATAAGGATATTTGTTTTATAGTTAATAAAATGTTACCCTAGCTTAGGTATGTGAACCTTTGGGGCTTGTCTAAGATCTGTGACATCTCCAGTTGGGTGCATCTGGATATGTTAACAATACCATACTACTAAATGGGCTTTAGGTCCAATCCTTTAAAAAAAAACATTCTCATGCTTTTTGCTTGAGCAGTCCAATTTTGCTATCATGTTTTTACTTTGTTCATTCTATTGATGAGGGTTTCTCCCATAATTTCAGATTGGATTACTGAGGTGTTCACTTCATTTTTCATTTCAGGCTTGAGTTTTCTTCAATATTTTTACCTCTTTTGTGAATTTAGTCAGAAGTTTATCCTTATCTTCTTTTGGTTCTTTGAGTTGTTTGTGTGTTCTTTAAATTTGTTGAATTATTTGTTCATATTTATGATTATTATTTTAAATTCTGTGTCCTGGATTATCTCTGGGGGGATTCTCATTATAGAACTTTTCTATAGGTCTGGTGATATTTGCTTGAACATATTACTTTGGTTTTCATATTTTTTCATTATGGTTTGGGCATGTGGGTTTTTTGGTTGCTTGTGATTCTGGTATGAATGTCAAGCCTTCCTTTGTGGAGTTGAAGTCTGATTCTATTTGTCTTATAGGTACCTCAGGTTTTTTTTCTGACTGGGTATGAAAACCTACTTGGTTTAATCTTTAGGTTCTCTCTTTTGATTTTATATTGGAAGGACCAACGAGTTCCAGTCATGCTATTCAGTAGTTCTCCAGGAGGGTGAAGCAGCCCTAGCAAGTTAAGAGTTTTTCAGATGCTTTAGATGGATAGTATACTAAGGTCCAAGGAGAAGAGATGGGAGATGGATGTGCTGATCCCTACTAGTCAACAGGGATACCTCAGCCTGAAGCAGTGGAAGGGACTGAAGATGGTCCCAAAGTATGAGGATGGACACAGTTGGATTTGGGAATCTCACCTCTCAGAGTGGAAATTAGGATTGTGTTTTTCCTGGAAAAGCATAGGACCTCATTGCTCTCCCCACCAAAGAACAGAGTCAAGGCAACCCTATGTGTGATGCTTGGTCCTGCTGTATGGTCCAGTGTTTTATCCACTGTAACATGGTGAGTTTGAAGTTTTATCTAAGAATTCTCACACTTGTCAGGGTCAACTATTATCAATTTTGTGATTTAGTCTTTTAATTTTTCATATATTTGCCTTTTACTAACACTTGCAATAAACTTTATCTGTAAAAATGAAAAGATTACTTAATTTTTTTCTAAGGGTTTTGAATTTTTAATTTTATTGAGATTTTGTAGTTTAATAGTTCTTAATCAAGTTTAGACCCCTCCCCCATCCATGCCCCTCCAATACTTCACCAGACCTCATATAATCTCCCATACATGGTAAGTCCTATCCAGTCAAGCATTTGTACCCAGATGTCCTTAACTGCAAATTCATCCACTGGAGTCAGCCCATCTAGAGATCGTAAGTAAGGCATATTCTCCCTCACCCAGTAGCAATAAGTATGTCCTGTCTTCAACAGTAGGGTCTTATCTATTAGTTCTGGGAGATAACCAAGAGGTTTGGCAATAGCCTGTGTTATACTGGGAGTATTATGGGGCACTTTCACCTACCACTTAAAGGGAGGTCTCTTCTGTCTGGCACTATGTTCCTTGCCAAAGACGCCCCAGATATATATGCACTGATGTTAAGACAGTATGCTCATTTCTCACAGGGTTATGGGGGTATTGCATTTCCCTCTTGGTTCCCTAGCCCTCCCAGATTCATTCATCTCTACTCTTTTCATCCCATCCAACTTCTTTCCTTCTTCCCTTGTCCTAGTGCCCCCATTTTCTCCACTCTCTCCCAAAGAACATCCATCTCCCACCAACCCCCCAACTTCCCTCCCCCACAGGCACCGTGGCCTCTTGCATGTCCCTCCCCCTCTCTTCCCAGGTGAATTCTCCCAATTTCCCCACCTCCCCCCTGGTAACATCTGTTCCCTACAATCCCTCTCAGGTTCTTTCTTTTCCTTTACCTCCATGGATCCTTTCTCTAGTTTTCTGGCACTAGGTGTTACATGAGGATATATACTCACACATAAGTTATTGGTTGTTTGCTTTTCTGTGTTTGCATTATTTCACTTAATATAATACTCCCTAGTTCCATTAATTTACCTACAAATTTCATAATTTCATCTTTTCTTATGGCTGAGAACTCTATTGTGTAAATGTACCACAATTTTGATTATCCATTGTCAATTGTGGAACATTTATGTTGTTTCCATTTCTTAGCTATTATGAAGAAAGCAACAAAAGCATGAATGTACAGATGTCTACAGTGTGTTGTTTGGATATATGACAAGGAATGGTCTTACTGGATCATATGGTAGATTCATTTTTAGTCTTTAGAGGTTCTCCATACTTCTTTCTAAAGTGGTTGCATGAGTTTGCATTCCTACCAGCAGTGAATAAACATTTGCCTTTCTGCACATTGTCACCAGCATTTGGAGTCATTCATTCTCTTGATCTTAGCCAGTCTGACTGGGGTAAGATGTAATCTTAAAGTGATTTTTATCTGCATTTCTCTAATTACTAAGGATGTTGAGCAGTTTTTAAGTTGTTTCTTGGCCATTTTTATTTCTTCATTTGAGAACTCTCTGTTCAGGTGTATTGCCTATCATTTTATTGGGTCATTTATTTTACTTCTTTATATATTCTGGATATTAATCTTCTGTCAGATGTGTTGCTGGTTAAGGTTTTTTTCCACTCAGTAGATTTTTCTCTTCCTTTCCTTGGTTGTTTCTTTTGCTGTAAAAGAAGCTTTATAGTTTAATGATGACCCATTTATTGATTGTTAACTGTAATGCCTGAGCAGCTGATGTCCAATTTAGAATGTCCTTTCCTACACCTATTTCTTGTAGAATACTACCTATATTTTCTTCTAACAGTTTCAGAGTTTTGAGTTTCACACTGAAGTCTTTGATCCATTTGGAGTTGACGTTTTTGCAAGATGAAAGGTTCTAGTTTCAGTCTTCCACAGGTGGAGATCCAGTTTTGCCAGAACCATTTGCTGAAGAGGCTGTCTTTCCTCCATTGTGTCTTCTTGGCAGCTTTGTCAAATATCAGGTGGCTGAAATTGTGTGCACTCATATTTGGGTCTTCTATTATATTCCATTGATCTATGTGTATAGTTTTTGTTCCAGTGCCATGCAGTTTAATTTGAGATCTGATATCGTGATCTACCAAGCATTTTTCTTTTTACCCAATGCTGCTTTAGCTATACATATAGCTAAATAAATAATCTTTTTTATTATTATGTGTATGAATGTACTGTCTGCATGTAAGTTGGTGCACCTGTGTCCTGCAATGCTGCAGAGTCCAGAAGAGGGTGTTGGATTCCCCTGGAACTGGAGTTAAAGACAATTCTTAGCTGCCATGTGAGCGCTGGGAATCAAATCCAGGTCCTCTGCAAGAGCAGTCTGTGCTCTTAACTGCTGAGCCATCTCTCCAGCCCAGCTATCCAGGGTCTTTTATGATTCCACATGAATTTTAGAATTCTTTTCTAGCTCTTTGAAGAATGTCATTGGTATTTTGATGGGTACTGCATTGAATCTATAGATTGCTTTTTGTAAGATGGTGCTTTTCACAATATTGATTCTACTGATCCATGACCATGATAAGTCTTTCTCCCAGTGTCTTCCTCTATCCCTTTCTTTAAATATTTAAAATTTTTATTGTAGATATCTTTAATGTCTTGATTAGGTTTATTCCTAAATAGTTTAATTTTTTGGAAGTGATTGTGAATTAAAGTGTTTCCTTAAATGCTTTTTCTGATTGTTATTAGTATGTGAAAAGCTACTGATTTTTGTAAGTTGATTTTGTAACCTCTCACTTTACTGAAAATGTTAACACTTTTCTAGTGGAATGTTTGGATCTCTTATATATAATATATCTTCCAAATATAGAGATAATTTGACATTAGTACTTTTCCAATTAGTACTCCTTTAATTTCTTTCTCTTGTCTTAATGCTTTTGCAAGGACTTCAAGTACTACATTGAAAAGGAGTGGAAATAGTGGACAACCTTGACTGGCTTCTGAGTTTAATGGGAATTCTTGTAGTTTTTTTTCTCCATTTTAGAGTGATGTTGGCTATGGGTTTGTTGTATATGTCAATTATATCATTGTATATGCCCTTGATTATATTTAGAACAATTCCTTCTAGGACTTTCAACATGAATTTGCGTTTAATTTTATCAAAGGCCTTTTTCTGCATCTATTGAGATCACCATATTTTTAAAGTCCATTTATATGTTTTATTTAATTTGTTGAGTTACATATATTGAATCACCTTTATATCTCTGGAATAAAGCTGATTTGATCACAGTAGATGATCTTTGTAATGTGAGTATGTGGTTTGTATTTTGTTGAGTATCTTTGCATATATTTCATTAAGAACATGGGCCTATAATTTTTTTTTGTATATTTACTTGGATTGGGTATTAGAGTGATACTGGATTCATGGAAGGAGTTTGGGAGTTCTCCCTCTGTTTCTATCCTTCTTAATAATTTAAGCAGTATTGGTTGTAGATATTTGAATGGTAGAATTCCACTGTGAATCCATCTGAGCCTGGGATTGTTTTTTTCAGGACGTTTTGTATTTCTGTTTTAATTTCCTTATTTGTTATGGGTCTGTTTAAGCTATTATGGGTGTATTTAACTTTGGTGGTATTCCTGATTTTAGAAATTCATCCATTTAATTTAGATTTTCAAATTTAATGGAATATAGAATTTTTAAAGTATTCCTTTACAATATTCTGGGTTTTTTTTTTGTTTTTTGTTTTTTGTTTTTTGGTGTCTGTTGTGATGGTTCCCTTTTCATCTCTGATTTTGTTGACTTGGATTTGCTTCTTTCTTTCTTTCTTTCTTTCTTTTTTTTGGTTAACTGGGCTAAGGGTCTGTCTATCTTGTTTATCCTTTACAAAAAACAGCTTTTAGATAGATTTTCATATTGTTTTCTTTGTTTCTATTTCATTAATTTCTGATCTGATTTTTATTTCTTCTCATCTACTGTATTTGGGGTTGGGTCGTTATTGCCTTTCCATAACATCTATGTTCATCAGGTGTATTATTAGCTCATTTACATGTGCTTTTTCTGGTGTTTTAATGTAGGCACTAAGAGCTGCAAACTTCCCTCATAAGACTGCTTTTAAGGTGTCCCAGAAGTTTTGTTGTGTTGATTTCAAATTTTCATTTAGTTCCTGAAATACTTTTTTCTTTCTTAATTTCTTCTTTGACCTATTCATCATTCAGGAGTGTGTTGTTTAACCTCCATGAGTTCATGTAGTTACTAGAGCTTCTTTTGCTGTTGATTATAGGCTTTATTGCACTGTCATCTGATAGAATGCATGGAAATATTTCAATTTTTTATATTTTGAGGGTTGTTTTGTGTGCAGAATGTGGTCAATTTTAGAAAAACTTGCATGGGCTGCCAAGTAGAAAGTGTATTCTTTGGTGCTTACTTGGAATATTCTGTACATGTCTGTTAGGTCCATTTTATGTAAGATGTCATTTAATTCAGATATCTCTGTATTTGTTCTTCCAGTTGACCTGTCCATGAAGATAGTGGATTATTAAAATTACCTAATGTTACTGAGTTGGGGTTAATCTGTGTTTTGTGGTCCTGGAGTACTGTCTTAATGAAGTTGGGTTCTCCAGAGTTTGGTGTTGTGCTGGATAGCTTTGGTGTCAACTTGACACACCTGTGTTGAGGGAGCCTCGGTTGGGGAATTGGCTCCATTGGATTGGCCTGTGGCCACATCTGTGGTGTATTGTCTTGATTGTTGAGCAGTGACAGTATAAGAAGGCAGGCTGGGCATGAGCCAGAGAAGCAAACATAGAGAGAAGCCAGTGACAGCATTCCCCATGCCTGCTTCCCTCCGCCCCGTCCTGCCCGAGTCCGCTGGGCCCCTGAAATAAACTGTGCCGAGATTAAGCTATAAACCTTCCCCAAGTTTGTCACAATGTTTTGTCACAGCATATGAGACAACCAGGACAGAAATGTCCAGAGAGTGGTATTGCTGTGATGGACCTGATCTTGGTGTTTGGGGAAGGATAGTGGAAGCATTTGGAAATTGGCCTGGAAAAGTCGTTGAATCCAAAGATTGTTTCTGTGGAGCTTGGATTAGTTTTGCTGAAGGATTTGAAGATGGAGGCCTGGCCGGAAGTCAGTTCAAGGCAGCAGAGATCATCTAGGACTGGTAATCTGTGTTTTGGTCCTGGCTGGAGATCAGCTGTAATATACGAAGAGACCAGAATGAACGTAAATTTTGGGTACTGGAATGATGCGGTAGCTGGCGAAAAATCAGCTGTAAGTACAAGACATCAGAACCTGAAGTGAAATCTTCTGGGGAGAATTCTTCAAGGTCAGCACAGAACGGACCAGAAAGGCCTAGCCCCCATCTCGAGCCAAACGGACTGTAACGTGAGATCCTCATATGCCATGTTGAAATTTGAGGGTGTTACAGAGAGCAGCCGAGGATTGTTACTGTGAGAGGTCAGGAAAACCATTGGGGGAAGTGCAACCCGTTGCTGTGAAGACCCAGGATTGCAGAGGTCATTGAGAGAAGCTGAGGCTTTACACAAGGAGAGGTCAGAAGAGACCTTTGGTGAAGGTGCAGCCTCAGTTTCAGTGTCGACCTCCAGCTTTTCTGGGGATGCCGGTACCCTGGGATGACCACCAAGAGCAGCCTCAGTAGGTGTAAAATGGAGTCGGCTGGCCTGCGAGACGAGTGTGCCACGGACGGCAGAACCTGGAAAGGGGGGGAAGCTCCCTGAGACCCTTGGAGCTCCGAGAAAGATTGTTGTAGTGGAATACCAGGTGTACCATCCTTGAGTCACGTTTGCTGGGACTTAGGTTTTTTTGAGAGTGCACTGATTCTCCCTTTGAACATAAGACCATCCTTTTTTGGCTTTTACCAGCAAGCCCACAGTTAGAGCACTTTCATCGACTGGACTTTTAAGAGATTGGAACTTTAAGGGGATGTGGGGCTTTTAAGGAGTGTACTGTCTTAGGTTGTGATTAGTGTTAAATCATACTTTGGGGACAGACTGGACCAGGTTGGTGTCTATCTGGGATGTTTTGTGTGTCGTGTCAAGTTGACAAGGGGTCATTGTGCTGGATAGCTCTTGGTGTCACTGGACACACCTGTGTTGAGGAGCCTCGGTTGGGGAATTGGCTCCATTGGGGATTGGCCTATGGCCACATGCTGTGGGTATGTCTTGATTGTTGAGCAAGTGACAGTATAAGAAGGCAGGTGTCATGAGCCAGAGAGCAAGGCCAGTAGAAGTAAGCCAGTGGGGACAGCATTCCTCCATGGCCTGTGCTTCCAGCTCCTGCCTCAGGTTCCTGCCATGGTTTCCTGTCTTGGGTCCCTGAGTAATGAACTGTGACCCAGGGATGAAGGCTGAAAAAACCCTTTCCTCCCCAAGTTGGTGTCAGTCAGAGTGTTTTGTCACAGCAATGGAAGACAAACTAGGACAGGTGTATATATGTTCACTATTGTAATATCTTCTTGATCAATTGTTCCTTTGATTAGAAAGAAATAACCATCTTTATCTCTTTTGATTAGTTTTAATTTGAAGTCCATTTTGTCAGATATTAGAATTGCAACACCTGCTTGCTTCTTAGAACCATTTGATCAGAATATTTTTTCTATCCTTTTAACGTTAGGTAGTGTTTATCCTTGAAAGTAAGATGGGTTTCTTTAAAGACAACAAAAATATGGGTTTCTTTCTTTTTTTTTTTTTTTTTTTTTTTTTGGTCTTTTTGAGACAGGGTCTCCGTATAGCCCCAACTGTCCTGGAACTCACTCTGTAGACCAGGCTGGCCTTGAACTCACAAAGATCCACCTGCCTCTGCCTCCCAAGTGCTAGGATTAAAGGCGGAGTTTTCTTTCTTGATCCATTCCTCTAGCTGTGTCTTTTGACAGGGGAGTTGAGGCTGTTGATATTTAGTGTTATTATTGAAAGATGTGTATTGGATACTGTAGTTTTTATTTATTTGTGTTTGTGGCCCTATTTTTTGTTTCTGTTGTTATACATTTCTTTATTTTCTTTCTGTAGCCTCTTGGGTATAATCATTCCTTTCTTTAATCCTTTGAATTGCTTCAAATATTCTCTGTAGAGCTGGTTTTGTGGAGTTGAATTCTTTCAGCCTGTTCATGTGGTGAAAAAAATTCTATTCCCTGTTGACCAGTATAGATAGTTTTGCTAGATAAAGTATTCGGGGTTGGCATCCATGGTCATTTTGAACTGGAAATACTTGTTTCCAGATTCTTCTGGCTTTCATAGTTTGCATTGAAAAGTCAGCTGTAATTCTGCTGGGTTCTCTTTATATATAACTTTATAATCCTGTTGAAAATCTGTTCAATGTCATTGGCTTGAGATTCTTCTTCCTGTATGCCTATCATCTGTAGATTTGGTCTTTTCATGTTTCCTTATATTTGCTGAGTGGTCCATTCCTGTATTTTTAAATTTTGTACATAGTTTTTGCTCAAGGAATCTAAATCCTCAACTTTGTCATCCAGTCTTGATATTCTGTTTTCTGTTTCATGTATTCTGCTTATGAGACTCTCCACTCTTGTTTTCCAATTGGCTTGTTGAGTTTTTCAATCCCTTGTTAATTTCCATCTGGTATTTCTTCACTATTTCTATGTCTTTTGTGAATTCACTTTTCAAGTCATGAATTGCTTTTGATATTTCATTAAGCTGATTGTTTGTATATTCTGGGCTTCCATCACAAGTTTATTATACCTTTCCTCTTTCAGTTCTTTGAGTTGTTTGTCTGTGTTTTCTTTAAGTTCTAAATGACTGTTCATTTAAATTCTGTGTCTTGGGGTGCCTCAGTATGGTTTTCATTGTGTTGCATTCCTGTAGGATTAGTGGGTTTTGTTGGGGACATTTTGTGTTGGTTTTTCATATTATTTGTGGTTTTGCACTGCTATTTGGGCATACAAGTCTTCTACTGTGCTTTTGTTTAATTTAATTTCAGTTATGTTTATATTGCTTATATAGCTTGGTTGCTTTCTGTTCAAGATTGGAAACTAAACTGGTGTATGTTTCAGGTTCTTGCAGGGTAGTAGACTAGTTTGGGTATATGGTGGGACAGTGTGGTAGGTAAGCTGGTCAGGGTAGTAAGAGGGATGGACTGCATCAGACAAATAAAGAGCACCAAAGTTTAGCCCATCTGTATTAGGAAGCTAGTCCAGAGATCTGAGGCAGAGGAATTGGTGCCTGCCTGGGTCCAAGGCTGGCAGGGGACAGGGTGGAGGTGGGAGAGAGGAATGGGATAGAGATGCAGATGTGGTGAGGGAGATCTGACTTACCAGAGTCCTGGTGAGGCAGGTTGGTCTGGCTGGTCTGGAACCAGGGAAGATGGAGGGATGGGACTAGAAACTGGGGGTGGGTGGGAGAGGGTGGATTTAGCAGTGTATGGTAGAGTGTTTAGCTAGTGTGGGCTAGGAAGATAGTCCAGAGATCTAACGCAGAAGAACTGTAGCCCAAATGGGTTCAAGGGTGGGGCATAGTTTCAAATTTGTTAACTGCTACAGTGTGTAGGGGCAGAATATCTGGATATATAATTTTTAAAAGATATTCAATTCTTGTGTTAAATGAATAGCACATTGTTAAATCCAAGACTAAAATATTTCTGAAAAGTCTTGTTCAAAAAGATGTTACCTTATAGTGTAAGTATAAAAATGAAATTTAGTTGATGCTAACAGTTTAGAAAAATGCACTTGTCTTAAAAAATATCCATGGGCTGGAGAGATAGCCTAGTGGTTAAGAGCACCGACTGCTCTTGCAGAGGACCTGGGTTCGATCCCCAGCACCCTCATGGTGGCTAAGAACCATCTGTAACTCCAATTCCAGGAGAACTCCAGTTCCAGGGGAATCCGAGACCTTCTTCTGACCTCCGTGGCATTGCACGACATGGGTGCACAGACCTGCATGCAGACAGTACATTCATACACATACAAAAATAAATAAAAATTTAAAAAATCCATAATACAGTGTTGAGTAAAATAAGCAGTATGTATAATAGCATGTCATTTGATAGGATTTTTTTAAAAGTCTATCTCCATATACACATATATTAATTCTTTCAGCTTATTTACTATTCCAGCTTGCTTTCTGTTGCTGTGATAAACATCTTGACCAAATGCAATTTGGAGATGAAAGGCTTTATTTTCATCTTATAACTCCCAGGTCACAATCCATCACTGGAAGACAACAGATAAGGAACCTGAGGAAGGAACTGAAGCAGAAACCATGAAGAACCCCTTCATACTGTCTTTTGCTCCTCTGGTTGGGTTAGCTACTTTCCTTATATAACCCAGACCTACCTGCCCAGGAATGACATTGTCCACAGTGGACTGGATCCTCCTGTATCAATTACAAATTAAGAAAATGTCTCACAGACCTGGTCTCAAGAAAAGTTTTCTCAAGTGAAGTTCTTTCTTCCCAGGTGTCTCTGGTTTATGTCAAGGTGATGACAACTAACCAGCACATTCACCAAATTTGGAGCAGTTATTTCAGAAGGTAGGAGTTCGGATTTTGCAATTGGACTTTGTGTATTTCTCCATTGTATGAGGTACTTTATTTTTAAGATGAGAAAACCAAATGCATTTAGAAACCTCAAGTAATGACAGGCTTCTCTGCAACTGCTTTGGGTCCAGCATGCACATCCTTGGAGCTCCCAATGCAAAGCTATACCTTGTTCACCTGATTATTACATTTTATGTATCAATGTATACTCTTGATTCACTATAGTGAAATGTTACATATTATTTGATATAAATTACTTTTATTTTGTCCAATTAAATAGTTTATTTAGATTCAGTTTCTTTTTTTTTTTATTTTTTTTTGTATGTGTATGAATGTATTGTCTGCATGCAGGTCTGTGCACCCGTGTCGTGCAATGCCGCGGAGGTCAGAAGAGGGTCTCGGATTCCCCTGGAACTGGAGTTCTCCTGGAATTGGAGTTACAGACGGTTCTTAGCCACCATGTGGGTGCTGGGGATCGAACCCGGGTCCTCTGCAAGAGCGTCGGTGCTCTTAACTGCTAGGCTATCTCTCCAGCCCCTAAATAGTTTATTTAAACTTATCATGCTTTCTGCTAGATAAAAATTGCAGAGTGCAATTATAGTTTGTTTTGTGTATACCTTTAGGCAGAAAGAACAAAATTCAAGAAAGATATAGCTTTAGATAAATGAGATATCATGAACACTGATCAGAAAGAAAATGGTTAAAGTTTTTCATAACTGATGTTCCATTTACTCAATTCTTACTGGGTGGCAGATAGTGAAAAGATCAGCACAAAATTATGCCTTAATAAAACTGATTTATCTTTTGTCCTAATCCTGTCGGCGGGGGGGGGGTAGATAGATGGGTAAAAACCATGACCGATCAGTGACACCTGGCTCAGGGTTTGCTTAACTAATCACTTAAAAGAAATAAATAGGGAGTCACCCAGCCACCCTCAGCAAGATGCCTAAGAGACCAGTACAAGCCAGGTGGGCCAGGAAAGAGTGGGCAACCAGGGCCAGTGCCAGAGGCCTGGGGCTCAGGGAACAGGTGGGACATGAGACCCTTCCTGGACATGGGCGGGGTCACCCAGCTACCCTCAGCAAGATGCCTAGGAGGCTGGCACACACTAAGTGGGCTGGGAAAGTGTGGGCAGCCAGTGCCAGAGGCCTGATGCTCAGGGACCAGGCAAGACACCAAGCCTCTCCCTCCCCATGTGATCAATATGGGTGGTCACCAAGCTAAGCTCAGGGGATCTGGTGTCAGGCCAAGAGAGCAAAGCTCTCCTCCTGCCCCAGTAATGGTTCAGAGGATCCAGTAAACTGATGGGAGTTGTGGTGCAGATGATCCAGTGGGTGTTGCAGTGGGTGCTAGTGATTCTAGTCTACACAGCCAATGTAGAGGAACTAAATGGCAGGAAGCACAGTGAGTGACCAACCAATCCTCCATATTAACATTTGAAATTAACACCAGAATCCAAACAAAAAAATAAACCCACATGCCAAAACCACATAAAAAAAAATAACAACATGGGAAAAGCTCATAATAAATCCATGCCAAACTTGACCAGTCCTATAGAAGATCCCTACAATGAGATCTCCCTGGAAGGATACCAAGAAATGGACGTTAGAAGAACAGTTGTAGAAATATTCAAAGAAATAAAAGAATATAAAGAACAATCAGAACACTAAGGGGAGAGAATGAAAAACTCATGAAGGAACTAGAAGGAAAGAATGATAAACTCTGGAAAGAACTAGAGGGAAAGAATGACAAACTCCAAAAAGAACTAGAGGAAGAGAAACACAAACTCCAGAAAGAACTAGAGGGAAAGAATAACAAATTCTGGAAGGAAGTGGAAACTCTGAAAAGATCCCAGGCTGAAATGAAAAGAGAAACTGACCAGAGAAGCAAGGAGCTATAAGTAGAGAATGAAAAGCTCCAAAAGGAAGTGGCAATACTAAAGAAATCACAGGAAGTAGTGAAAAAGGAAATTGAACATTCATCCAATCAACAGAAAGGAGAGCAGAAGGTTTCAGAAGCAGAATAGATGAAGTAGAAAATAGAGTATCAGACCTGCAGGATAACACAGAACAACTAAATGGCTCAAGTGAAGATTATGAAAACATTTTAAAAAACACAAGAGCAGAATAACAAGGAAATGTGGTATACTGTGAGAAGACCAAATCTCCACATCATAGAGATAGAGGAAGGAGAAGAATCCCAGGACAATGGTATTGATCAGATCTCCAACAGGATAATAGAAGAAAGTTTCCACAAACTGAAAAAAGACAAACCCATACAAATACAAGAAGCACATAGAACACCAAATAGACAAGACCAGAAAAGAAATTCCACACACCATATCATAGATAAAACACTAAATGCTCACAACAAAGAAAAAATACTGAAAGCCTCAAGAGAAAAATAACAAATTACATATAAGGGGAAACCCATCAGAATTACAGCTGACTTCTCAGTGCAAACTATGAAAGTCAGAAGAACATGAACCAAAGTATTGCCAGTGCTAATAGACTTTAGATGCCAACCCCAAATCACTATACCCAACAAAAATGTCAATTATAGTTGAAGGAGAAAGAAAAATATTTCATGATATAAACAAAATGAAAGAATACATGTCAAAAAACCCAACACTTCAGAAAATACTCGAAAGAATTCAAAGAACAGAGGAAAGCAGCAACTATCACCAAGCAGCTAGAAAGAGAAATTACAAGCATAGACCAAGAATGCAAACAAAAAATAAATTGAAAGGAAAGAACACACATCTCTCAATAATAACCTTAAATATTAATGGTCTGAACTCCCCAAACAAAAGACACAGACTAGGAGAATGGATTAGGAAACAGAATCCATATATATGCTGTCTACAAGAAACCCATCTCAACCTCAAGGACAGACACCAACTCAAAGTGAAAGAATGGAAAAAATATTCCACGCAAATGGTACCAAAAATCAAGTAGGAGTTGCTAGTCTAATATCAGACAAAGTAGACTTCAGAGTAAAGTCAATCAGAAGAGACAAAGAGGGACATATTAAATCATTATCACAGGAACAATTAACCAGGAAGACTTCACAATCCTAAATGTTTATGCACCAAACTTGGGTGCACCAAATATATAAACAATTCTGCAGTCCTCGAGACACAGATTAATCCCAACACACTAATAGTGGGGGACTTCAATACCCCACTGAGCCCAGTGGATAGATCAACTGACAAAAATAAACAGAGAGACATTGGAAATGAACAATACAATACAATAAATAGACTCGCATACATCTACAGAATATTCCACCCAAACACCAGAGAATATACTTTCTACTCAGCCCCACAGAACATTCTCCAACATTGACCACATACTGGGACACAAAAGAAATCTCAACAAATACGAAAGAATTGAAATTATTTCATGCATTCTATCAGAACACAGTGCAATAAAGCTCAATATAAACACCAGAATAAGCCCAATTAGCTACAAGAATATATGGAGACTAAACAACACAATACTGAATAATGAAAGGGTCAGGGAAGAAATAAAGAATGAAAAAGTATCCATGGAACTAAATGAAAAGACAATACAATAGAACAAAACCTGTGGGATACTTTAAAAGCAGTCCTAAGACGGAAATTTATAGCCCTAAGTGCCCACATTAAAAAAACAGAAAGGGAACAAATAAATGATCTAACAATGCAGCTAAAAAACACTTGAGAGACAACAACAAATGAACCCTAAACCCAAAAGACAGGAAGAAATCACAAAAATCAGAGCAGAAATCAATGAAAAAGAAAGAAAGAAAGAAAGAAAGGAAGGAAGGAAAGAAGGAAGGAAGAAAGAAAGAAAGAAAACAATACAAAAAAACCCAATGAATCCAAAAGCTGGTTCTATGAAAAGATAAACAATATACACAGACTTCCAGCCCAGTTAACCAAAAGAAAGAAAGAGAAACTCCAAATCAATAGCATTCATGATGAAAGAGGAAACATCACAACAGATAAAGAAAAGATTGAGACAATCATATGAGAATACTTCAAAAAACTATACTCTAATAAATTTGAAAACTTAAGAGAAATGGAAGAATATCTGAAATTCTGGGAATAAACAAAGCTTAACCAAGAAGAGATTGATAGTTTAAAGAGACCCCTAACATATGAAGAAATTGAAGACCTAATAAAAAAACCTCCCGACTAAAAAAAAAATCTCAGGCCCAGATGGTTTCACAGCAGAATTCTATAAAACATTTAAAGAGGTCTTAAAACCTTTACTACTCAAACTGTTCAGAAGAATACAAGCAGAAGTAAATCTCCCAAATTCCTTCTATGAAGCCAGCATCATTCTAATATCAAAACCAGGCAATGATGCAACCAAAAAAGAAACCTATAGACCCATCTCATTAATGAACACAGATGTAAAAATTCTCAACAAAATACTCACAAACTCCATAACAGGCCAATATCAAAAAGATCATCCATCATGATCAAGTCAGACTCATCCCAGAGATGCAGGATGGTTCAACATATGTAAATCAATAAACATCATAAAACACGTAAATAAACTGAACGACAAAAATCACACGAACATCTCAATTGATGCAAAAAAAAAAAAAAGCCTTTGACAAAATCCAGCATCCCTTCATGTTTAAAGTTCTAGAGGGAATTGGACTAAAGGGAACATTCCTCAACAGAATCAAAGCTGTATACGACAAACGCATAGCCAACTTCATCCTAAATGGAGAAAAATTAGAAGCATTCCCCTTAAAGGTGGGAACCTGGTAAGGCTGTCCACTATCTCCACTCCTCTTCAATATAGTGCTTGAAATGCTAGCTACGACAATAAGGCAAGAATGGGAAATTAAAGGAGTACTAATTGGAAAAGAGAAAGTCAAACTATCCTTTTTTGCAGATGATATGATAGTTTACCTGAGGGAGGCTAAAAACTCCACCAGAAACCTCTTAGAAACAATTAAGAGTCTCAGTAAAGTGGCAAGATACAAAATTAACCTAGAAAAATCAGTAGCATTTCTTTACACCAACAACAAGGAACTAGAGAAGGAATATAAGAAGACCTTCCCACTCACAATAGCCTAAAAAATACCTGGGAAAAAAACCTAATCACAGACACCAAAGACCTCTACAACAAAAATTTTAAAACCCTGAAGGAGATTGAAGATGACATCAAAAGATAGAAAAACCGCTGGGCATGGTGGCACACACCTTCAATCCCAGCACTTGGGAGGCAGAGGCAGGTGGATCTCTGCGACTTCAAGGCCAGCCTGGTTTACATAGTAAGTTCCAGGATAGCTGGGGCTACAGGGAGACCCTGTCTCAAAAAGACCAAAAAAAAAAAAAAAGGTAGAAAAATCTCCCATGCTCATGGATTGCAAAAATTAATATAGTAAAAATGTCCATTCTACTCAAATTAATATACAGATTCAATGCAATCCCAAATAAAACTCCCATGAGTTTCTTTACAGATGTAGAAAAAATGTCCTTAAATTAATATGGAAAAACAAAAGACCCTGAATAGCTAAAGCAACCCTAAGCAAAAAATGCAATATAGAGGGGGATCACCTTACCAGACTTCAAGCTATATTATAGGGCTATAGTAATAAAGACAGCCTGGTACTGGCACAAAAACAGACCCATTGACCAATGGAACAAAATTGAAGATCCAAACTTGAGCTCATACAATTTCAGCCACCTCATATTCAATAAAATGGCCAAAAATGGTCATTGGAGGAAAGAGCATCTTCAGCAAACGGTGCTGGCAAAACTGGATCACCATTTGTAGAACAAAATTAAACCCCTACATCTCACCCAGTACAAAAATCAACTCCAAGTGGATCAAAGACCTCAACAGGAATCCTGAAACTCTGAAGGTGATAGAAGAAAATGTTGGTAGCAATCTACAAGATATAGGAGTAGGAAAAGACTTTCTGAATCAAATAGCAGCTACACAGGAAATAAGGTCAACAGCTGTCAAGTGGGACCTCATCCAACTCAAAAGCTTCTGTACAGCAAAAGAAACAATCAATGAAGTGAAGAGAAAACCCACAGAGTAGGAGGAAACCTTCACATGTTGTACATTTGACACAGCATTAACATCCAGAATATATAAACTACTTAAAAAACAAAGAAGAAAATAAATGACCCACTCACAAGATGGCATAAAGAGATGAACAGAGACTTCACAAGTGAAGAAGTAAAAAAAATGGCTGATAAACATCTTTAAAAGTATTCAACATTGTTAATAATTAAGGAAATGCAAATTAAAACCACTCTAAGGTATCTCACTCCAATAAAACTGTTTTAGGTCAAGAAAACAAAAGACAACAAATGCTGGAGAGATTTTGGGGAACGGGGAACACTAATCCACTCCTTGTGGGAATATAAACTCATATAACCACTATGGAAAGCAGTGTGGAGAACCCTTAAAAGACTCAAAATGAGCCTATCACCTGACCTAGCCATACCACTCCTGGGCATATACCCACAATACTCATCTTACTACAAAGATACATGCACATCTATGTTTATTGCAGCTCTCTTCACAACCAAAATGCCCCTCAACATTCGAGTGGATAAGAAAAATGTGGTACATCTACCCAATGGAGTTTTATGCAGTGGTAAAGAAAGATTACATCATGAACTTTGCAGGTAAATGGATGGAACTCAAAGCCACTATGTTGTATAGTAACATGCCCCCCCCCCCAAATAACACAAATGGGTAATGGTTTCCTTCATTTGAGGATGCAAGTCCCAAATGCCCAGATGAAAGACAAGCTGAGCAACATTATTGTTGTATTTCTTTCTATCTGAAACCCACCGTGCTGTTATAATGCGAATCTCTTAATGGTTCCTAGAATTAACTTACCACTTATTTTTAGACATGGTAATTAATGTATATGGGTGGTAGGTAGGTATTCATATTTTAGAGTAATATAAAATTAATGAGAAAATGTGAATTCCTAAACATATTTCAGAGTAAACATACAGTTTATTCCTGGAGGACATAATTCTGGTACATATATGACATTTATATAGGCATGTTTTGGAGCAATAGAAATGGGAAGGAAAAAGAGCAACATAAGGACTGGGTCAAAGGATGGATTGATACATTTAAATTCTGCCCAAAGCAATGAAGCTCTGCAAAGAAAAATTTTAAAAAGACTGAGAGAAAGATACAGGACATATATGGCAGAATGCATGAACTGGGGTGAGGGGGGGGGAAGGGAGAGGGGAATATGTCTAAATTGAACTGAAAAATGATGTATGAAATATACAAAACATCAATAAAAGTATTATATTAAAAAGAAATAATGAAGAAATGCAAATGACCATATTCTGAAAAAAATAGGAGACCAACATATGTGACTAATATTTCTACAGCCACCAGGAATATTAATTCATGGAACTTGCTGGCACCCTTGCACAAATTCTTTCTTTCCCCTGCACAGCTCAACTCCCATATCAATTCTACTGCCTAACAAGAGAGGAGAACCAACACTATTCTTAGTGCTTGCCCCCTCCGTCTGTGAAGCAAAGGCATTTTTTGCCATAATGCTGCAAATCTTTGCTTCTTGTGACTTTACCATTATGTGATGGTTAATTGTGGGTGTCAACTTGACTGGACTAAAGAACAAATAAGAGAAAAAGGATGTTCGGATTGGACGACCTCAACCTGGATGGCCCACCCCAAATGTGGGCGTTACCTTCTGCCGGCAGGCAGTACAAAAGGCCACGGCAGAGGGAGCTGGTCCCTTTTTTCTGTGGCTTGCCTCTTTCATCTGGTGAGTTTGTCTTGCTGCTGTGATCAACCCTTTGGATCCCAGTGTGTACTGAGACCGGCAGATCTCCTGGAATCCATCAGGCCTTCAGCACCAGACTGCAACTACTGAGACATCCAGTCTTTCGGACTGAGCAGTTCCCTGGATTCTCAGCCTCTCCAGTGTGGCACGTCTAGTGTTGGGCTCCTTGAATTCTGTCATGTGAGCAAATCAATAAATTGTATATAGCTACTTCTGTTTCTTTAGAGAACCCTGACTAATACAGATTTTTGGTACCAGGAGTGGTTCTAGAGAAACAGAATTGAAAGGATGAATTTCTTTAGTGGGCTTGGTAGTCTCTGGAGCCAGCTCTCCAACCCAATGAAGCCTAGAGTTACTGAGGGCTCTCCTGGTGGCATGAAGAGGAATGATAATCCTTGGTGCAGACTATTTGATGTAATTATGAAGATAGATCCATTTGACTCACCTAACTCGCCTCTTGTGAGAAGCAAGGAATTTAGCGACTCTATATATAAAACGTTCAAGAAATTGCAGAAAAATAAGGAAAATAATGATGTTGCCTTGTTGCTCCTAGCATCTCTGGATAAAGTAATGGAGGAAAATAAGGAGCTCAGTGATAAAAATGACCAGCTCCGGATTTGAAACAACAGTTTAAAGGTTTCCAAGTGTGCTCTGGAAGAGAATCTTCTCTCCAGCAGCCAAAATGCTAAAGCAGCAGAAAATCAAGCTGGAGCCCTTATTATACGTTTGGCTGATTTACAATGCAAATTTAATTCCCAGCCACGAAGAGTATCAGCAGTCAAAGTGAGAGCACTGGTGGGGAAATGGTGGAACCCTGACACTTGGGATGGATATGTGTGTGAGAACCATGATGATGAGGATTTTGAACCCTTGGATTCTGAGGGATTTTCTTTATCTGAGGAATTAATCTCCCCACCCTCAGCAGAGAATCCACCCTCTGAAGATCCCTCCTCCCCACCCTTGCCTGAGGAAACTAATCTCCCCCTCCCAGTGGGAGCTAATGTCCCTCAGGGCCCAACAATTGTTGCCTCTAGACCTATAACCAGATTGAAGTCTAAGCAAGCCCCTAAAGGCGAGATAGAAAGTGTGGTCCATGAGGAGATGTGCTACACCACAAAAGAAATTAATGAGTTTGCCAATTCATTCCAGCAGAAGCCTAAGGAATATGTGTGGGAATGGATTTTAAGGGTGTGGGATATGGTGGAAGGAATATAAAATTGGATCAGACTGAGTTTATCGATATGAGCCCACTGAGTAAAGATTCTAGGTTTAACATGGAAGCTCAAGCAGTTAAAAAAGGTGTTAAAAGTTTATTTGAATTGTTGGCTGACGTATTTATTAAATCATGGCCTACTAACAGCGAGTTAGAGATGCCTGATATTCCTTGGCTTAGTATTGATGAAGGGATTGTGAGGGTCAGGCAGATGGGCATGCTCGAGTGGATTTGAAGTGTACAACCACATTCTCCACAATATGAGGACCCAGAGGATATGCCTTTCACTGAATTTATATGATGGAAAGTACTGAGAGAGACACCAGAACATTTGAAGAGCTTTGTTTTTGCTCTATTTCTTATGCCAGATCTTACAGTTAGAGAAGTTGTTGCTCGCTTGCATAAATTAAATGTACACATAATAGGTTTAACAGGATCTCAGGGTAGGCATCAGGTGGCAGCACTGAATCACAGAAGGCCAGGTGACTGTAATTATCATAGTTATCATAATGGGCGGCAAAGGCAAAACAATGCCTATAATGGCATGACCTGAAATGATCTTTGGAACTGGCTAATTAATCATGGTGTTCCCAGGAACCAAATACATAAGAAGCCTACTAAGTTTTTATTTGATCTGTATAAGCAGAAAAGCTCTAGAACAAATGACAGGAAGTCAACATTGGATTTCAGCAGTAGCGAATCCCGTCCAGTTAACCAGTTTCCAGACTTGAGACAGTTCACAGACCCAGAACCCCTTGAATGAAGGGGTGGCCGGGTTCCAATGAGGAAGGACCTTGTCACAATACCAAAGAGTTATGCTGTTTGCCTTCCTCCTGTCCTTCCCCAGAGGGACCTGAGGCCTTTTACTAGGGTAACTGTACACTGGGGAAAAGGAAATAATCAGACTTTTCGAGGCCTATTGGATACTGGTTCTGAGTTGACACTGATCCCAGGAGACCCTAAAAAGCATTGTGGCCCTCCGGTTAAAGTAGGGGCCTATGGAGGTCAGGTGATAAATGGAGTTTTGGCTGAATTCCGACTCACAGTGGGCCCAGTGGGTCCCAGAACTCATCCTGTGGTTATTTCCCCAGTCCAAGAATGTATAATTGGGATAGATATAATTAGGAATTGACAGAATCCCCACATTGGTTCCCTGACCTTTGGAGTGAGGGCTATTATGGTTGGAAAGGCCAAATGGATACCATTGGTGTTGCCTCTACCAGGGAAAATAGTGAACCCTGGAGGGGTTGCAGAAATTAGTGCCACCATCAAGGATTTGAAAGATGCAGGGGTGGTGATTCCTACCACATCTCCATTTAACTCTCCAATTTGGCCTGTGCAAAAGACAGATGGATCATGGAGAATGAGAGTTGACTATTGAAAACTCAACCAAATAGTGACACCAATTGCAGCCACTGTACCAGATGTTTTGTTCTTACTTGAGCAGATTAATATGTCTCCTGGTACCTGGTATGCAGCTATTGATCTGGCCAATGCTTTCTTCTCAATACCAGTTCATAAGGATCACCAGAAGCAATTTGCTTTCAGCTGGCAAGGCCAACAGTATACCTTTACTGTCTTACCTCAAGAGTATGTTAACTCTCCAGCCTTGTGCCATAACTTAGTTAGAAGGGAACTTGAACACCTGACTCTTCCACAAATATCACACTGGTCCACTATATTGATGATGTTATGCTGATTGGACCCAGGGAACAGGAGGTAGCAGCTAGTTCAGACTTGCTGGTAAAGCATATGCGCATGAGAGGATGGGAAATAAACCCAACTAAAATTCAAGGGCCATCTACCTCAGTGAAGTTTCTAGGGGTTCAGTGGTGTGGAGCCTGCAAAGACATTCCTTCTAAGGTAAAGAATAAGTTGTTGCACCTGGCCCCTCCCTCCACTAAGAAAGAATCACAACATTTAGTGGACCTTTTTGGATTCTGGAGGCAGCACATTCCTCATCTGGGTGTGTTACCATGACCCATATATCGGGTAATTGGGAAGGCAGCAAACTTTGACTGGGGCTTAGAACAGGAAAAGGCTCTTCAACAGGTCCAGGCTGCAGTGCAGGCTGCTCTGCCCCTAGGGCCATATGATCCAGCAGACCCAATGGTGCTTGAGGTATCAGTGGCAGATAGAGATGCTGTCTGGAGTCTGTGGTAGGCTCCCATAGGGGAATCACTGTGGAGGCCCTTGGGATTTTGGAGTAAGGCTCTAACTTCATCTGCAAACAACTATTCTCCTTTTGAGAGACAGCTCTTAGCCTGCTATTGGGCCTTAGTGGAAACTGAATGTTTGACAATGGGCCACCAAGTCACCATGTGACCTGAGCTGCCCATCATGAGCTGGGTGTTATCTGACCCACCAGACCATAAAGTAGGACGTGCACAGCAACAGTCCATTATCAAATGGAAGTGGTACATATGTGACAGGGCCCGGGCAGGCCCTGAGGGCACAAGCAAGCTGCATGAAGAAGTTGCCCAAATGCCTATGGTTCCCACTCTTGTTACAATGCCTCCTGTGCTTAAACATGCACCTATGGCTTCATGGGGTTTGCCCTATGATCAGTTGACTGAGGAAGAGAAAACTAGGGCCTGGTTTACTGATGGTTCTGCATGCTATGCAGGCACCACCCAGAGGTGGACAGCTGCAGCATTACAGCCAATTTCTGAAACAACCCTAAAGGACACTGGTGAAGGAAAGTCTTCACAGTAGGCAGAACTTCGGGCAGTGCACATGGTTGTGCATTTTGCCTGGAAGGAGAAATGGCCAGAGGTTCGATTATATACTGATTCATGGGCTGTAGCCAATGGTTTTTCTGGATGTCAGGGACTTGGAAGGAGCATGACTGGAAAATTAGTGAGAAAGACATTTGGGGAAGAAGTATGTGGATAGAGCTCTCTGAATGGTCAAAGGATATGAAAATACTTGTATCTCATGTAAATGCTCATCAAAAGGTGATCTCAGCAGAGGATGAGTTTAATAATCAAGTAGATCAAATGACTCGTTCTGTGGATAGTCAGCCTCTTTCTCCAGGTATCCCTGTTGTTGCTCAATGGGCCCATGAACAAAGTGATCATGGTGGCAGAGATGCAGGTTATGCATGGGCTTGACAGCATGGACTTGACAGCATGGAATTCCACTCACCAACGCTGATCTGGCTACAGCTGCTGCCGAGTGCCAGATTTGCCAACAGCAGAGTCCAACATTGAGCCCCCAATATGGTGCTATTCCCCAGGGTGACCAGGCAGCAACCTGGTGGCAGGTTGACTACATTGGACCACTTCCATCATGGAGGGGACAGCATTTTGTCTTACAGGAATAGATACTTTTTCTGGCTATGGGTTTGCCTTTCCTGCACGTAATGCTTCTGCCAAAACTACCATCCAGGGACTTACACAATGCCTTATCCACCATCATGGTATTCCTCACAGCATCGCTTCTGACCAAGGAACTCACTGCACAGCCAAAAAAGTGTGACCGTGGGCCCATGGTCATGGTATCCACTGGTCTTACCATGTTCTCCACAACCCAGAAGCAGCTGGCTGCATAGAATGATGGAATGGCCTGTAGAAAACACAGTTACAGCGCCAATTAGGTAGCAATACCCTAGAGGGCTGGGGCAAGGTTCTCCAGCAAGGAGTATATGCTTTGAATCAGCACCCACTATATGATACTGTTTCTCCTATAGCCAGAATTCATGGGTCCAGGAATCAAGGGGTGGAAGTAGGAGTGATTCCACTCACTATCACCCCTAGTGACCCAGTAAGAAAATATTTGCTTCCTGTACCCACGACCTTGTGTTCTGCTGGTCTAGATGTTTTGGCTCCAAAAGGGGCAGTGCTTTTGCCAGGAGATACACCAAACGTTCCATTGAACTGGAAGCTAAGGCTTCCCCCTGGCCACTTTGGGCTTCTACTGCCCTTAAGCCAACAGGCTAAGGAAGGGATAACAGTAGTAGGAGGAGTGATTGATCCAGACTACCAGGAGGAAATTGGACTTTTTCTCCACAATGGGGGCAAGGAAGATTATGTCTGGAAGGCAGGAGATGCTGTAGGGTGCCTTCTGGTGCTACCATGTCCTATGATTAAGGTCAATGGGAAACTCCAACAACCCAAACCAGACAGGACAATAAATGGCCCAGACCCTTCAGGGATGAAGGTATGGGTCATTCTTCCAGGGAAAAAGCCAAGACCTGCAGAGGTGCTTGCTGATGGTGGAGGAAATACAGAATGGGTAGTAGAAGAAGGTAGTCATAAATATCAGCTGAGGCCACGGGAACAGTTGCAGAAATGTGGATTATAATAGATATTAACTTTTGTCCTATTTGGTTAAGAATGTGCATATATATATATATATATATATATATATATATTAAGTGGATACTTGTGTTCTCTTTTGAATGTGAAACTGAGATAAGTGTTAAGTGTTGTCATATTTAGATTATTAGATACTGAAAGACTAAGTGTTCTTCAAGGACATTACCACCTACTCTAAGATATAATGCTTTGCTATTGCACATGAGACGCTTATAACGTGTTAGGTGGAATTATGACTTTGCCATTGTTTGCAGTTGACATTTAAGCATAACATAAGGAGAGACTATTTATTGGGTGTCAAGCTGACAAGGGGTGGACTTGTGATGGTTAATCCTAGGTGTCAACTTGACTGGACTAAAGAACAAATAAGAGAAAAAGGTTGTTCGGATTGGACCACCTCAACCCGGATGGCCCACCCCAAATGTGGGCATTACCTTCTGCTGGCAGGCAGTATAAAAGGCCATGACAGAGGGAGCTGGTCCCTTTTTTCTGTGGCTTGCCTCTCTCATCTGGTGAGTTTGTCTTGCTGCTGTGATCAACCCTTCAGATCCCAGCGTGTACTGAGACCGGCAGACCTCCTGGAATCCATCGGGCCTTTAGCACCAGATTGGGACTACTGAGACATCCAGTCTTGCAGACTGAGCAGTTCCCTGGATTCTCAGCCTCTAGTGTGGCACATCTACTGTTGGGCTCCTTGAACTCTGTCACGTGAGCAAATCAATAAATTGTATATAGCAATATATTCATCTTGTTACTTTTGTTTCTTTAGAGAACCCTGACTAATACACCTTACTTTCTATCTAACATTTGGGTTCACTGTCAGGTTTTATCAGGACAACAGTAAACCAAAAATCTCCAGAAGACTGTGTTTGGGTGTGAGAAAGTATCACTTGGTCTCAGACAAACAGTTTCTATTTAACTTTTTCACTTAGCAAAAGTCTTAGAGTTAGGTCTGACTTCTCCCTCAATGGACAGATGAGTCAAAGGATGTCTTTCACTGTCTCCTTGTACATAGAGTCCTTGCACTCCCTTCTTTTCAAGAGACTTCCAAAAGCCTGGAAACAATCCCTTTTTTCTCCTCTCTAATAGGGCTCACATGTCTCCTCTGGTTTACTTTGAAAGTGGCTCTTCCAACTATAATAGTCTCCTCTAACTTGATTTTAATTTCCACTATTTTGGAAAGGGCTCTAAAGTTCCTTACTCTCAGGCTTCTTTGGACTTGCCTGCTACTGGGTCATAGAGTTTACATGCCAGGTGCTACCTCATTCTCTTCAGTCTGCCCTCCCTCCTCCTTCAGCTTTCTCCAAACCAAACTCTAACTTTGATGTTGTTTACCAAGCAGCTCCTCCCCATTCCACCCAAGTCCACCTTCCTCAGCCTCCTCTATGTTCTTTTCTCCATTCTCTCATCTCCTCAGGCACCTGTTCCAGCACTCTCATCTATCCATATGTACTCTGAAAACCCCTTTCAAACAAGTGATCCTGTTAACCCAAGGCCTTTAATAAGTGACTAGAGCAGAGGACATTGTCCACATTGTACCACTTCTCCTGATCTTATCTTCCTCAAACTAAAGCAAAATTGTTATCTTCCTCTACCCACACCTCTCAACTTACAAAAGAATGAATTTTTTTGGTCTTTTTGAGACAGGGTATCCCTGTTGCCCCAGCTGTCCTGGAACTCTCTCTGTAGACCAGGCTGGCCTTGAACCCACAAAGATCCGCCTGCCTCTGCCTCCAAAGTGCTAGGATTAAAGGCATGCACCACCATGCCTGGCTAGCGTGGTGGCGCATGCCTTTAATCCCAGCACTCGGGAGGCAGAGTTAGGTGGATCTCTGTGGGTTCAAGGCCAGCCTGGTCTACAGAGCGAGTTCCAGGACACCTTGTACTAAAAGGAGACCCCGTCTCAAAAATACCAAAAAAAAAAAGTGTAAAACCAAAAAGAAAACAAAAAGTGAATTTTTAACATTATCTTGACTAACTGAGGATATATTCTTGTCCTGCTTACAATCTACCTTGCTTCAGAAGAATGATCCTAAATATAGGCTAAGGCAATGAAATATTGTGATTATTTAAACTGTTGATAACTGGCCCATTATGTCATTTGGGGATACTGTTATCCCTAAGGTAGAGTCATAATGGAACTATTAGCCACCTTCCCTTGGCTGAACTGAAAGAAATCATATAATTTCTTGTCTGATAGAGGGAATGAAAAGAGGCATTTACAAACTCATCAACTGTGATAATATCAGGGAGATTACCCAGGGAGCCAATGAGAACCCTGATTTTTTCCTGACTCACCTCAGAGACCCTTTAGAAATAGACAAAACTCTATCTTGGCCATGTGGTTCATCTCCCAGGCTGCCCCAATATTAGATACAGATTATAAGAAGTACACAAGACCCTCAGGCCTCACAAAAGGAGATTTTGCCTTGTGACTCTGACTCAGCTGCTGCTTTGGTCTCCTGCCTGTGGCAGGTTAGGTTGATGAGGGAAAACAAGCTCTGCACAGGCATGCTGTGTAATTCTCAGCATACAGACTACTACATTTCCACCCTTTGTATTTAATTTTGCATGGGCGGTGGTCTGAGTGGGAGTTCAGGTGCTATGCCCGAACCTTGTAGGTCCCACCTCTGGCATCCTGACATTTCACTGTGCCTGTCTTAGGTTGTCCTGGTTTGCATGATCTTCCCTGTCATTGACTAACCAGCCCCTGAAGGAAGAGTCCAGTGGAGGGGAGAGACAAGCTCATTCCCTTGAATTGTGGATGATTGAGAGCCAGACGTGAATCATCTTATCAGGAAGGGTGTGTGCAGAGTCCCTATTGACCACTGCTGAGAGGACCTCGGCCATCATTTTGTTGACCTGGCATTGGCTGTTGGTGAAGCGAAACAGACAACTGAAGAGAAAAAGGCAGAGAAGGACCAGGAGGCAGAGGATGCCCCAGGTGACCAATGTAGCAGGATGAAAAATGGACTTTAGCTTAGACCACAACTGAGAAACAAAGCTAGTATAGGAGTCTATGACCTTGGGGTGGGTAGGGTTAAGGGAGATAAGTTGAGAACAAAGGGTCAAGGTGTAGTTAATAAACTGTTGTAACCAGGGGCCTTTAATAATGTCACCAAGTTCATGACATTGATGTGTAACATTGAGAACTTGGTAGGGGATCATGTAGAATAAGGAAAACCTAGGATAACAACTCATTTTCCCCTCTCTTTATGTGGCCTTCGAATCATTGAAGGATATTCACAAGAGTCAACCACAGTTGATGTTTCCAAGATGGAATGATCTCTGCTAGAGGAGTTGTATTGGGTCCTCAGCATGATGATTTTAATGGAATTTATCTACTGGTCAATAAATCTGACAAGTGAGTTAAGAATGCATGAGTCATAAGTCAGAGCAACCAGGAAGTCCTCAGCTGTCAGCTGAGAAAGAAACTGGCTCTTTGGGGGGTCTTGACCTTAAACTGCCTAGCCAATTTTTAGCCCCTTTTATCACACTATGCTCTGAGAAGGAATCGGGGTGCTGACCACTCTGACTTCTTCCATGCTGAAAAGGGGAGTAGAGGGTGGCAACTGGGGTACCCCTGCTCAGTGAATCCATCTAAAAGACCCCCAAAAGTATAGCTACAGAGGGAAGAAAATCCTTGACCAATGCCTGTGAAGGCAAGAGTAGCTAGGTACATTTTCTAGGCAGGGAACCAGGAGAGGAACAGGGCGAATTAAATGTCCAACTTAAAAGTCCATTAGAATTTCTCAATAAGGGGTTCTGAAGCATTCATTATTGGGCTTCTCCCTTTGTTCATTTGGCCATGGTGTCTGGACTCAGGATCTGCTTTCCATGAAATTTTGATAGTCAGGTTGTGAATTTCCCCTTAGGTAGTTGCTTAAATAGAAGAAAGAAACTTTATTATTCAGTAACAACAGATCTCATATGACTTTAAATGACTTAAAATCTAGTGTTTGGAGGCACAGTCTCTCAGACTTTAAAGGAAATATAATGATCACTTATCTTTTGGTTATACGTTCTTTTTGGGGTGTTTAAGTCCATACAGTTAGCCCAGACTAACCAAGTTTTGTTTTCTCAAGGTCAGTTGACGATCTGGTCCTCAGGAGCCACTCGGATTTTGCGGGGAGAGGCCTCTGGCTTCTCTTGGCTTTTATCAGTTCCATCCACTGGAGGACAAAGTCAGGTTGTGCAAGACCAGGCTTCCCTTTTGAAGCATGAAGAGACTTTCGACTTTGTAGACTGGACACTGGCTAGAGTCCCATTAGTGGATCTCCAAGACCTCCCTGCCCAGGAGGACTGGTAACTCACAATTGCAGGACATTTCAGGAGATGCTTCCAGACATAGTACCCTGGGACTTGGTTGACCTCGGAGGGCAAGAAAGAAATTTGTTCCTTAGGACCCTCAGCTGAATTTGTATGGGCATTAAATATGGTCATTATCCATCCAGAAAGGATAAGTTACACCAGTCTAATACTTTTAATTACTGTATAATATTTTAGATAAGTCTTGGACAAAAATTCAAATAGCCTTGTATATACTGACTGGAGGAGAGACTTAACACCATACATTAAGCAGGCATAGCCCATAAGATAGAATTAAACAATTTCGGGCTTATTTTAAATATAAACTGTTTACTACAATTACTACAGACAGGAAAAATTGCTTTCTTTTCAGTCCCCCTATCCTGATTTATAGTTTCCCCAGAAAGACAGGAGTTGTAACACATACTGGAAGACAGGAAATAAACTGATAAGGATTACCAAGTTCATTCAAACTGTTTCCTCCTGGACTTCATGCAGGAGTTTCAGGGAGGTAGAACCTAGCTTCTTTTGAGCCAAATTATAGTTAGGTCAGAGGAAATAGTAAAGGTAACACTTGCATGATAGTACATCTTTCAGTAGCCAGAGCTAACCCACTACTTGTTTGTGTCCATTTATTTAAAAAGTTCTGTTTTCACATAGTGTTATTTTTTCTTTGGGGGATTCTCTGGGAAGTGTGACCCAATGGGGCTCCTACTGGGGGAAACAGAACCTGGGTGTGTGTAGAGTAAACTGGAAGTCTGACTTATGCTCCATACATCAAAGAGGGAGCCCTTGGGGTATGGGGATTTATTTTAGGCAAATGGGAATGCTGCATATCCCAGCCCCTAAGGAATGGGGGCCTCCAAAGGGGGTGATCGGGACAGTGATTGCAACCCCCTTGCTTCAAGCCAGACAAAGCCTCAGCACTACAGCTTCCCCTTCATTTTTAAAATGGAGCAGTGTTGTCATCCTTTTCCAGAAAACTTTCAGGAATGGCTTGATATTGTACTAGGGCACTCTGGGCTGTAAACCCAAATTGGCTTTTGACAAACCAGGAAGCCGAACTCCTAAGGTGGAGATTAGTCTTAACAAAGGGGATTATTTAGGTGACCTAGAGGGACTTGGGTTGGGGGCAGGCAATAGGGCTTTGACAGCAACCCAAATATAAAGACAACATTTTCCCTCCCATATATAAAGATAATATTTTTCCTCCCATGACATAGACAAGTGAATGACATTTTCCTTCTAAAAGTAACATTTTTCTCCCCCCAAGATATACAGGTCTTATTTGATTCCCCTCTTAACATAGATGGTGATATTAATTGTACCCCCAAACTCTCAAGCTTGGCTGGAAAGACCTGTATATGTAACTCTATTGATGGAATAAAGTCCAATCTATGAGAGTCCACAACTATCCTTTTGGCCTCTGGTAGGTATTTCTTTTTTCTTTAGCGAGCAGCTCCTAGGCTTTGAAGAAGAAGGGGGAAGGGTGGCTGAGAAGCAGAGCAACCCATTCTTTGTTGTTGAAGTTAGCACCTAGGGCCTTGTAGTCTGTCCCAGCTTTTTCCCAGCAGGAGGTTTGCAGCTTGGCTCTGGCTCCAAGTCTTTACAAGAGGGCAGAGGGCTGTGGGCCTGGAGATGAGTACAGGGGCTTGTGGAGGTGGCCTTGGGCTGAACAAGAGTTTAGGCCTTCCAGGGAGTGTTTTCAGCAATTTACTGATGGAATATAAATAGTAAAAGCATAGGCACTTAAGTAAACATTATTATAGTAGGTCCTGCTGTTGGTATGGCACAGGTGGTTAGAAATACCATTCTTTTATGTTACTGTGAAAATTTATAGAAAATACCTTGTTTATCATTTTAGTAGATAAACAGATGAAGGCTAATTAAAGTTCTTTTAAGAATGAAATATACTTTAACCCTTTAACATTAAGTTTGAAAAAAAATAATGTATCAGTTTAGTACTTGGGGTTTTGCCTATGGCCTTTTAGCCTTTATAGATTTATTGAGCTTGATTTTTGGCTTGAAAAAAGACATCTGTTTATTTTTTACTGATACAATTGGGGGTTGGAAGAAGCCCCAGCCAGTACAGTACCTGGCTTTGATACATTTTTAATAGATGTTTTTTGAGAAATAGAATATACCTCCAAGAGCTCTTATGTCTCTTTTTTTAGTAATTTTTTAAAAATTTTATTTCTTTCTGTATGTGTATGAATGTACTATCTGCATGTAGGTTTGTGTACCCTTGTTGTGCAATGCCATGGAGGTCAGAAGAGGGTCTCAGATTCCCCTGGAACTGGAGTTCTCCTGGAATTGGAGTTTCAGATGGTTCTCAGCCGCCATGTGAGTGCTGGGGATCGAACCTGGGTCCTCTGTAAGAGTGGTCAGCACTCTTAACCACTAGGCCATCTCTTCAGTCTGCTCTTATGTCTCTTAATGTAAGAAAGAAGTTAAGCTGTATTTTGGAGGGCATTATATTAATTTTTACTTTTATTCTTGGAGAATTTTCCCTTTTTGAAAAACATAGTACTACATACCCATACAGGAACCAGTGTTTTGAAGTCCTTCATTGATGAAGAGGTGAAATACAGTCTTTTAAAGCTCAGTTATCTTGTAGATAAAAAAAGGGGATGTTACAGATAACAACACAGAAAGACATTGGGAACACTGGTATGCATCATTGTCAAGACTGTCACCTGGAAATCTAGTATGAATTAGGAGTAAGAGTAATAACAAGTTGCAGTTCACATAAATTTAAGTGTGACCAATCTTTTATGTTGATAGTATTAGACTAATTTTTAAACAACGTAATTTAGCATACCATTATATAATGTGTGAATAAATGAATGTGTGACCTTTACGTTACCTGATTAAGATTTGATCCTGAATAAATAAAGTCTATGTATAGAATTTTAACCTTTATATATTACAACCCCTAGGTACATCACTTTAAGGTATAAATTTTATAGAATGGCTTTTACAGATCCTTATTGGGTGTTGGTGGATTGTAACCTGTAGATGACAGTACATATTCAATAAAACTTTGAGCTATCACATGTGTAAATTTATATTTACCATTAATAAATTAATTAATTTATTAGCTGTTTAAATATACTAAGACCAGAGTTAGGGAGAAAAAAAGTCAATCTTGGTTTTAGAGTTAGCCTTTACTGAATTTACACACTAAATTTATGTAAGCAGTAGAATTACAGCAAGTTAATTTTTAAACCAAAACTTTAGAGTATTTTTAACTGAGGTTTTTAAATGACCAATAGTTGCTAAAGAACATCTTATTAGTGTTAAAGCCTTTTGTCAAACCTGAAAATCTCCATACACATCTGCCTGTTTCGCTTTTCAGATGCTGAAATAGAAAAATGGTGTTATTTTAGGTAGTTAAAGACAAACATGATTTAGGATGACTTGTTATTTCAGCTAGATTACAAGCCACGTGGTCCGGAAGCCTGTGAATTTTTAAAAGGTGAAAGCAAATATGAAAGACTCCAAAATTGTCTAGGACCTTTTTAATTAACTGAGTTTGGAATTGCCTAGGACGTCTTCATTAATTGATTAATTGTGCACATTTTATTTAAAGATTTTTTGGGGGGATACTCATGTATTAGATTTAGAAATTTAATATCTTAATAGGCAGGTTTGAGATGGAATTTAACTTAACAGATTTTGAATGGCCATATTATAATTCAAAGGTCTGGAGAGATGGCTCAGCAGTTAAGAGTACGGACTGCTCTTGCAGAGGACCCAGGTTTGATTCCCAGCAACCACATGGCCGGGCGTGGTGGTGCACACCTTTAATCTCAGCACTTGGGAGGCAGAGGCAGGTGGATCTCTGTGAGTTCAATGCCAGCCTAGTATACATAGCAAGCTCCAGGCCAGCTGGGACTAAAGAGATACACTGTCTAAATAAATAAATAAATAAATAAATAAATAAATAAATAAATAAATAAATAAATAAATAAAAACCTATTTATAAAAAATTATCTTGAGATAAAAATTGATATGTAAGGAAAAGTACAATTAAAACTCAATTTTGAATAAGCACCATAAGAAAAACCACAGTAAGGTTATCTGTGTATTTTCAGGAGACATGCTTGAGAAAGAACACAAATCATTTGAAGTTTTTCTCCAACCACCGACAGGCCTGAAGCACTCTGGGAATTGTAGTCTGCTGGCTTGGAATGTTAAAAAAGGGGAAGTTAACATGTCCCCGACAGGCTCAAAGAATTCTGGGGTGTGTAGTCTCCTGGCACATGTAGTCCTGTGCTGCTGCGAGGCTGACCATGCAAATGCCTGGAGCCGGTGGCCATGTTTCTCTTTCTTGAGCAATGGTTTTAAATTTCCTTGGTACTCTGCTCCAGACTTGGTGGGCCACAGCTCCATCCTTCCCAGCAACTTGGACAGATTCTCTGTCTTTTCTGAGCTAGAATAGTAGGCTGGCACCCTCGCCATTGCTGGGCATAGCCTCTGTTTGCTTAGTCTAAGTCTAGGTGGTGCATGTGTGTATGTGTTCACTTGAATTTATTTAGGATGGAAAGGGAAAGAAATGATAGTAAACAGAAAGCACTTACAGGCAGAAAGCTTTGGCAGCTGCCTGACTCAGCAGGAGGGAACCCAATTAGGTTAGTGATTTCTTGTGCCTACAGGAACCAAAGTTAAAGGTTAGAAAGGAAAGCTAAAGACAAGATTGAAAGCTTATCCTCCACGAGGAAACTTTTGAGGATGTGCCAAAACCTGGCCGCTACCCTGAACGCCTTTGCCCTTCAGGGGTGGCTCACTTCCATACTCTGAATCCTCTGGAATTTTTGTCTTACTCAAGAGAGACATTGGGGCTGAAAGACAGCCTGAGCCCAAAATGATTCCCCCACTCGGTAGATGGCAGGACTTGGGTGAGTCCGATATGGGTACTGCCCATAAACCTGCCTCACTCAGGGGAAGGAGGGTTTATAAACTGAAAAATCTAAATCTTACCTTTTTTCTTCTTGTCTTATGAAAGGCTGAGGCCCACATTGTGGCACCAATTGTTGCAGGAAATTTATCATGCGTATGCAGCCTTCCACGAGGTTTTCTTCTTCCCTGGACCAGGTCTCATAGAGCCTGGGTCTAAACCCTGGTAGGGAGGGTGAGGATTTGGAAGTGAAACCTGATAGAATAGGTGGGGGAGAGAGGAGAGAGAGAGAGAGAGAGAGAGAGAGAGAGAGAGAGAGAGAGAGAGAGAAGGACTGGGAGCAATTCCACAAGGGAAATAACTAAATTTATTACTGTAATCCAGGGTCTTTTATACAGGACCTTGTGGGGGTTGGTACATACACAATTGGGGGTTGGGACAAGCAGGATTTCAAGCCATGTACTCCAGATCACTACAGGAATGTGACAATACTTTGCCTAAAGCATAAAAGAATGTTGGTGCCAGGCAGGTTTTCACAGGCAAGCAGGAGATCAGCAGGAGCCCAGGCTTGGAGGTTGCTTGCTGACTTTCTAAGTACTTCTGTTGAAAGAATCCCTATAGCCCAAGCTACTTAAAAGGGGGTCAAGGATAGAGGGAGAAATACTATGGTGGGTATCTTCATTTCTTTATAATTGCTTATTAATTTTTATTTTATACAAACATGTGTTATGCCTGCATGTATGTACATTCACTTGTGTTGTTCAGTGCCCACAAAGTACAAAAGTGAGCATCTGATCTCCTGGAACTTGAATTAAGGACAGTCGTTAGCCACCATGTGGGTGCTGGGATTCAAAGCCTGATTTTCTGCAGGAGCAGCCAAACCCCTTAACTACTGAGCCATTTCTCCAGCCATGTATCTTCATCTTTAAAAATATTTTTATTGATGTTTTGTGCATTTTGTGCATCATTCTCATTCCAGTTTAGACTCATTTTCTTTTCCATGCCCCCCACCCCACCTGAGTTCATGCATTCTGCCATGCATGCCTTGTATCTTTTTCCGAGTCTTTTTAAAGTTTTTCAAAAGCAGAGGATTATTGTTTGGAGAGAAATTTACTGTTTCAGTTGTTTTGTTGTTTCTGTTCCCTCCAATCTGTATTGCTTCATCATATGCATATATATGTCATACCTATACTACTCTTATGTCATCTGAAAATAAAGTGTATGTTATTTCCAAATCATATGTCAGGATTCACATTTGTCTCTTTTAATTTTATATTACTCTAAAATATCCATACATACACACCCATATACCAAAATTACAAAGTCTGAAAATAATTGTTAGGTTAATTCTAGAACCCATTAAGGGATTCACATTATAAGAGCACAGTCGCTTTCAGATAAAGAGAAATATAACATTAACGTTGTGGGAAGATCCAGTTTGAATTAGGGGCTAGTTCTCAGCTAGCATCTCTCAGGGCACAATGTGGGAGGCATGGGATTCCTCTGACCTCACCCCAAGAGGGAGCAAGGCCCAGGTACATGATGCTAGGTGAAGCAGCAGTACACAGTGGCATGAAACTGAGGGTCTGTGATTGGGTCTGGGAAGTGGCATCATTTTGCTTATAAAAGTGACTTGCAGTAGGCAATAAATAGAATTCTCCATTATCATCATTACACAGAATTCCTGGTCCATTATTTTCTGTGTATACAGGCTGAAGCAGGCCTGGATTTTGAGTGTCAGTGGCTAGTGGGTTGGATGGGGGTCTATCAGACCACCAGCCTGGTAAGCTAGCATGGGGTTGGATGGAGACCAATCAGGTCACCAACCTGTAGAGTGAATTGTGAGTGGATGTAGGTCATCAGCTATCAGCCTGAAATTCCTGTCCAGACACCAGCGGTCTTTGGGCAGGTGGGAAAGCATGGCCAGTCAGGAGGCATTCCCCACCCAGGCTAAGGACTTGAGTTGGAAGTACCTCTCAGGTTGGATTATGAAAGTGATCAACTGACCTCTGCGCTGAGGGGTCAGTTCCCCACAGTGACTGCAGGCCACCACTGTGCTCCCCTTCCCTTAGCAGGACTGCACTGTACCTGCTCATGGTAAGAGAAGCATCCTATCTTATGTTGTTCAGTTTGCCTTACAACTAGGTACTTGGTGCTATCCACAAATGAGGGATACCGTTCATTGTTCTTTTTTTTTTTCTAGGACTGTGTTACTTCACTTAACATAATATCTCCATTTCTTAATGTGACCTTATGACATAGGAAGTTGAGCATACATAGAATGTTTTTGTATTCTTGGAGGATATGAATCTGAGTTTAGAAATGTAGATTACAAGACTATTTTTGGTTGATGGGGAAATCATTTTGACAACATAAGGCTTCTTATCTTCAGAAGAAAATTAGGACTCCTAGGGAGGGTTAGGTACAGTATGTGGCTGGGAAAGGGAGGAATGTCTGGACTATCAGTTCAGCTGCTTTAGTGCTTTGGTAATAAATCTTCTGAATGTGTTAGCACTGTTATATAAGGCTCCACAGAACAATCTAGATATTTAGCAAGATGCTGCTGATGCTTCAGCAGAAGGTGGGCAGCGATTGTTCAGATTCTGACCAAATACTGAAACCTTATTCTGAAGTCTATTTAATGTACTCTTTATTGTTGACTTTCAAGCCATGGCTTGCCTTGAAAGATTTTTGTAGACACTAACATAACTGTCTAAGCCAGGGAAGGGATATATCTCACTCTGTTGTTTTTAAAATCCAGAGTGCACAGCTGGTTTGAGAAATGAGAAGCAACCTGTCAAAATTATGGTAAAAATATATAGGACATGCTTGAATGTTCTAAGTCTCCACTTACTCTTTTTTTTTTTTTTTTGGTCTTTTCAAGACAGGGTCTCCCCGTAGTCCCAGCTATCCTGGAACTCACTCTGTAGACCAGGCTGGCCTTGAACTCACAAAGATCCGCCTGCCTCTGCCTCCCGAGTGCTAGGATTAAAGGCGTTCATCACCACGCCCGGCTTTTTTTTGTTGTTGTTGTTGCACTTACTCTTGATTCTGAAGAGCAACCTAAACTAGTAACATCCTTCAACTGAGTTGAAACAGAGGCAAGTTTGTAAGGACAATGTTCATGGGACTGTGATGATGTTCACATGGATCCTCTCTTTTTTTCTCTAATCTTTTGCAGAATGCTTTTCTTAAAATATTATTCTGCATTTCTACCCACGTGGAATCATAGTGAAGCATATACATCTGTAAAAAGAAGTTAAATTCACCTGCTCATTCCTTTTGAGAAATGTTTTCAGAACCAGTAATATAAAGCTGCAGATGATGAACAGCAATCATGGGATTCAGTGCAATTCTAGACCAAAGGTCTTCTGAATCATTAGCTGTTCTCCCTTTGCCTTAAAAAGGCCCTGGACTTGCTTAGTTGGAAACTATAATTAATTCCTCCTCAAGGAGGAGATCAATTCATTCTATCAGTTTTGCATTTTGGATAACTCACCTATAATGGCAAGAAAGGCCCTATACAAGTCTGGCCAAGCACATGTGATGGCTTTATAGGGAACTCAAAAAGAGAAGAAACAGCCCGAGTTCTGGTCTCACTATTGACTATCTAGAGCTCAGTCAGGCAACCAAGTCTAACCCAACCAAGAACCACACTGCTTATCTTACTCAGGAACTAAAAATTAGGTTATGGCATGCTACACTAGCAACTCCTGAGACAAGGAGAGATATCAGATTCTGTGCCTTAAGACTCAGACATGTAATGGGCAGATGTGAATAGTTGTTCGTTTTGATTAAACAATACTATCCTCATGAAAACAGCATAGGAAAGGAAGTGGTATTCATAAAACTGTGAAACCAGGTTCTAGACATGGTACCTGTGAATGGTAAGCTCATACAGCTGCTTATTAACTGTGATTGTTTTGAGCATATTTAATAGAGCTACATGATAAGTATTTCACTCCAAGTTAGTAAATAAGTACACATCCAGGAACAGAGATGTTAGGCACGGGCCTACAATCTTTCTATAACAAGAAGCAGTATACATCTAGAAAGAATAAACCTCAGGAGGGAATGAAGTCTCTGAGTGGCAGTACTACTAACAGCGCCAGCCTTGGAGCTAGCCTACAGCATGAGGAGCGGTTGCTGTTGCTGTTGCTTCCTCTCTGTTCCTGCAAGTGGACTGAGCATTCCTCAGGGTGGTTGCTGAGGCTCAAGCAAGAGCCTGGAGGGGGAGGGGTGAGCTTGAGACAGGTCAGTGAAAGAACTAACCCAGGAGAGATTCTGAGGGAATAACTCATTTTATTGGCAACAGTCAGGGCCTTTTATACTAACATTACTGTGCCCCTGAGGTGAAAATGGGGGTTGGAGAGTGTACGGGAGGGTCAGGTACAAGCCCTCATGGCTCCTACTGGGACAGCAAAACTTAGGGTGTGTTGATAGTATGGAGGTGGGACACATACTCTGCCCAGTGCTTCAAAGGACGGCCTTAGGGTATGAAATCTCATTTTTGAAAACAGGTGGTCAGCTCATCTCAGCCTTATCAAAGATGTTCTATCAAAGGTTGTTGGGATGGCGAGAGCTGGACCCTTGCTCAAACCAAGTGGAGCCTCACCCCATCAAGGAGCTATCAAAACTGAAACTCAATGAAATGGCTGCTGAAGTAAGACAGTGTAGGTAAACTAAATCTAAACACCAATCATGAGGGTTGTATTAGTCAGGGTTCTCTAAAGAAACAGAAGCAACAGGACGAATATATAGCTATATACAATTTATTGATTTGCTCACATGACAGAGTTCAAAGAGTCCAACAGTAGCTGCACCACACTGGAGAGGCTGAGAATCCAGGGAACTGCTCAGTCCGCAGGGCTGGATGTCTCAGTAGTCCCAATCTGGTGCTGAAGGCCCGATGGATTCCAGGAGATCTGCCAGTCTCAGTACACTCTGGGATCCGAAGGGTTGACAACAGCAGCAAGACAAACTCACCAGATGAGAGAGGCAAGCCACAGGAGAAAAAAGGGACCAGCTCCCTCTGCCGTGGCCTTAAATACTGCCTGCCGGCAGAAGGTAACACCCACATTTGGGGGTGGACCATCCAGGTTGAGGTGGTCCAATCCAAAGATCCCTTTTCTCTTATTTGTTCCTTAGACCAGTCAAGTTGATACCCAGGATTAACCATCAGAAGGGTGATCTGCTGCCTCCTCATTTTGCTTGAGATCTAAAGTGGGTAGGTTTGATTTTTAAAAGGGAAGACTTAACATTCCCTTTCATAACAATCCACACTCACAACTCCTTCAAAGTTACAAAGAATGTAGAAATAGTGCTAGAGAGAATAAATAATAGAAAGTATACAAAAAGAGAATAATAAATTAATGACAAATAGAAAATGTCAACAGTTCATACTCAAGTTTAGAACCTTTCCCCCAACCATGCACTCACCTCCCCCCACCAGACATACATGTTAAGTTCCATCAGGTCAAGGATTTGTACTCATATGTGCTTAGGTGCAAGTTCATCCATTGGAGTCTAGTCGGTTTATCTAAAGATATTAAGGAAGAGCTCCTTTCCTCACCTAACAGCAATCAGTTTCTGAACAGTTCCCAGGCTAGGGATGGCTGGCTGCCTGTTTCCTTTGCTCCACTCTGGGCCCTCATCTGATTGAGTCAGCATAGATCTTGTGCTCAACACCACTACTGCCAGAAGTTAATATGAGCAAGCTTCCAGTGGCCTGAAATCTTCTGCTTCTCTGTGTTCATGAACCAGCCCTGACTCTTACACTCTTTCTGCTTCCTCTTCTGTAATGGTCCCTGGGCCATGGGTAGGTGAGGTTTAATATAGGAGTCCTATCCAAAGACACACACTCTGCAGTCTTTTCTTCTCTAAAACTTAGCCAGTTGTGGCCTTCTGTGTGCATCACACTCTTATGTAAGGATGCTTCAGTGGTGAGAGTTGAGGAATGCACCAGTATTCTCTCACCCCCTGTTCCACTATGTTCCATGAGCTTTAGATGTAACAGTTCCACTACAGATGTGTCATCTAGGGGTGGGTATTTGTCAGATGTATATTCTCTGTGTGTTACCAGTTGTGGAATTCTGAAAAGAAGAGAAGCTTCTTTGATGAGTGTTGTATCTTATACTTGTCTGTAAATATATAATCATCCATATTAAGCATATGGTAAGAAATTTCATTTGTTTAGAGATATGAGAGAGTTTTCTTTAGGATCTATAACCTCTCCAGCCATGTGTATTTAGCAGTGTTCACAGTGCCACCCATGATTTCACACCCATTGAGGGGACTTTAAGTCCAACTAGATAGCTGTTGATCACCCCCAAATGGCAGTGCCACTTCTGCACCAATAGAGGTAGTTTGGTGCTCTAGTCATTATGGATTTTCAGCTTTAGGACTGGGTTGGACCCTTGATTGATTTTCTCTCTTATCAATTTCCATAGTATCCTTTAGAACCATGAGAGCTAGTCTTCAAGGAGGTTTCCAGGTCAGTTTCTGTTCCATTGCTCCAAGTCCTATGTCCAAAGTATGTCCTGTCTTCAGCAATAGGGTCGTACTTTCAAGTTCTAGGAGATAACCAAGGGCTCTGGAAATAGCCTGTGTTATTTTAGGAGTCTCTTGTACTACTCTGATCACGTGAAAGGAAGTCTCTCCTCTCTGGCACTGTGCTCCTTGCCAAACATACCCCATATATACACATGTACTGATGTTCAGACATTGTAGGTATGTTCTCAGGGGTTCCAGAGCCAAGAGATTTACCTCTGGTTTCCCAAACCATCCAAGCTCCATGCATCTCTCCTCTCTCTCTCTCCAGCCTAGCTTCCTCCTTCCTCCCCACTCTAAGTGCCCCCATCTCCTCACTCCCACATAACACCTGCTTCCCACCATCCAACCTCTCTTGTGTTCCATCTTCCCCCACCACCATGGTTCCTTGTATGTCGTTTCCTCCTCCCCTCCCAGCTGAATGATCCCAATTTCACCAAGCTAAGGGAATTTTAAAGGAATCTCTCAAAGATAAAATAAAATGACATTTGACATTAAAACTAGTGCAGTGTGGGGAAGGAAGGACTAAATAAAATGCCATGTTCTGTGATCAGAGACTTCCATGTGTTGTATTTTGCTTTCTGTTGCTGGGCTATATCACTGACCAAAACCATCTTGAGGAGGAAAGGGTTTATTTTATTTGGCATACATGTTGCAGTCCATCATTGTGGGAAGACAGGGCAAGAACTCAGGAGCCTGGAGGCAGGAATTGAAGAAGAAACCATGGAATAATGTTACTTGTTGGCTTTATGCCCCCTGGCTCATTCAGATATGTTTTTAATATATGCCAGGCCCACCTGCCAAGGGATGGCGCTGTTCTTGACTGTGGATATGGTATGACTAGCTATGAAATTCCTGCTGCTCTGAGTTCCCTGCTATGATGGCCTGTAACATGGAATTGTGAGCCAAGTTAAGCTCGTTCTCCCCTAAGTGGCTTTTGTCAGGATATTTTATCACAGCAACAGAAATGAGACTAGAACACAAAGTTTACTTCGACTTTCGCATCAGATTTTGGCTTTTGGTAACTAGCAAGAGGAAACATCCAAAAGAAGAACAAAGTCTAGTAAGAACTGGCCTGTGGAATGCAAAGCTCTACTGCATCTGCTGTTTCCATAGTACACAAGTCTCTGAGTGAGGAAGCCACCACAGGAAAGCAACAATTCCCCAGTGCACTGTTCTTGTCTCAGCTGGTTCTAGTGTGGCTTTTTTACATTTAAAAAAATTTTTAGATGTGTGTATGACGGTATTCCCTGAATATGTGTAAGTACACCTGTGTCATGCAATGCCTATGGAGTCAGAAGAAGGTGTTGGCTTCCCCTGGAACTAGAATTACAGACAGTTGTTAGCTATTGTGTTGATGCTATATTAATTGAACAAGGGTCATCTGCAAGAGCAGTCCATCCTCTTTTTAAAAATTATTTATTTATTTATTTTTTAAGGGATTCACAATATAAGAGCACAGTTGTTTTCAGATCACATTAACGTTGCTCAGTTTGCCATAAAATTAGGTAATTGATGTTAGCATCCACAAATGAGGGACACCGTTCATCATTTGTTTTTCTGGGACTGTGTTACTTCACTTAGCAGATATCTTCTAGCTCCATCCATTTACCTGCAAAGTTTATGATGTCATCTTTCTTTACCACTGCATAGAACTCCATTGTGTAGATGTACCACACTTTCTCTATCCATGCATCATTTGATGGGTACTTGGGTTGGAGTCCATCCTCTTAAATGCTAAGCCATCTCTCCATTCCCCTGGAGTGGCTTTTTGTGCCAATAATAGATGTATTCACAGAGAATACACTAAAGTTATTATTTCTCTTACATTTTTATTTATGTATAGTGTGTGTGCCACAGCATGAGTGTGGAGGTCAGAGGACAATTTTCTTAAGTTGGCTCTCTCCTTCTACCATGTAGTTACCAAATATCCAAACTCAGGCTTGACAAAGAAGCATCTTCATCCACTGAACTAGCTCTACACTGAAAATCTTAAAACAAATTATGTGGAATGTTATTACATTTAATGGTTAAGTAATTCAAGAAACATTTTAAAAGTGTGTTGTTTGTTTAAAAAAAAATGAATTTCTAGAAAGAAACTGCGTCTGAAAAGGTTGACTGACCGACTGGAATTGAATAACTTTATTTCTCTATCCTCACTCTTGCCACATATAACCCTAAACCTAAACCTCCCCAGTTAAAGCACTTCCCATTTACAAGTCAACAGTCCATAAATAAGGAGAAAAACAAAACAGCAACAACAACAAAACAAAAAACAAAAAAACGAAGGCAATTGAAAGAGGCAAGCAAAGCAAGCCTTCAACACAGTGAAGAAACATTTGGGATTTGCATCAGAATACAAACAGAAAGAAATCCACATGGAAAGCACAATGAAGGAACAACATGGGAAAAGCACAGAATAATTCCCCACCACACTTTACCAACCTTATGGGAGATTCCTACATTGAGATCTCCCTGGAGGTATCCCAGGACACAGATCCTAGAGGAATAATTGCAAGAAATTAAAGAATATAAAGAACAAGTCAGAGAATTAAGGAGAGAGAATGAAAAACGCAAGAAGGACCTAGAGGGAGAGAATGACAAACTCTGGAAGGAAGTGGAAATACTGAAAAGATCCCATGTTGAAATAAAAAAGGAAACCAACCAGTGAAGGATCTACAGGAAGAGATTGAGAAGCTCCAAAAGGAAGTGGAAATACTAAAGAAATCACAGGATAAAATGAAAAATGAAATCAAACACTCATCCAAGCAAGAGGAAAGGAAGCGAAAAGCCTCAGAAGCAGAATGGAGAAAGCAGAACAAAGAATATCAGACCTGGAAGATAACACAGAACAACTAAAAAGCTCAAGTAAAGATTATGAAAAATGTAAAAATACACAAAAGTACACCAGGAAATGTGGGACACTATGAAAAGATCCAAACCTCCACATCATAGGAATAGAAGAAGTAGAAGAATCCCAAGAAAATGGTATTGATTAGTTCTTCAACAGAATAATAGATGAAAATTTCCCCAAACTAAAAAAGATAAACCCATACAAATACAAGAAGCACATAGAACTCCAAATAGACAAGATCAGAAAAGAAACTCATAGTTAAAATGCTATATGCCCAAAGAAAAGACAAAATTCTGAAAGCCCCAAGAGTAAAACAAGTTACATACAAGGGGAAATCCATCAGAATTATAACTGACTTTTCAGTGCAATTTATGAAAGCAAGAAGAACATGGACCAAAGCATTCCCAGCGTTAAAGGACTATAGATGCCAATCTAGGATACTATACCCAGCAAAAATGTCAATTATAGTTGAAGGAGAGAGAAAAATCTTCCATGACATAAACAAGATGATACAATACATGTCCAGAAAACCAACCCTTCAAAGAATACTTGAAGCAACCCGAAGGACACTGGAGAGGAACAACTATTCCCAGGCACTGGAAAGAGACATTAATAAAAGCGTAACTGTGGAAGTAGAAACCTAGACCAAAAATTCAAATGGATGATAAGGTGAAAGGAAATGAATAATAAGGTGAAAGAAAAAATGTGTTTATACATCTTTCAATTATAACCTTAAATATTAATGGACTAAACTCCCCAATCAAAAGACAGAGACTGGGAGAATGGATGAGGAAACAAAACTCATCTATGTGCTGTCTACGAGAAACACATCTCATCCTCAAGAACAGACACCAATGTAAGGAGAAAGGATGGAAAAAATATTCCAAGAAAACAGTACCAAAAATGAAGCAGGAGTTGCTATTTTAATATCAAATAAAGTAGACTTCAAAGTAAAAGTAATTAGAAGTGCCAAAGAGGGACATAACATCCTTAAGAAAGGAACAACTAACCATGATGATTTCACAGTCATAATACATAGGTGCCAAAATCTGGTGCACTGAACTTTGCAAGCACAATTCTACAGGTCCTCAAGGCACAGATTAACCCTAGCACACTCATAATAGGGGACTTCAATACCCCACTGAGCCCTTTGGACCGGTCAACTGGACAAAGAATAAACAGAGAGACATCTGAATTTTATGATACAACACACCAAATGGACCTCACAAACATCTACCAAATATTCCACCCAAATACCAGAGAATACACCTTATTCTCCACACCCCACAGAACATTCTCCAAAATCGACCACAGCCTGGGACACAGAAAAAAACTCAACAAATAAAAAAAGATTGAACAGGTTCTAGAACTAAGCTATCATTTATTTTCAGACTTAGGAATTTTTGGAATATGGTTGGAGGGTATGTATGCATATTTTAGAGTAATATAAGATCAAAAGAATGAGGAAAAAACTAGTATGTCAGGACATCATATCTAACCACAGTATTTATTTTATGGGAGTGCTTCATAGTATTTCTTATACAAGGCTTCTTGAGCTTTTGTCCAAGACTTTTCTAAAATATTATACAGTAATTAAAATATCAGGCTGGTGAGGCTTAGCCTTTCTGGATGCTTAATGACCATACTTAATGTCCATACCAATTTGGCCGAGGGTCTTAAGGGATAACTTTGTTCCTCGCCCTCAGAGTTCAACTAAGTCCCAGGGGACTATGCATGCGGGCATCTCTTGAAATGTCCTGCAAATGTGAGTCACCAGTCTTCCTGTGCAGGAAGGTCTTAGAGATCAACTAATGGGAATTCAGCCAGAGTCTAGTCTATAAAGAGGAAGGTCTGCTCATGCTTCAAAAAGGGAGGCCTGGTCTAGCAAGACCTGACTTTGTCCTTGAGTGGATGGAACTGGTAAATGAAAAGCCAAAATAAGCCAGGGACTCCCCCTCCCCCCCCAAAACCTGAGTGACCCGTGATGACCAGATCCTCAAGTGACCTTGAGAAAACAAAATCCCTGTTTAATCTGGGCTAACTGTGTTGCCTTAAACATCCAAAAGGAAAGTATAATCAGAAATAAATAAAGCCTGAGAAATTGTACTTCAGATATAAAACTTGAGTTCTTAGCAAAAAGACAAAAAAAGAGCACTGTTGTTTTGCCTATCTTCAATTCTTACTGGCAAGTGCATCTACTCAGTGGCTTCCACTGCTTTTGCCATCCTTCAAAGACATGAGACACAGCTTTTCAACCTTCCAATATGGACTGAAGACTCATGTCTCTCCAAGAATCCTCCAAAACTTCAGTGCCAGATGGGGACTGCTGAGACATCCAACTCGTGGACTGAGCTACAACTGAGGTTTCAGCCTCTTCAGAGTATAAATTGCCGTTGTTGGACTACCAGGCTGTATCACAGAGACCAGTACAGGAAGATCAAGACAGGACATGTTGCTTACTGGACTTCATTTGATGACCATGGGAAGGGAAAACCCCAGTGTGGAGCACAAGGGCAGAACTGATGGTTGTTTGGGTTTGCCAAGGAGGAACCTTCAAATATGATATGTTTCAGCCTAATAAAGAAAAAAATCATAAGCTGAAGATGCTAAAACCTATGATATATGCATATTTTTGAATGATGCAAATTGGAGAGAATAACTACAACCACAGAAGGACTGGGTCAAAGAACTGACTGAAAGAGTGAACCTCTACTCGAAACAGTAATATTCTGCATTGAAAATTTTAATAGGGACTGAAAAAAAGATGAAAGACATGTTTGGCAGAAAGTGTGATGTGGTGGTGTGAATGAGTGTCCCCCATAGGCTCTAGGTAGTCAGACGTTTGTCTCCAGTTGGTGGCGCTGTTTTTGGAGGTCTTGGGGTGTGTGGCCGTGCTGGAGGAAGTGTGTCACTGGGGACAGGGCTTAGAGAGTTTAACAAGCCTCGTGGTCTACAGTTGCCCTCTCTGCTTCCTGTGCTCTTTGTGAGATGTGACCCTCTGTTTGCTGCTCCAGATCCAGCCGCCACACCTCCCGCCACAATGGACTCTAATTCCCTGGAACCGCCAATCCTAAGCTCAAATAAACTCTTCCTTTTATAAGTTCCTTGGTCATGGTGCTTTATCACAGCAACAGAAAAGTGACTAATACATGTGAGCTCTGACGGGGGGGGGCAAGAAAGGGGGAACCAGTCTAGATTTGATTGGGAAATTTTGTATGTAATGCACAAAGCTTCAATAAAAATTGGCTTTGAAAAAAAATTGGCTTTGAAAAAAATTGGCTTTGGGGGAAAAAAGAATACCTTTGGCACTAAAATGATTGGTCCATACAATTCCTAAAGTTTTAGATTAGTCAGAGTTCTCTTACACTTCTCCAAATACTGAAGATAAAATCAAATAAGCTTTCAGGAGATTATAGCAAAAGCTTTAAAAGTTGCATTGCTTCACTTACTCATTTTACCAGCAGGATTTATCCCAAGAATTTAGTCAGTCTTTCCTATGAATGTAAAAGGAAAGTCAGCCCCAGACTCTGTACCTGCCTCAGAGCCTTTGTTAGTGCTGGCTCAAGTGCTTGCCAACTAGAGTTCTGCCTGATGTACCCATTATGAATCAAAGCTGTCGAGTTTCCAACCATCAAGGTGTTGTTCGTTTCCCCAAGTGTTCAAGACTTTTAACCTATAAGGAGAACTTCCCACTACAATAGCATCAAAAACAATAAAATACCTAGGAACAAACCTAACCAAAGACACCAAAGATCTCTACAAAAAATTTTAAACCCCCTGAAGAGATTGAAGAAGACATCAGAAGATTGAAAGACCTCTCATGCTCATGGATTGGAAAAATTAATATAGTAAAAATGTCCATTTTACCCAAATTAATATACAGATCAATGCAATCCCAATTAAAATCCCCATGAGTTTCCTCACAGACTTGGAGAAAAAAATCCTTAAACTCATATGGAAAAACAAAAGACCCCGAATAGCCAAGGCAACCCTGCGTGAAAACAGCAATATAGGGGGATCACTTTACCAGACTTCAAACTATATTACAGGGCTATAATCATAAAAACAGCCTGTTACTGTCACAAAAACAGACCTGTAGACCAATGGAACAAAATTGAAGTTACAAACTTGAGCACACAGTTTCAACCTCCTCATATTTGACAAAGGGGACAAGAAGACTCAGTGGAGGAAAGACAGCATCTTCAGCAAATTGTGTTGGCAAAACTGGATCACCACCTATAGAAGAATAAAACTAACCACCTACCTCTCACCCTGTACAAAAATCAACTCCAAATGGATCAAAGACCTGAACATGAAACCAGAAACTCTGAAGGTGATAAAAGAAAACATTGGCAGCAACCTTTATAAGACATAGGCATAGGAGAAGACTTCTTAAATCAGACAGCAGCTGCACAGGAAGTGAGATCGACAATTGACAAGTGGGAACTCATTAAACTAAAAAACCTCCTTACAACAAAAGAAACAATCAGGAAAGTGAGGAGAAAACCCACAGAATGGGAGGAAAACTTCACTGCTGATATACCTGACAGAGTATTAACATCCAGAATATATAAACTACTCAAAAAAACAAAGAAGAAACAAGTGACTCACTCAAAAGATGGAGTAAAGAGCTGAACAGAGACTTCACAAATGAGGAAATAAAGTTGGCTGAGAAACGTCTTAAAAAATGTTCAACATTGCTAGTAATTAAGGAAACGAAAATTAAAACCACCTTAAGATATCATCTCAGTCCTATAAGACTGGCTAGGATCAAGAAAACAAATGATACAAAATGCTGGAGATAATACAGGGAAAGGGGAACACTTATCGACTGCTGGTGGGAATATAAACTCATACAACCACTATGGAAAGCACCATAGAGAACCCTGAAAAGACTCAAAATGAGCTTATCACCTGACCCAGCCATATGACTCCTGGCTATATACCCACAAGACTCATCCTACTGCAGAGATACATGCCCAGCCATGTTCATTGCAACTCTATTCACAATAGTGAAGAGCTGGAACCAACCCAAATGCCCCTCAACCAATGAGTGGATAGAGAAAATGTGGTACATCTACACAATGAAGAAAGATGACCATGCACTTTGCAGGTAAGTGGATGAAACTAGAAGGTATTATGCTAAGTGAAGTAACACAGTCCCAGAAAAGCAAAAGACAAATGGTATCCCTAATCTGTGAGTGCTACCACCAGGCACCAAGTTCTAAGGAAAACTGAGTAACATCAATGTTATATACCCCTTTCCCTGAAAGCAACTGTACTCGTATAATGTAAATCCCTTAACAAGATCTAGAATTAATCCATCACTTATTTTTAGACTTTGTAATATTGGTATATGGTTGGAGGATATGTAGACATATTTTAGAGTAATATAAATTTAAAAAGAAAAATGTGAATCCTGAAATATGATACGGAAATGACAGCTTGTATACAGATGACATAAGGTTAATATAGGTGTGACATATATATATATATATATATATATATATATGTATGTATAATATATATGCATATGTTGAAGAAATACAGATTGGAGGGAACTAAAACAGCAGAGGAACTGGGAAAGGAGTGGACTGAAACAGTAAAGTTCCGCCAAGAGCAATAATCCTCTGCTTTGAAAATCTTTGAAAAGAATCAGAAAATGATACAGGGCAGGAATGGCAGGGTGCACGAACTCGGGTGGGGTGGAGCACATGGCAGGGGAGATAAATCTAGATTGGAATGAGAGATGATGTGTGAAATACACAAAACTTCAATCAAAATGTTTTTAAAAAGAAAAAAAGACTTTTAACCTACACTGGACACATTTTCTCACATTAGAAGTCTTTAATTCTCCACCAGATTGTCTTGCTGGTAAAAGGACACTTTCCAGGACTCCTCTTCTGCATTTATGTGCAAGTGCAGTGCCCCAAATCCCTCCAATGAATCCTCTTCCTGTCTCTTTTTAAATCTTTAGCAAACTGTACAGCAAGTGTTCCCAGATTCTACCATTAACTTCAAAATTTCCCACTTCATTATATATAGAAATGAGACTTTGTCTGGCTTGAGGTAAGGAAGAGCAGACTCTGTCCAGGGGCGCTTCTGTGAGTTATCTGATATCTCCCTGGGCATTTAAATTGCTTCTGTGTGTTATCTATAGCCCTGTGAAGTCAAGAGATTGCAGTATTTCCTGACTCGATTCATCTATCTCTACAAAGTTCCAGACCCTGATGGCCTCATCCTTCAAGATATTGAGCAAAATGTCACACCTCTAGTTTACTGTTTATGCAAACAGGATCTCTGCTGCCCCCAGTAGGAGCCAAGGTGGCTCGCCCTTCCCTTCCTCTCATTTCACACCCTCTTGACCCCCCACTTCCTTGCCCAAAGCACAGTAGCTTTTAGTATATAAACACATTGCTGGCATGAATAAAACTGAGTCTTTCTCCTGGTGTCTCTTTGAGTTCGTTTTCTTTTTCATCAGGTGACTTTTCGTAGTTCCCTCCCCCTTCCTTGCCAGAAGCTCAGCCTAGGGACTGTCAGCCTGCTGGCAGGAGACAGGTCCGAAGCCTTTAGCCTTTTGAAGCTGCGAGCCTGGTCCTAGGAGGGAAGAACATCTCATGGATTGCAGTCACATGTGATTAAAGGACCAACAGATGATATATATATATATATTTTAGATGACATCTGGCACCAAGAATTGAAGCTTGGCTTTCCACCAGAGGAAGAAGAAGAGGGAAAAAAGGTATTTTCTCGGGCTGTCTCTCTCAGCTCCCTTCCCCTCAATGAGAGGGGAAAATCTCGGAAGGTTCACCATGAATGAGGGAAGTAACCCCCTCTCCCCGAAAATAAGGTTCAGAGTAGCAGCCAGGTTATTGGCCTATCTCTGTGAAATCCTCTCTGTCACTTGAGATTAATCTTATAATCTGTCTTTCAGCATTTCTCCTCTAAATGACCAGGCTTTTGGACTATCTCTGTGGAAAAATCTCTTTTTCACATGAGATAAGTCTTTGATCAATCTTTTAAATAACTTCAGTTCCCACAGATGAGAAGCTGTTCTGTCTGCAGAACATTTCTCTAACCACTAGCCTTCCCTGCCTTTCTTTATCAAGGGAAACAAACAGGCACACCAAAAAGACCCACAGGCTAAGAAAATAAATATGCTCCTCAAGAGTCAAAATCTCCACACGGGAAGCTGCCTCCTTTTGGAGTAAGGATCTTAATATTTCCCTGTGGATGTCCCCTGTGGACTTATGGAATTCAGAATCTTGGAAACATGTGGCAAAGAAGGCTAGACAGTGAGAGAGTGCTCTGGCATCTCTCAAGTTCTTGCCACTCTTAGCCACAGTGAGACAATGTCTATGCCCCTTCCACCAGGCCACGCAGGAAGGGAAACTAATGAAATTAAATCACAGACCTCCCTCCTTCCAAGAACTTGCTAAAACTCCCCTCAATGACCCCAATAAATTTCCCTCTGAAAGCCCCACAGATCCAGACCCAATGGTAACAGATCAAGTTAATCAAAACATTCAAGCAGCTGGCCTTAACCACTCCCTTCATTCCCAGCCATTTTCTCTTAAAGGGCCAGAAGTAGCTTTCCATCTAGCTATTTCCCTCTCTGCCACAGAAAGACTGTGCCAGATCAGGGATAACCAAGACCCTCATTTGCAGGCATTCCCCATTAATGTAGCTCCTACTTGGGGTCGTCCTCTAAACTGGTACCCATACCAGGCAAGTGACTTAAAAGAACTCAGGCAAGCCAGGCGTGGTGGTACATGCCTTTAATCCTAGCACTCGGGAGGCAGAGGCAGGCAGATCTTTGTAAATTCAAGGCCATCCTGGTCTACAGAGCGAGTTCCAGGACAGCTGGGGCTACAGGGAGACTCTGTCTCAAAAAGAAAACCCAAAAAATAAATAAGAAAAAAAAGAATTCAGGCAAGCAATTCAGGAGGACTGTGTTCAGTCACCATGGACAATGTTCATTCTCCAGAGCTTTTGTGCTTCTCTTAACACTCCCCAGGACTGGAGAGATATCTGTAGATCTTCACTTCCAGGCCCACTATTCTTACAAAGGGAAGCACTGTACAGAGATGAATGTCTCCAACGGGTTCAGAGAAATCAAGGGCAACTAATGAGGACTGGGGTTACAGCTTTTGGGGGAAAGAGATTTTAGCACAGGGATGCAGCAGGCTGGGCTGGTCCCAGGGTACTTTAACCAGGTCTGCCTTTGCACCCTACAGGCCTGGGATCAAATTACATCACCTACCATATCCCAGGAGGGTTCCAAGGCAAAAACCTGAGGAACCCCTGTCTGACTTTATCTTAAGAGCTAAAATCAGCCTAGAGAGCAAAATTCCCAACCCTACAGCCAGGGAATGCTCCTTAAGAGCATTGTCTGGGAAGGAATGACTTCTGAATGCAAGAAAGTGTACCAGGGCTTAAAAGATGACCATTATGACAGATGGATAATAGCAACTCAGGATGTGGGCACAGCCTCCCACAAAGCTAATTATCTAACTCAAGCCTTTGTGGCTGCTGTCACCAGAAATGAAAAATGTTTCACCTGCAGAGGCAGAGGACATTTGAAAAGACAGTGCCTCGGGCTGGAGAGATAGCCTAGCGGTTAAGAGCACCGACGCTCTTGCAGAGGACCCGGGTTCGATCCCCAGCACCCACATGGCGGCTAAGAACCGTCTGTAACTTCAATTCCAGGAGAACTCCAGTTCCAGGGGAATCCGAGACCCTCTTCTGACCTCCACAGCATTGCACGACACGGGTGCACAGACCTGCATGCAGACAGTACATTCATACACATACAAAAATAAATAAATAAATAAATAAATAAATAAATAAATAATAAAATTTTTTTTAAAAAAAGAAAAGACAGTGCCTCAAAGCATCAATCTCTCCTGGAGGGCCCTCTGAACACTCCCCACGTGTTCTCTGCCTCCAGTGTAAAAAGGATACCACTAGAGGAAAGATTGCCACTCAAAGTATGATAAAGATGGAAAGATGGAAGACAATTGCCACCTCCAAACTTTTAGGCAGGCAGCCCCTAACCCAGGGAAAAAGGGGGGGAAAGAGATTCAGCACGTGCCCTCTGGGAGGCACCCATTTCAGAAGGCTCACATCCTGCATTGATGAGTAAAATTGGGAAGAGGCCCTTTAAATACAGGGGCAGACAGAAGTACTTTAAAACAACAAGAAATCCCCTCTGACTGGCCCTTACTTCCAGGACCAAAACTTCTAGGACTAGGAGGACCTTCATAGTCCTAGATCACTAAAAATGTTTACACCTGGGAGGACCCTGATGGAAACACGGGTCAGATTCACCCATTAACAGCACCCACTAATACAATCTGCTAGGGCAAGATCTTTTGGAGGCTTTGGATGTGGTTATTGCCACTCCTAATGAGACCAACCATGACCAGACAGTCCATTTAACTGGGGGAAAATGCCTCTGTCATCTCGGCAAGAAGCATCCTGAATCCTGAGTGTCACTGCAGAATGTGCTCCCCCTCATCTGGAGTGGAAGTCAGATGATCCAGTCTGGATTGAGCAGTGGCCCTTACCAGGGGAGAAGTTAGAAGCTTTACAAGACCTAGTAAAAGAGCAATTTTCACTGGGACATATCTTTCCATCTCACAGTCCCTGGAACACCCCTGTGTTTGTCATAAAGAAGGCAACAGGAGGATGGTGTCTCTTATAAGACCTGCGAGCCATTAACAGAACTATGCATATATGGGGGTCTCCACAAAGAGGTCTCCCCCTTGCCTCTGCTATCCCAGTTAACACCCCTCTGTTAGCTTTAGGTATCAATGACTGCTTCTTTTCAATTCCCCTCCATGCTGGGGATTTGTAAGCACTTCGCTTTCTCAATCCCTGCCATTATCAACTCAGATCCAGGTACTCATTATGAGTGGACTGTCCTGCCACAATAAATGGCCAACCGCTCAATGCTCTACCAAGAGGCAGTGGCAGAGGCCCCTAAGCCCCACATGGAACAACTTCTGCAGGTCTTCCACTATATGGATGACATTTTAGTTTGGGACAAATTATCAACTGACCAGACAACTTTAAAGGAAAGACTTGTGCCATCCCTAGAGGCTTTTGGATTCAAAATAGCCCAAACTAAGGTTCAAATGATTCCCCCCCCCCATTCATCTACTAGGCAATGAAATTTCTCTCACAGCAGTGAGGCCACTCAAACCTGTACTCTCCTTTCCTCCTATGCTCACACTAGCATCCCTCCAGTCCTTTCTAGGAAATCTTAAATGGCTCTATCTATGGCTGTCTATTCCCATGACAGCACTACAGCCTCTCTTTGATCTTTGCAAGGCAACAGGAACTCAGCTTCCAAGCGAAAGTTCACAGCAGAAGCCTCAGAAGCTCTCACTCAGGTCAACGGAGCTCTCCAGAGCATGACTTTAACACATACATTTCACACCCTCCCTTCTTGTACAGTTGCTTATTTTTATCAGCACCCCCACACTCGTAGGAGCTCTTTACCAACCCATGGGATTTCTAGAGTGGCTGCACATGCCCATAGCAGGAACTCCCTGACTGTTAATTGAAATGGATTCTTTAGCCTCCATGATAACAAGTGGGAGTGAATGCTCCCTGCAAACATTGTGGAAGAAGCCTGATGTCATAGTGATGCCCTTCTCCCTCCCAGATATCCAGTGACTGATGCAAAATCATCTTCATATAGCCGTGAGCCTCATGGGATTTCCAGGACAAACAGAAAACCACTACCCTAATAACAGACGGGTCTCTGCTCTCCCATTATTAAGCTGGCTTCTGCCCCCCCTCCTGCCTTTTCCAAGATGCACTTATAAAGCAGGCTGCATCTGTTTACACAGATGGAGGGAAACAAGGAGCTGCAGCAATAATTTATGATAGCCTGGACCAAGCCCCTCAAATCCTGTTTCACCTGCTCTGTGACCATTCTCCAGAGTACAGGGAGCTCTATGCTGTTTATCTAGCTCTCAAAGAAACCAATAGCTCTCTTAATCTTTTCTTAGACACTATCTATGTGGTTAATTTTTTACTCTGGGTATCCAGATTCTTTGTCTGATTAGGCGGAACTCCCTCTCCTGTCTCCTCATTGCCATCTCATCCCTCTTACAGAAAAGGACCCAACCTCTCTTCATACAGCACATCCGTGGGCACAGCCTCCTGCCAGGGCCTCTTTCTGAAGTCAACTCCCTTGAAGACTGAATCACCTATACAGGGATCTATGTCTTGTCCTTCTCTGAAGCAGAAAAATTCCACTCCACCACCCATACTAACCTAAGCGGCCTCCACACTTGCTTTCCTGAAGTTTCTTCTGCCCAACTTCAGAAAATCCTTAGGACTTGCTCCTCCTGCTCCTCTTTGGTAAAAACACCTGCATTACGGGCTCTAGAATCAAATCCCAGGGTTTAAAAGCTAATGCCCTCTGGCAAACTGATGTTACACATGTAGCTTCCTTTTGTATGTCTTTGTCACCGTGGACACCTACTCCAAATTTGTTTGGGCTACTTCCCACATGGGAGAGAGAGCTAAGGACCTCACTGCCCATCTCCTCTCTACCTTTGCCACCATGGGTGTTCCTAAACGAATTACAATGGACAATGGGCCAGCATATGCTTGCTCTTGCTTTAAATCATTTCGTCAATAATCGAATATTGCACGTCATACAGGCATCCCTCATAACCCACTGGGGCAGGGCATCATAGAACAGACCCATCAGGTCCTAAAAAATCAATTATTAAAACAAAAGGTGGGTAAATACTCTCCTAACATCCAGATGGCTATGGCATTGACAACTCTCAACCTCCTTAACATTTATGGGGATTCAAAATGTCCAGCCATAATCAAACATTGGCAGGCACCAAGCACTGTTTCTCAAATACTTGTCATGTGAAAGGACCCCTTAGACAATCAGTGGAAAAGACCTGATCCACTGTCAATAACAGGGAGGGGCTTCACTTGCATCTTCCCATGGGATTGTCTGAGACCCATTTGGGTCCCAGCCAGAAATGTCAGATTCTTCCCTGCTGACCAAAAATATGGCATGCCTGTCACTCGTGTATGGGAAGAAGAGGAGAAAGAGAAGGAGACATTCCCAGAATCCAAACGACATAACATGGAAGAAACTTGACCATCTCCTCACTTCTGAAAAGTCCATGTGCCCCCCCCTCGGTGCCCCTGTCTGCCATCCTTTTAGCTGCTCTAATAATAGTTCAAGTTAACTCTGCCTCTACCTAGCCTGAAAACAGACCACCAACTTGGATCCATGTTTGGCATTTTTTTGTAACAGAAATTTGGGAAGGAAGGAATCAGGTAATTGGACAGTGACTGTCCTTTACAAGGCTGCAGCAAGGCGGTCACAATCCCTGTGTTCTCCAACTCCACCTCTACTTCTCAGGCACCATTTATCTGTTTCTCCCATCTTAACAAAGGACAATGTTTACAGGATGTTCACACATATGGTGGTTGCAGATTTTGGTCTTGCAGGTTGGAGAATGTTCACAGCCCAAGGAGCCTGTTCTGAATCCAAAATAACCATTTGAAATTAACATACAGGATCCCTGGATTGACTGCTGGAGGGCTGGAGTGCAGGAAAACTCTACTCTTGCAGTAACGCCTGATACCCTGTGGCAGATATTCTCATCTCTCGCCAGCTTGTTCTAGCCCCTCAGCCCATTCTTACTCAATCCCACATTCTGTTACAAGAATCCAAATGGTCACCACTCCTTTTCAATATAGTGTTGGAAACCCTTGCCAGGCCAATAAGGCAAGAAAAGGAAATTAAAAGAGTTCTAATTGGAAAAGAGGAAGTCAAGCTATCCCTGTTTGTTGATGATATGATTGTCTACCTAAGGGATGCTAAGAACTCCACCAGAAAACTCCTAGAAACGATTAAGAGCTTTGGTGAAGTGGCAGGATACAAAATAAATCTAGAAAAATCAGTAGCCTTTCTTTACACCAACAACAAGCAACTGAAGAAGGACTACAAGGAGACCTTCCCACTCACAATAGCCTCAAAAACAATAAAATACCTAGGAACAAACCTAACCAAAGACACCAAGGATCTCTACAACAAAAATTTTAAACCCCTGAAAAAGGAAATTGAGGAAGACATCAGAAGATGGACAAACCTCCCATGCTCATGGATTGGGAAAATAAATATAGTAAAAATGTCCATCCTACCCAAACTAGTGTACAGATTTAATGCGATCCCAATCAGAATCCCCAAGAGTTTCTTCACAGGCCTGGAAAAAAAAATCCTCAATTTCATTTGGAAAAACAAAAGACCCCGAATAGCCAAAGCAACCCTGAGTGAAAAGAGCAATACAGGGGGGATCGCTATACCAGACATCAAACTATACTATAGGGCTATAGTCATAAAGACAGCCTGGTACTGGCACAAAAACAGACCAGTTGACCAATGGAATAAAACTGAAGATCCAAACCTGAGCTCATACAATTTCAGCCACCTCATATTTGACAAGGGGGCCAAGAAGACACAATGGAAGAAAGACAGCATCTTCAGCAAGTGGTGCTGGCAAAACTGGATCACCACTTGTAGAAGAATGAAATTAAACCCCTACCTCTCACCTTGTACAAAGGTCAACTCCAGATGGACCAAAGACCTCAACGTGAAACCCCAAACTCTGGAGGTGATAGAAGAGAAGCTTGGCAGCAGACTACAAGACATAGGTGTAGGAAAAGACTTCCTAAATCAGACAGCAGCTGCACAAGAAATAAGATCGACAATTGACAAATGGGACCTCATTAAACTCAAAAGCTTCTGTACATCAAAGGAAGCAATAAAGGAAGTGAGGAGAAGACCCACAGAGTGGGAGGAAACCTTCACAGCAGATACATCTGACAAAGCATTAATTTCCAGAGTATACAAGCTACTCAAAAAACAAAGAAGAAAGAAAACAAATGAATCATTCAAAAGATGGAGCAAAGATCTGAATAGAGACTTCACAGAGGAGGAGTTAGAGATGGCCGAGAAACATCTTAAGAAGTGTTCAACATCTCTGATAATTAAGGAAATGCAAATTAAAACCACTCTGAGATATCACCTTACTCCAATAAGACTGGCTAGGATCAGGAACACGAATGATACCAAGTGCTGGAGAGGTTGTGGGGAAAGGGGAACACTCATCCATTGCTGGTGGGAATGTAAACTTGTACAGCCACTATGGAAAGCAGTGTGGAGAACCCTTAGAAGACTCAAAATGAGCCTTCCATTTGACCCAGTCATACCACTCCTGGGTATATACCCACAAGACACATCTTACTGCAAAGATACATGCACAGCTATGTTTATTGCAGCTCTGTTCACAATAGCAAAAAGCTGGAACCAGCCCAGGTGCCCCTCAACTGACGAGTGGATAGAGAAAATGTGGTACATGTATACAATGGAGTTCTATGCAGCGGTAAAGAGGGACAACATCATGAACTTTGCAGGTAAATGGATGGAGCTGGAAGACATTATGTTAAGTGAAGTAACACAGTCCCAGAAAAACAAACGACAAATGGTGTCCCTCATATGTGGATGCTAGTACCAATAACCCAGATATAAACATTTCTCATGGAGAGGGATGCATAGTAAAAGAACAACAACAGAAAGACTGCATCAGAAAATGGACCGAAATGGTGAATTGGGAAGGGGGGAGGGGTGGGTGAGGGACACTGGTGTATATTCGATTAATGCATATTTAATTGACATGAGTTCAACAAGTGCCCAGTTTTGCCTAGACACTGTCTACAGGATACATGGTGTTTTAGGACTTAGTAAAAGTAAATATGTGTATATTAAACAACATTGGTTTACAGACTCTGATAAAAACGGTAATGCATCCGAGTTAAATGGAGATATAATTCACTGTTGTGTAACAACTATTTATAGTGGGTCCTGATGAAACTTACTTTCTAGGTGCCACAAAGGTTTTGATATGAGAGACTTTCTTGCCTCCCCCCCAGAACAAGGAGAAATATGACGATGATGGGGTTGCTCTCCAACTGTAAATTGGAGACAACTATTATAGAGGTAATCTCTTATAAAACTGGTAAAACTGCCTTCTTTAATTGACTAATAGACATAGAACTGTGAAAAGGATTACTCTCTGTTCAGAACCAAATATAACACTAAAGTCCTTAAACTATGCGCTTAAGCAAAATATATCAATACAGGAGCTCTGACATCAGTAATGGATTATTCCACCAGGGAGATGTTGGCCAGGGGATCTAAGGTCCCACAAAAGGTAAAGGCTCCTTGCCTCTAAACTGGGATACCTGCAAGAAGAGAGGCGATAAGGCCCTGCTGCTGAAGACCTGATGTTAACATGGGAAAGATGCATTGAGACCACACATGCAAGTGTACAGATGGCCTCTGGAATACCAGAGAGTGTTACCAAGGGCCACTAAACCAATAAAGCAAATACGGGTCTCCTTGAGTCAAGCAAGACTCCACCGTCAGCACCAGCTACACCTCACCTGCCTGGAAATAATGTGCAGCAGAGGCAGCCATATGCCTGTATATCCCAAATCTAATTGGCTATTGGCTCTCTCCTTGGAGGAATGACCCATGGCTGATGCCACAAGCTTACATTCTCTACAGGTTAGGAGATATCATAAGCCACAGTAAGACCCCGTCATATTTAACAGGAAAAAATGTAGTTCGTGGATCAACATCTCATCTAAACATATATGTCTATAACAAAGTAACCTACCATAACTATTAATGCTGCTTAAATACCTATATATCTAATTGCTTGTGCTTCATTAGTAGGATCGAAAGGTTATTCCTGGACAGACTGTCAGCCCATGAAAGGAAACAGCCAGAATTGACCAGAATCCAAGACAACAGCTCCAGAGAGAGTGGACTGTTCTGCTTCTCATCCACTTGTGCCCCTTTTCTAAGCCCAGGGAATAATCTGCGGAAGAGGGGGCGTGGTAGAATGTAAGGGCTGCGATTGGGGTGAAGGGTGAAACTACAGCAATGTAGTCTGGACCCTCATTTGATTAACCTGATTGAACATACAACCCCTCACCCCCCGCTGGAAGGTGGGGCTGTGGGTGTTTGGGCACAACAGCCTGCAAATTGGTTTTGCATGAAGGATGCTTGTACTCATGGATTATCACTTATAGCTAAAAAATGGGAAAAAAAACTGAGAGAGATATGCAGGACAGTCATGGCAGAATGCATGATCTCGGTTGGGGTGGGGGTGGGGGTGAAGGGAAGGGGAGATATGCCTGAACTGAATTGGAAAATGATGTATGAAATGCACAAAGCATCAATAAAAAAAATGTTGAGAAAAAAAATAAAAAAATAAATAAATAAAATAAAATCATAAAGCTGTCAATACATTAAACACACACACAAAAAATAAAATATTTTACTACTTTAAAAAAAAAAAAGAATCCAAAATGGAAGGAAAGCTGCAGTCTGCTGTATCATGGCCCCACTACACTGAATATGCCAGAGATTTCCTTAACTACACCACACACCCCAATGTCTCCCAATGTTTTTTCTGTGCATCTCTCACATGTCCCCCTCTCACTGCTGTTCCTTCTAACACCTCTCTAAAGGAATCTGCCCCCGCAGAGACAGGGCCAGTATTTCATGCATTTCCCTCTTTGACTGACTCACAACCCTTCCTATCTGTTTAGTGAGAGCTTCTGCAGCCCCAGACTCCAGGTGCCTCTGAAGTGTTCCCCTTGACAGGACCCTGTGTGTCAAATCCCTGTTTTTTTCTCTGGTTTGAGGGGGCTGCCTGCCTCTGTACAAATGCCATTGGTTCTGGAATTTGCTTGCCTGTTATTATTGCTCCCCAGCTCTTCCTTTATGAGAAAGAAGAAGTCACTTGGTTGCTGCAACCAGACATGGACCATCAAAAGAGAGAGAGATTTATCCTGCTTCTGGTCAGCTTAGGCATCATTCTTTCCATGGCAGTGGTGGGAACTACAGGCAGAGCCCTAGCAAAGGATTACAGCAAGGAAGCAGACCTCCAAAATAATCTGATGAGGCAATGACATCCATGATGAACAGCCTTGAATCTCTCCAGAGGTGGTGATGCAGAACTGGCAAGCTGACTTACTGACTGCAGAAAATGGGGGAGCCTGTGTGTTCCTAGGGGAGGAATGTTGCTTTTATGTTAATGAATCTGGTGTAGCTGAACAAAATGTTAAAACCCTAAAGGACCTTAGGAAAGAATTCCATGTAAGATACTCCCCACAAGTTTCTGTCCCATGGTTTTCCAACCCCTTGACTGCCTGGTTGCTTCCTTTGCTGGGACCCATTTTTACCCTAGGAGTTCTCCTGACTATCGCAGCCTGTGTTCTCTGGTTTATCAAAAACTGAATCAATACTCTCACTGAAGTTGCAGCCCAGACTCTTTTAGTCCAATATCAGGCCATCCCGGAAAAATCTTCTGGAGGACTGTGACGTTACTGCTCCATTTTAGTAAAAAACAAAGGAGGGGCTATAGGAATGAGACTTTGTCTGGTTTGAGGTAAGGAACTGTCCTGGGGCTTCCTTGAGTTATCTGAGATCTCCCTGGGCATTTAAATTGCTTCTGTGCGTTATCTTTAGCTCCATGAGGTCAGGATATTGCAGTAATCCTGCTTCGCCTATCTCTGCAAAGTTACAGATCCTGATGGCATCATCCTTCCAGATACTGAGCAAAATGTCAAAACTCTAATTTACTGTTTATGGAAACAGGAAATATGCTGCCCCCAGTAGGAGCCAAGGTGGCTTGTCCTTCCCTTCCTCTCATTTCACACACTCCTGCCCCCCAATTCCTTGCCCAGAGCACAGTAGCTTTTAGTATATAAACACATTGCTGGCATGAATAAAACTGAGTCTTTCTCCTGGCCTCTCTTTGAGTCCGTTTTCTTTCTCATCGGGTGACTTGTTGCCATTCCCTCCCCCTTCCTTGCCAGAAGCTCAGCCTAGGGACTGTCAGCCTGCCGGGAGTAGACAGTTCTGAAGCTTGTAGCCTTGTGAAGCTGCGAGCCTGGTCCTAGGAGGGAAGAACATCTCGTGGATTATGGCCAGCCATGATTAAAGGACCAACAGATGATATATGTATGTTAGAAGACAGTTATAGACCCATAACTCTATTTGGGTGTGTGGTACTTTCCCTAAAATTAATCTGGATATAAAGGGTAAGCACATCTTTCCATTCCCCTTTTCTGTCTTTATCAAACTTGCCCCATCTCTCCAACATCAAGATTAGTCACAGAGGTTAGTCTTAGGTTTACACATGAACCACAGCTCTTGTACATGATTGGCCCACTTCTTGCCAGCTATACATTATCACAATGATACACCATACCAAAATATCTCATCTTTTGATATAACAGAAGAAAAACTTAACAAATCTATTTTGTTCCCAGACAAGCAGACAGCCATACACAACTGCAACTGGCAAAGACCACTATATAATTCTTCCTAGCCTCTGTACCCAGTGTGGGCAAGGTCCCTGTGTCTTAGGAGCCATCAAATTATCTGGGAGAATTTCTGTGTAGCCCAAAACAGAAAGGTGGAAGAACGGGGCAAGATTAATGTCTCTAGGAAGGAAGACTTGCTTTGGGAAAAAGGGAGCTCTAGTTTCTATGGTACTTCTTGGGAAACATGAAATTCCAGTTTCCATAGCTGTCTTAGAAAATGGGGACTAAAAGTAACAAGATGAGAGATACATACTTGGCCTCTGAGGCCTCTGAGTCTCCTCTGCTCTGTAGGAAACGCCTTCCTCCTCATAGGAAGCAAACATACCTCCCTAGGTTTGAACTGATGTCCTGCTGGTCTGCTGGTCTGGCCACTCCTCGAAGTTCCCCAGCCAGGTGTGGTGGGCCACACCTTTAATCCTAGCATGCTTTAATCCTAGTAGTAGAGATCATTACCGTAGAATTTCTGAGTCAGAAACAAATAACTGACCCAATTTAATCCTAAATTAAAAATTGGAAAATTTGCCTCACAGCTAGACGACCTCAGTGCTGTATAAATTGTGAAGATTAAAGTGTTGTTATGTTGACTGTTATAAACTTAAGAGTCATATTTTACTCTGATTTAAGTTTTCATATCTAGAGTTTCATCAAGGTGCTGATGGAGCTGTTTACAACTAAACTGTCATGTGAGCTAAAACTGTTAAATGTTCCCTTTTTATTATTCTTAGAAGATTCACTGGTTACTTTAGGTTGGACTCAAACTGCCACACTCACAAAATTAAGTGACAAGGGGCCACAGATTAATAGAAAATTTATTTAACTTGCTGGTGCACCAGAACCCAATTAAGAAAACTGGCAGACAGTACATTCACACACATACAGAAATAAATAAATAAATAAATAAATAAAATTTAAAAAAAATTAAAAAAAAAGAAAACTTACACATCAAGGGAGCCAATTGTTGATGTGTCAGGGACACAACCCATTCCACACAGGGATGAGTGCGACCCTGACTGTCTGTTACAGAGACCTTTTAAAGCCAAAGCCACAAACTAGAGGAATTTGGTGACATCATACATACACAATTGCAAGGCTATAGAAACACAATGCAAGCAGTGGTGACCTTTAACTAATTGGTTGTGTTTAGCAGTGTGAAGTCCCTTGGAGAGGAATCGGCTTCTTAGGAGATAGGAAGCACTACTTCAGGGCTGGGAAAGTTCAGCCTGACCTCAGGTAACTGTGGGAACTAGGAACTCAGGGTCAGACTGTATTCTTGTGGTTAAGGTAGTCATGGGAACCAGGCTTGCTTCAACTAGATTAACTCTTTCTGACCTGGTCCTAACATTCCCCTCTTTGAGTTAGGATCATGAGTCAAATCATGGACTCATCTGTAGTAATGGGTCCAAGGACTATGAGCTGGACTGCAGAGATTAACTGAGGCATGGCATCTGTGGGCACCTGGTGGGGCAGTCAGCAAACAAGATGGCTACTAAGGTACATTCCTTTATAGGACCTGGGTGGGACCTCAGGTAAGGGGAAGAGGTCATAAGATTGACAGCCTCTGGAGGAAGTGGACACCTGTGTGTCCCTTGGAATTCTGGGAAACTCGGACCTAACATTCTAGTATTTTCATTATAAGGGAATGGGGTGCTGTTCTCTCTTCTGTATCTGCTTCAGAGCTGAGGAGAGACAAAGTCTTGAGGGAAAAAGTGTCAGGCTGGGGGGTTAGAATCCATTCTCCCATTTTGGCTGTCCTAGTTGCCTGGTATTCTGTTCCCAGGTCAGTAGTGGCCAGTAGTCAGTGTACAGTTTTTGTGTAACTGAAAAGACAAGCTGGATAAGTCTTATATGAGTGTACCAGTGCATGGACTTCACAGTACCAACAAGGGGCCTAGTGGATGTATTAGTGATTAGAGGGGTCTTGTCTAGAATTTCCAGGGGAAAAGAGGACCTATATTCTATTCTGAGGAATTTCAAAAAACTATTTTTAATACTAACGGCTCCAGAATGAGAGTCAGCTTAACCATGACCTATTTCTGAGTCATTTTCTAGCATGGCACAGTAGATCTTTTACCTATCTCTATGGTATTTCTTTGATCATAGTTTCCTGTTGGGGATGTTTAAAACCATACAGCTCAAATAAATTAAATTAGTTTTGGTGTTAAGGTCAGTTGAGATTCTGGTACTTAAGGGTCATTCAGGCCTTGTGCCTGGATCTCTTCACCAGTTCCATCTATGTGAAGACAAAGTCAGGTCTTGCTTGACCAGAGCTTCCCTTTGAAGTGTGAGGAGCTTCTCCTCTATACTGACTTTCCTCCTTTGACTGGACACTGGCCAGGAGAAGTCCTCTAAAGTGACTCTCCAAGACCTCCCTGGCTCGGGATGACTTGTGACTCACTGCCATAAGACATGTAGAGAGGTGCTGATGCAGGACCCCAGAACTTAAGTTGACCTTAGAGGGTAAGGGCCAAAATATTGTATAAATTCTTAATTGCTGTTGCAAAACATTCTGACTAATAGTGAAAGTTCATGACAGGAGCCTGAAGGCAGTAAGTGCAGCAAAGGCTAGGAAGGGATGCTGCTTACTGGCTTGTGTTGCTGGCTCATGTTTAACCTATTGTATACCCTATAGAAATATCTGACCAAGGATGGCATTGCCCACAATGGGCTCAGGCCAGCTCAACAAAAGCAATTATTGAGGTTTCTTAACTCAGGTGTGTCAAATTGGCATTAAACCTATCCAGTAAAGCATAAAATTTGTTCTTCAACACAGTCTAGGAAACAAACACAAGATAATAAAGAGGCTAAAAACAATACCTTCTAGGACTATCTTAAATGATGGCCATGTTACTTGTCCCCAGATTTTGAATTACAGCTTTGAGATGAAAAAGGAGGAGAGGGCATACCTACAGAAGGCAGGAAATGCTTCAATCAAGCTCACCAGAATTGGTTTCATTAGGACTCTTCTCATTTTAAGAAAAATTAGGTTTCCCAGAAGTGAAACCTAATTTTTCTTAAAAATATTAAAAGTAACATGGGCCAAGTATAACAGATATATAGCAGAGTTATATAAGCTAATGTACCAACAGCAAGTCACAATAAACATACAAGAAATGAAAGACTAGATCTACAACACATTTAAGGAAAACAAAAAGCATGTTTCACTTTAAGTGCAAAAATAGAGTATATAACCCTTATGAAGTGATTTTTATCAAATGTTCATTCTATTAATCCACTATATCCATAGGGTGTGAACACTTTGTTTATCATTTCTGCCAACTGCAGCATTTTGTAAGTAAACGGGAATAAACACTTTTATCATAGATGTAGCTAATGATTATTAATTCTTTTTAAATTACCTAAAGTTTCCCCCAAATTTTATTTTGTGCTATTAACCCCATCAGATCAAAAGCACTTGCCAAGCTGCATAAGTTACAAAGTAAATAATTTTGGTTCACAAAAATGTGCACTCTTCTCAAAACTCAACAGTTACCCATGAACACAACATGGTTTTTCATGTGAGCTGTTTTTAAAATACCAGCATGTGAATTTGGATATTTTATCTAACAGCTACACCTTTATTCACTAAGAAATTGTGCATTAATTTTTTAACCATTTTTTTACATTACCTCAAAAATTTATTGATTTGTATTTTTCAATGTATTTTAAACTGTCTTGGGGTGGTGACAAACAGTGTGAACAAACAGACAACAATTTCCATATCCAAAGTGGAATTTAAACCTTCAAAGGGCAGTTTGATTCTATTAATCCAAAAGACCTATTTAGTGAGTAACTTTTATTTTACCCTTGAATATCAAACTGATTGGTAGACATAAAATCAATTTTCATAGACTGTCCAGATGTTGCATAGTACTGAGAATCTCCAGCTGTGGAACACAGTTTCTTGTATGTGCTATAACCACATTATAAAATTCTGAAAAGTGAACAGTACTTTATACATACACTCATACACAAGGTTTATTATTTATTTATTTATATATATATTTTTTTATCAAATCTATACCCGTGACCCCCCATCCCCCCACCACACCAGAGCTCATGCATTCTGCCAAACATGATTTTCATCTCTTTCTCAATCTTTCTCAATATTTTCCATGTGGAAGTTGACTGTTATGAGCAGAAGTTCACTGTTTCAGTCAGTTCTTTGATGCAGTCCTTTCTGTTGTTGTTGTTGTTGTTGTTTCCAACATGCATCACTTCCAACTGCTTTGGACAAAAGCTCAAGGGGCAATGCACGGGAAATACTTACAACTAGGTAATTGGCACTAGCATCAACAGATGAGGGATACCATTCGTCGTTTGTTTTTTCTGGGACTGTGTTACTTCACTCAGCATGATGTCCTCTAGCTCCAGCCATTTTCCTACAAAGCTCATGATGCCATCTTTCTTTACTGCTACATAGAACTCCATTGTGTAGATGTACCACATTTTCTCTATCCACTCATCAGTTGAGGGGCATTTGGGTTGGTTCCAAGAGAGCTGAAATAAACATGGCCGGGCATGTATCTCTGTGGTGGAGTGAGTCTTGAGGGTACATGCTTAGGAGTGGTATGGCTGGGTCAGGTGGCAAGTTCATTCCAAGTCTTCCAAGGGTTCTCCACACTGCTTTCCATAGTGGCTGCACGAGTTTACATTCCCACCAGCAGTGGGTGGATGTTCCCCTTTCCCCACAACTTCTCCAGCACTTGGTATCATTTGTTTTCTTGATCCTAGCCAGTCTTAGTGGAGTAAGATGATATCTTAAAGTGGTTTTGATTTGCATTTCCTTAATGATTAGTGATGTTGAACACTTCTTAAGGTGTTTCTCAGCCATCTCTCATTCCTCACTTGTGAAGTCTGTTCAGCTCTTTGCTCCATCTATTGAGTGGGTCACTTGCTTTCTTTCTTTGTTTTTTGAGTAGTTTCTATATTCTGGAAATCAATACTTTGTCAGATGTTCCTGTGGTGAAGGTTTCCTCCCACTGTGTGGGATTTCTCTTCACTTCCTTGATTGTTTCTTTTGATGTACAGAAGCTTTTGAGTTTAATGAGGTCCCATTTGTCAATTGTCGGCCTTAATTCTTGAGCAGATGCTGTCTGATTTAGGAAGTCTTTTCCTACTCCTATATCTTGTAGTCCACTGCCAACTTTTTCTTCTATCGCCTTTAGAGTTTGGGGTTTCAGGTTGAGGTCTTTGATCCATCTGGACTTGACTTTTGTACAGGGCGTGGGGTAGGGGTTTAACTTTATTCTTCTACAAGTGGCAATCCAGTTTTGCCAACTCCACTTGCTGAAGATGCTTTCTTTTCTCCATTGTGTCTTGTTGGCCCCCTTGTCAAATATGAGATGGCTGAAATTGCATGTGCTCAGGTTTGGATCTTTTGTTTTGTTCCATTGGTCAACAGGTCTGTTTTTGTGCCAGTACCAGGCTGTTTTTATGACTATAGCCATGTAGTATAGTTTGAAATCTGGTATACAGATTCCCCCCCCCCCCCACCCTGCGTAGCTCTTTTTGCTCAGGGTTGTTTTGGCTATTNTCGATATTTAGCATATGATAGGATATTTCATTTGTCTAGATATGACACACATCGGGTTTTCTCTAGGCTCATGTCCTCTCCAGCCATGTGTCGGTGAGTTTACAGTGTACTATGAAGTTCATCCTTGAACGGGTTGCCAGTCCATTGATAGGCATCGATTATCCCCAGATACAAATGCCAAGAATATGCACCAATAGAGGCATTTTTATGCAGCTCATTATGCTGTAAGCTTGAGTTGGTGTACCGGATTAATTTGTCTTACCGTTGTGCATGAGAGCTAGAATTCAGGGAGAAGTCTTCCAGCTCAGTTCCTGCTTCATAAATCTGTAGCATGTCCTGCCTTGAACAGTAGGGCCTTATTTTCTACTTCTGGTAGACAATCAAGAGCATTGGATATAGCCTGCATTATTTTGGTATCTTACTACTCAAAGGGAGGTCTTTCCTTTCTGGCATTGTGTTTCTTGCCATACAGCCCCCAGTTACACCTGTGCACTAATGTTCAGGTGGTGTATGTGAATTTCTCATTGTGTTTCAGGGGCTTCACATTTCAATCTGGGTTCCCTAGTCATCCAAGTCCAATCATCTCTACTCTTTATTCTTCCCTTTCCATCCTCCTCCTCCTCGCCGATCCTTTCCAACCTCTAGCCTCCTCACCATACCTCCAGTATTCCCTCCTCACCCTACTCAGACAGCCCCACCCTCCCACTTGTGCCTTCTAGTTACATTGTTTCTTATGGTCTCCTCCTTTTGGTTGCTTGCTCTTTACTTTCATGTGACTTCCATTCTTGGCTCCTAGTGTTACATTAGGATATACATTCACATAAGAGGATTGGTGCTGCAATCTGCAAAAATTGGAGGGGGGAGAACATACATTGCTTGGTTTTTCTGCCTTCGTGTCACTTCACCTAAAATAACACTTTCAGCTGGGTGTGGTGTCTTTGCTGACTTGGAGGCAGAAGCAGCAGTTTTCTGTGATCAAGGCTCAGCCTGGTATTCATTCTGTAGTTCCAAGATAGTGGCACAGGAAACCCGTTCTCAAAAGACAAAAAAAAAAAAAAAAAGAGAATAACACTCTAGTTCCGTCCATTTACCTGATTCATGATTTTATCTTTCATACTGCTTCTTTATGCATTATGCACTGTACCAAATTTTTAATTTCGTATTTCAGTTGTGGGCATTAAGGTGTTTCCATTTTTTTTTTTAAAAAAAAAAAAAAAAAAAAAAAAAAGACAAGCAAAACATTGAATGGGGGTACAGGTATCTTAAGCACAATGAGTCCTTGGTTATTATGCCAAGGAGGATAACTGGCATTGTGTCATTTTTAGCTTTTTGAGAGTTCTCCACACTGTTCCAAGTGGCGCACAATTGCTATTGTTCACAAAGCGTGCAGATGGTGTTTCCCTTTCTCAGCATCCTATCGCATCTGGTGTCCTTCATTCATCTTGATCTTAAGCCAGTCTGACTGAGGTAAGATAGAATCTTTAAGTGTTTAATCTTGCATTTCTGTAAGGATGTGAACGTTGTTAGGTGTTTACTTGCCACTTTCTTCTTTATTTGAATTCTCTGTAGTTGGCTGGGGGGTGGAGAGATGGCTCAGCAGTTGAGGACTCTGGCTGCTCTTGCAGGTACAAACCTTGTACTTGGTTTCAGTGCACATCACCCACATGGTGTCTAACAGCCATCTGTAACTACAGCTCCAGGATCTGCCCTGACCTCAGGGATATATGACAGTGGATTCATACACACAAAAAATAAATTAACGAAAAAAAAGGCTGGGCGGGTCGGCATGCATACTTTGGTCCCAGGTGATCGTTATGAGTCCAAGGCCGCTGAATATGTGTTGTTGTTGGTCGTGTGTTGGTGTGTGTGTGTGTGTGTTGTGTTTGTGTGTGTGTGTGTTGTTGTGTTTTGTGTGTGTATATATACAACTTCAGGGCCAGGGAGGGGGCTACGAGGAGACTCTGTCTCCAAAAAAAAGCAAAAAAAAATAAATACAATATGAATAAAAACTTTTTTTTTTTTTTTGGAAATCAATGTTTTTTCAAATGTATCTTTTTTATATTTTATTTATTAGTTGTGTAATGGTATTGTCGCATACTAGGTTTGTTGCACCAATGATCGTTGCAATCGCGATGTCGAAGACGGTCATGTCGGGAGTCCCCTGGAAACTGGGTTCTCGGATGGATTCAGATTGGTTTCGTCGCCGCATGTGTGCAGGTGTTGGGGAGTTCGAACCTCGGTCATCTGAAAGAGCAGTCGGCTTGTTCTTAACGCGAGGCCATCTTTTCCAGCCCTATACTCTTTTTATTTGTGTTTATGATCTTCATTATGATTTTTCGTTTATCGTTCGGTATTTCTCCCATCATCATCTTCCCTTACCAACCCATACCTATTCCCAGATCATGTAATTCATATACGTGATACGCTGAATCTTTCTCGTTTTTTTATGTGGAATTATTTCCTCTTTTCTATTATTTCTATATTGGTGTGTACATACATCCTCAACGATATACAGCTACTAAGAGCTGCAAACTAACTCTGGTGGTGGATTCTTAAGCCTTAGGGACTTCCATTTAACATGTTGCTCAGATAAATCAAAACCATCTCCCTACTGAGTTCAGCTTGCTTTCGTCTGGGGATTTGGTGTCAGCAAACACATATGAGGGAAACCAATTCTCCATCTGTTCTATCTGGGACTGTGTCACCTCCATCAGCATAATGGCTTTGAGTCCTATCCATTTACCTGCAAATTTCATAATGCCATATTTCTTTACTGTTGCATAGGTGCTTTGTTGTGTAAATGACCTCGTTTGTGCATTAATCCACTCTAGTTGAGGGGTTATTGGGGTTCCAGTGCTTTGCTATTGAGAAGAGAGATTCAATAAACTGATATAGTGCTAAATACTTCATGTGGACTAGGAAATAGAGTCATGGGTAATAAACCAGGAGTGGACCATACTGATTGGATCAGGTAAAGAAACAGCGACGAGCACAAGGTAAGCTCATCCGAGTCTTCTTCAAGGGCATCTCCCCGCTTGCCTATTCCATAAGTGGCTGTGAACCAGTTTACAATTTCAACGCAGTGGCAGCCCGAGTTGTTTCCTTTCACCACAAACCCTCCTAGCAATCTCTTGTCTCTTTTGTTTTCTTGACATCCTTATGCTAGCATTATGGAGATGATATCTGAGAGTGGTTGTAATTAGCATTTCCTTAATTATTATGATTGCAGAACAACTTTATAAGATGTTTCTTATTATATCTCACTGTGAGACCCGTCCAGACTCTTTTACTCCATATTTGAGCTAACAGTCATTGCTTTTATTTTTTGTGTTTTGAGTAGTTTTTATATTCTTGGTGTTAATGCTTTGTCAGATGTGTCATGGATAAAACTTCTCTTCCCACTCTGTGTTTCTTTTCCGTACCTCCTTGAGTTAGTTCTTTCGTTGTACAGAGCTTTTGAGTTTATGAGGCCCCATTTGTCACAATCCCGTTAGAAGACACTCTCTCTCCGTGCCTGGCTGTTGGTTAGCCAAGCACTCAATGCACCCTAGGTCTCGTAGGTTGTATCAGAAACACTTTTTCTCTTTATCACTTCCAGCAGGCTCAGGCTCTTGATCGATCTCACTTGGAAGTGATCCTTTGACTAAGCCCAACGGTCGACGCGATGTCAGCGGGGCACCTGTTACTTTTGTTCTTACTACAAAATGGTTATCCTGCGCCACCACAATCACGCGAATTTCGTATGAAAAGAATCAAATGAAACTAATATAGTTTTCCTCCATTGAGGCATTTTCTAGGGCCCTTTGTACTATAACCAAGGCTCAAAAAAACAAGATGAATTGGTCTTAATCAGCCTTATCATGATTGAACAACACCGATTCAATGGTTCTATTCTTTTGTTTTCGTCACAGTAGACCAGGCTGTCTTCATAAATGGTGCGGACTAACTACTAGCACTCGAAATATATAGCACTTAGACTATACACAGCAAGGAGGAATTAGGTGGACCCTACCCGCGAATCCCGTTACTCAGCTGGCTCTACGGAACCTACAAAAAGCTGTCAGAATCAGAGAAATGCAAACTTCGCAAACCAACCACACCCTCTGACGATATCACATCCCACTAACATACCCATTCAAACATGGCATCCGAGCACTCGAAGACAGAACCAAAAATTTGAATCGATCACCAAGTAGGCTGCGCAAACGCAGTCCCGCAGATTTCCGATGGCCACGCCGGCCCACACGCAACCACCAGCAGCGAGAACAATACATTGCGTAGCCCACCAGCCCACAACCAACACCCACCCAACCACCCTCGCCCAACCATGGACGAGCAATTCCCGCTAACACTTCCGCTCAGCACTATAGTGGCACACCACAGTAGCGGGACCCCCTAGAAGCACTCAAAATGAGCCTCATTATGACCGACGTCAACCCACCTCGGCGTCACTACGTTACCCCACAAGAAATGTTACGCAGTACATGCACAGCTTGTCTATGCCGCTTTGTCTCACCTATAGGCAAAAAGCTGAACGCGCCAGGTGGCCTCAATGGAGTGGATAGGAAATGTCCGGTACATGTATCAATAGGTTCTATGCAGGAATGTAAGAGGGACAAACTTCGATGAACTTGGAGGTATCGGATGATGTAGAGACATGTATGATAATGTCGAAGTAACACCCCAAGTACGCCAGAAACCAACAAACGAAACCACATGCCGCCGGATCCACCGCCAGATCCAAATACAAAGAACCTCAGGCGCAACAGCACTCCGCAACTAACCACGAACAATCATAACCATCTCACGCAAGCGGGGCAAGCGCGAGTGCCTACCAGTCCAGATCACGAAACAACCGACAACCAACAATTCCAGAGTCACATTCGAGAACAGTCCACAGAAGATCCCTCCTGCTGTTTCGGTGGAACTCCCACTACGAAACATTGGAGTTCTCACATTCAATGACCCGAGCCCTTGGCATTGGTTTGGAAGGCGTCGGGGCCCCCAGGACACATTGAGTAAGTCTAGAACGTGCTTGTAGCGACTCCAGCCTCTTGGGGACAACTCCATGTACAGACCCGAGGGAGGTAGCTTGGTGCTCTTGGCTTCGGGACGACATCTGAGAACCCTAGACCGCGTGGCCATGATCTAACTCTATGTCAAACCCGAGACTGCTGATTGACGGACCATAGGCGTGGATCGCTTCCTAATATCATATCGCCTAGGAATACCTGCGCAAGTACTCACAGTCTCTACAAGACACTGCACAGTTGGAGCTTCAAACATAGTATCCACTAGACCGCGGCGACTCACAGACGTCTGTGACCGTTCCATGATCACGTAGTCCTACACTGAATACCACATGGTGAGTTAAAATCTGAGCTTGGTATAATTAAACCTACACAAACATTAGAGACTCTCAACAGCAATTCGTCTGATAGAACTACGGTACTGCAGTTCTGAGTTAAATGGAAGCTATATATTCGCTCGTTATTGCAAATTTCGAGTTACTACTCCTTAAGATCTGACACAGATGGCCATAACACTACCTTTGCCGAATTGGCAGTACAAAACTGTACTCTCTATTAATTTGCTCTGATTGTTCGTAGTATCACCTTGTAGTGTTCTCTTTAAGATGATTTAACCTAAAAATTAAGCTTTCTTCCCAAGTTAATCTATATGTCCACCCAAAACAACATGTGTGAATTTGATGGAATCTGTGCCTTGATTCCAGCCTGTAGTTATGTCTAATACAACTGTCTTCTGGGAACTCATGGGTTAAAAAGCGAAGGCGAGAGGATGGTAACAAAGATAACATCGCAAAAACTTTTCGTTCACATAATGCGGTTCAATTCCTAATTAAACTACCCAGCTCATGGCGAAGAAGCACTTTGTGCAACTGAGAGTTCTTCCAACGACTACAGACTCACCATGGTCACCAATTGAGATGGACTGACGATCAAAGTAGAAGTTCGCGCTTGCATGAAGGATAAGGCGAAGTAGTAACGACATGGTGCCAATCTGAGACTCCATCCGAAGGGACACGTCCATATGAGCGTGTCATAGACCAGCAGACGAAAAGGAAGCAGAACGGCCTCAGACATTGCCCCCTGATTAATACACTCCGACCAAACTCCTGTCGGATCCCTGCTACCCGCCATGTATTAACAACCTGTTATGATAAATAGAGTCTTCCTGAAATGAACGGGTACGCCTAACCAGTTTCTTCGGGCGTGCGAGCTCGCCCCGCCAGGTTTCTCATTTACATGACCAACTGACGATTCTTCATGAGAGTGACTGTGATCTTGCTCCCCCCCCCCATTCAGAAAAGTGACAGACGTTATATATCTGAAGGTGTGGAGGTCGCTTTCCTCCTGTCAATTGGAGTAGGTCTAAAAGTGGGTAACTCTAGCAGTGACTCAACTCGGTGCTCTTATTGATAGGACCCAGTACAACAGCAATCTCTGTCAACGACACATTCCTTATCTTAGGGGTGAGACTAGAACCCTAAGGACCAAGAGAGAACCGCTGCTACGTTGGTTGATTGATGTTCCTGTAGCTCTCACCGTGATGACATCCGACAAATACTGGTATCCCATCAGTTGGGTCTAAGCTGATGCATCCTGGCAGCTATACATTTGGCTGCTGGAGTCGGCTCTCTGACATGCCAGCATTAAGTTGGGAGTGTGGATTCTTCCTCAGGAGCTCGATTATTTGGGATTGATGGCACAGGCGGGACCCAAGGCCCCCATAATGTAAGGTCATATAGTGCATCGTATCTCCCTCTCGTAACTGGTAGACCTGCTTGGTGGGATACTTGACAGGACAAGGTAGAGGCCCGATGCCGCTCCGGCCAGTGACACAATGCCTAGCTCGAGATCTGAACGTTAAGACCACTGGATAAGACTGTATTAGTGAACGGACTCGACAACTAGGATGGTGGTAACCAGCAGATGGCGTTCTGGCGAGCAACCTCCATGTTCATAGGACCCCGAGCCGCTTATACCCAGATGAGCTGGTTACCAGAAGGCCACTCAAACCATAAATTTAAGCAAATCGGGTGGGGTGCTTTCCTGTCGTTCAGCGAGCCTGGGTCCCACGGGACCCAGCTCTCACAGTTTAAGACCCAGCCCGTCAGATCACTGTACGTGTCTCAGGTGGGCTATGCTCCTGCTTGGAGGGAAATCAATCGGTGTCTTGCCATTGTAAGAACCGGCAGCCATATCGTCATACGTTGATCTCCCGGTTTTTAAAGTCTCTAGATGCCTCATCTGGCCTTCTCTCCTTGGAGGATACGCATGGCTTGCATCCCAGGAAAGACATACTATCTCTACCAGGTATGGGACCCGCATGAACGGTGGAACTGCGCCATTAGTGCTTGTGGTATAATTAACGCCGTACCATGATGTCATGACATGAGACCTTGGCTGGATATGGGTGACTTCTCAGTCTAACAGTGGGAAAAATGCTCAAAGCCATAATTGTGCAAACCCATAACTACCTACCACTGACAATATTGGGGGTGATCTATACCAAAGTACCTACGCCATACTCATCCCGGGTAGTGTGACTTTCTCAGTGCATACCCCTATGAATACACTGATCAATTTGGTGCTGTCATTGTAAAGCGATTATACAACGAGTATGTTCTGGCGACAAGAACCTGTCTGCCCCATCGAAACGGAAGAAACCGCAAGCCAGATAACTGGACCCATCCAGACCCGAGACCCCAAGGGAACCAACAGTCCAGAATGAAGCTGGGCCAGTGGGTTTTGGTGACCTTTCCCATCCCCACCGTGTGCACACCGTCTTTCTAAGTGACCACCCACTACGGGGAACGATGGACCCGGAACCGGCACCTGTATCAAGGCGGGGTGGTGATGTAAGGTCTGGTTTTGGTAGTGAGATGACCAGTGTACGGAACACCATGGTAACGACTGTAGTCTGCATGTAGAGGCACTTCGGCATTCCGGTACTTGGCTCAATGCATTGAACACCCTAATGTGGACGCCCGTCCCCGTCTGACAGTACATCCACCCCTCAAGAACCCCCCCTGGACTGCAATGCTGTCGTGGACTAGCTTCAGACAGGTCCATGTAGACTGCCCTTACCTGCATCTTTTTGTAACTCCAGATCCAGCTGGAAACTCCACGTAAGACCCAAGACCTGCTTGGGGGACTCCAGTTCTGGGACACGTCCATTCAGTCCTGTCTGCTTGTGGTGACTCCAGGCCTGGACATGGTCCATGTCAGACCTTGAAACTGCTTGGTGTACTGCCGCTCCAGGACACATCCATGTTAGACTAGCGTGGCTTGGGGACGTCCGATCTCTGGCAACTTCATGTAAGACCGAAGACCATGCGGGGCTGCCTGCTCCGGTGACACTCCATGGTAAGGACCCGAGCCTGCCTTTGTGGACTCACAGCCTGGCACTCTGTCATGTAAGTTGGCGGTATCTTGACAGGCCAACCATGCATGTCTTGAGATATTGATGGAATGAGCCGCTCAGTATTACCTCCCCCATGATGTGTAGTTCGCCGGAGTGGACTCGAGATCTAATCTAAGCCGCCTCTCCCTAGAGTGGGCATCGATACAATCACATGCCGCGTCGTCCATCGATGCCAAACATGGCTAGCTTCGCTCGGCTACTTGACCACATGCGGCGGCCCTCCAGCCTGAACCGTGCTTGTAGAGTATCAGTTTTCGGAATGTAGCCATAGGTCCAGCATCTGACTGGTGACCCTGCATTGTTGTCGACTTACCATCTCCGGAGACACCTCAGGTTAGCCAACTGAACTGATTGCGACTCCAAGCTCCGGGGAAACGTCCAGTTCATACCTTGAACTGATCCCTGTGCGCGAATGCCAGTTCCGGCCAGACACCTTCCATGCAGACACCCTCCTGAGATGCTTCGTGGACTCCATCTTCAGGACACGTCCATGTAAGACGCACCTCTGCTTGGTGGACTCCAGCGAATCCAGGGAACAATCCGCATGGTAAGACCCAGAGACCTGTTGCTGTGGACTCCAGAGTCATGGGACACGTCCATGCAGCCTGTCCTCCTGCTTGGTGACTCCAAGCGTCTGGACATGTCATGTAGCCTAGGACCTGTGCTGGACTGACCGTCAGAACATCCATTTAAGACCTACGTCTGGATCCAGCTTGACAGTGACCATACTTTGCAACTACGATTTTGCCAGAATCCTGTTTAGGAATTTTGGCATCTGTGTTCATTAGGAGAGGGGCTATAATTCTCCTTTTCAGTTGGCATTTTTGCCTGGTTTTGGTAATAGACCGATGCTGGCTTCATAGAAGGAATCTGGGAGAACTCCCTTCGTTTGGTATCCTTCTAACAATTTCAGTAAATAAGGTTGTAGGTCTTTTTGAACGTTTTAAAGAATTCTGATGTGAAACCATGTGAGCCTGGGCTTATTTTACTTCAGAGGTTTCTTACTACATTCGTTCAATTCCTTCATGTATTATGGGTCTGTTTAAGCTGTTCTATCTCTTCTTAGTTGAGCTTTGGTGTTTCCCAGGGTTTCAGATATCCATCCATTCTTATAGGTTTTCAAACTTACGTAGAAGGTATAGGTTAGTTTTTTGAAGTATTTGCATATGATTTTCTGGTATCTTTTCTTGTCTGTTTTGATATTTCCCTTCTCATCATGGATTGAATTGGTTTGGAGATGTTACTTCTTTCTTTTGGTTAATTGTCTAGAGGTTCTGTCTATCTTGTTTTATTATTTCAAAGAACCAAATTTTGGCTTCATTGATTTTTGTATTGTTTTCTTTCTTTCTATTCATTGATTTCTCCTCTGAATTGTTGTATTTTCCTGTCTGTTTCATTTAGGTTTCATCTGTTTTTGCCTCTTCAAGTGCTTTAGCTGTAGTGTTAGATTCATTCACTTGTGCTCTTCGTTTTTCTTTCTTTTATTTTTTTTCTGGTCTTTTGCTGAGACGGGGTCTCCCTGTAGCCCCAGCTGGTCCTGGATCACATCTGAAGACCAGGCTGGCCTTGAAACTCACAAGATCCGCCTGCCTCTGCCTCTCAAGTGCTTAGGATTAAAGGCGTCATCACACTCCAGGCGTCTTTCTGTTTTTCTAATGTAGGTGACCAGGGCTATAAACTTCCCTCTTAGGGAATGCTTTATAGGTATGCCATAGGATTGTGTGGGTCGTGAGTAATCTAGTGTTGTTGTCATTGTCATTCTTCCAGGATGCTTTTATTTCATTTCTTTACTCTTTCCATGACCCGTTCATTATTCAAGAGTGTTGTTGTTTAGTCTTAATGTGTTCTTGTAGACAGGAGGGCTTGTGTCCTGTTGTTGATGTTTTGAGCTTTATTTGCACTGTGGTCTGATGACATGAAATTATTTCAATCTGTTGTATTTGTGGAGTTCTTTGTGTCCCAGTATGTGGTGATTTGGAAGAAATGTGTCCATTACGGGTGCTGAGTAGAAGTGTATTCCTTGGTCATTAGGTGGAAAATTTAGGAGAGGTCTATGAGATCCATTTGGTGAATCATATCACTCAGTTCATATGTCTCTCTGGTTTAGTTTTTGTTCTGTTGATCTATCCAAAGGAATCAGTGAAGTATTGAAATCCCCAACTATGAGTGTAATGGGGTTTTAGGTGTGACTTGTGGCCCTGAGTAGATTTGGTCTTTTTTCATGTTGTTCCACATTTCAGTATATTTCATTTTGTGTTGTTTTAAAAAAAATCACAAAAAAAAAAAAAATGTAATGGCCTTCTTGTCTCTTCTGATATTCTTTTACTTTGAAGTCTATTTTGTCTGATATTAAGATAGCAAAGACCTGCTTTCTTTTGTACCATTTGCTTGCGAATATTTTTTTCCATCCTTTCAGTTTAAAGGTGGTGCTTGTCTTTGAAGGTAAGATGTGCTTCATGTAGACAGCATATTGACAGATTATGTTTCCTAATCCAACCTCCCAGGTCTGTCTTTTGATTTGGGGAGTTTAGTCCTTTAGTATTTAAGGTTATGACTAATAAGTTTGTGGATGCTTCCTTTTGCTTTATTTATCCATTTGTGGGTTGGGTTTCGCTTTCTACTTCTGCAGCTATGCATTTATTAATCTCTCTTTCTAGGTGTCCTGCGGCAGTGGTTGCTCCTATTCTGTCTGTTATTTGAATTGTTTCAAGTATCTCTGAAGGGTTGGTTTTTCCGACATGTTTTCTCTTTCATGTTGTTTTTGTCTTGGAAGATTTTTCTCTTCCTTCAACTATAATTGACAACTTTGCTGGTTTGGCGATGTTGCGGGGTATATTAACCTGGGTTTGGCATCTATTGTCGTTTAAAACTGGGAATGCTTTGCTGCAGGTCTTCTTGCTTTCTATTGATTTATTGTTTGTGCTTAGAAGTCAGTTGTAATCTTGATAGGTTTTCCGCCTTATAGGTCACTTTGTTGTTTTCTCTTATGGCTTTAAGGATTTTGTCTTTGTTTTGGGTGTCTAGCATTTTAACTATGATGTGGTGTGGAGAATTTCTTTTCTGATCTTGTCTGTTTGGAGTTCTATGTGCTTCTTGTATTTGTATTGGTTTGTCTTTTTTTAGTTTGGGGAAGTTTTCATCTATTATTCTGTTGAAGATCTGATCAATACCATTCTCTTGGGATTCTTATCCTTCCTCTATTCTTATGATGCAGAGGTTTGATCTTTTCATAGTGTCCCCCAGTTCCTGGTTGTTGCACTTTTGTGTATTTTTTAATTTTTCATAATCTTTCCTTGAGGTTTTTAGTTGTTCTGTGTTATCTTCTAGGTCTGATATTCTTTGTTCTGCTTCCTCCATTCTGCTTCTGAGGCTTTTTCCATTCCTTTCCTCTTGATTGGATGAGTGCTTGATTTCCTTTTTAATTTCCTTTTCTGATTTCTTTAGTATTTCTACTTCTTTTTGGAGCTTCTCAATCTCTTCCTGTAGCTCTTTGCTTCGCTGGTTGGTTTTCTTATCTTTTTCAGCATGGGATCTTTTCAGTGTTTCTACTTCCTTCCTGAGTTTGTCATTCACTCTAGGTCCTTCTTGAGTTCTTCATTCTCTTTTCTCAGTTCTTTGATTTGCTCTTTATAATCTTGTAGTTCTTTAAATATGTTCCCAATTGTGGTTCTGATATCTGTGTGCTGGGCCATCCCCAGAGGGATCCCACTGCAGGAATCTTCCATAGGGTTGGTAGAGCTTGGTGTGGGATTATCCTGCCCCTTTCCCATGTTGTCTCTTCTTCGAGGTCCTGGCGTATGGGCTTCTCCTTGCCTGTATTCCAATGTGAGTCCTAAATGCCTCTTCACTGTATTGAAGGCTTGATTTGCTTGCCTCCTTCCTATGCCTTCATAATCCCAGTTGTTGGTGGTGGGGGGCTCTTTAACCCGTGCCCCAGTACCTGCACTTCTGCTGGTGTCAGGAGATCTCAGATCTCAAGACTCACACAACCCTACCTTTAATACCAGCTGGGAGGATAATTCTGCCCCCACAGCCACAAAAGCCAATTATGCCAAAGACAACTGGATTAACAAATTAGCTAGGTTAAGTCAACCAACAATCAGCCTTGCTGAAGCACCCAGTTCCTACTTGCCTTCCTGCACTTCCGCTGGTCTCAGGAGATCTCAGATCCACAAGGTTTTAAAACTTAGTTTTGGTGATGGCAATTTATAAAAGTTTTACTGAATTTAGGCACAGATATACATTGTTATCTTACACATACAGACACAAATTAGAGAAAACACTGTATACTGTCTATCAATGGTCTGATAGATTCCTAATATGCTGTAAGTTTATTACAGAGTGGTTAACAGTATAATCCACATAGATACACAATTTATCCACACATTCATACAATAGATTTTTATCCTAGTGTTTGTATTTAACAGAGTCACATACCTTGCTGTCAGACATGTTTCCTTTCTTCAGAGATATCATTTAAAGCATACATCCCCAATTCCATTTCCAAGGCTGAGGTGGCTAATAGAGATTTTCCTATTGTAATTATGCATACTTCAAAAATGAACTTGTATTTATAAATTTCAATGTATTCCTAAGATACTGAACTATAAGCTGCCAGTTTTGTGCTGTTATATCATTCACCAATACTGGGGAGCATAATATCACACAATGTTTTAAATTGCAGTATAGTAGATCCCAGGTTAAGGGTTACTTAATTGAATTAATATAGAAAAACTACTACTATTAAAGTTGCATATGTTAAAAGATTAATTCTCAATTGTTACACATTTTATTTGCTTATGAATAACTGTTATAGTTGCTGTCTTCTTGTCTAAGCTGCAGTGTACTCTTTATGGGACTAAAGGAAAAGACAGAGATTACCTATTACTGTTGAGCCCAGATCCTGGTGGTAGTTACCTCAAAGTCCAGCCATTTCTATGAAATAAAGGAATATATCACAGCTAGGGAGCTTTATAAGAGGTTTAACTAGAAGTCCCTGGTCAGGTGGTTGAATTTTTATCAACTCAGAAAAAAACCCATGTATTCTTTTATAGTTGTTATATTAATTTGATCAAAGTTTTGTAACTTAGTTAATGGGCTAAAACTGACAAAAATGAATCCGCAGTACCGTTGCTTAAAAATTCCATTTACTAAATATTGGCTTAAAAAAATTCCATTTGCTGGCTACTCAAAATTAGTGTTCATCAGCCTAAGGACACAAGGTGGATTCTGGCCACAATTTTAATTCATAAAAGTAAATTACATTTTACTTTTTATGGCTAAAGAAAGAAGCAATTAAATACAGTTATAAAAATGTAAAGAAAAATCCAAATCATTATGCAACTTGAAAAAGAAATTAACCTTCTTATTTCTTAACCCAAAATACAATGTGTGGTCTAATCCCATAAAAAAGAAAAACTAGGACATCACAGTAATATATTGTGGGAAGGTCAGGGAATCAGTGAAACACAGATTTTTGCATCTCTAGCTGCACTGACCAGCTGACTACAACCATCTCTCCAGCACAGCACAGACAGAGGTTAAGAAAGCTGTCTATGGGCTGGAGAGATGGCCTAGCAGTTAAGAGCACCGACTGCTCTTGTAGAGGACCCGGGTTCAATCTCCAGCACCCGCATGGTGGCCGAGAACCGTCTGAAACTCCAATTCCAGGAGAACTCCAGTTCCAGGGGAATCCGACACCCTCTTCTGACCTCCACGGCATTGCACGACACGGGTGCACAGAATTGCATGCAGACAGTACATTCATACACATACGGAAATAAATAAAATTAATGAAAAAAATTAAAAAAAATAATAAAAAAAGAAGGCTGTCTACAGATATGAAGATTTCCATAAAAATTATTCTTCCTGACCCAAATAAAGTCGAAGCTTTGGTCCAGATAATCTGGCCCCAAAAGGTGAATTCCTAACTACATAGTTTTCCCATGAAATATTATAATGGAGACAGAGTAAGAAATATTTCTTTGGGAATACACATTTTGAATGTAACTATGAATGATAATGGTACAGATTTTTCCTTAGCAACTTAATACAGAAGCAGAAGTCCACTACCTTGCCAAGTTAAAAAGATAAATCCCTCTCTCTGCTTCCTGTGCTCATTTTGAGATGTGACCCTTGGCTTGCTGCTCCAACCCTGGCCACCATGCTTCCTGCCACAATGGACTCTGATTCCCTGGAACCATCAATCGTAAGCTCAAATAAACTCTTCCTTGCTCATGATGTTTTATCACAGCAACAGAAAAGTGACTAATACAGTTATTTGGTACCAGAGAGTGGGGTGCTGGCTGTGAAGAACCTGACCATGTGGATGTTTGGAGAAATGTGGAAGACTTTGGAACTTTGGGCTAGAAAAGCTGTTGACTACTGTAAGCAGAGCTTAACAGGCCATTCTAATAGAAGCCTGGAAGAAAGCATTGCTGCAAATAAATGTAGTTCAGAGGAAAATAAAGACTTGGGCAGCAACTGGGATATTTTGATAAAGAGTCTGGCAACAGTTTTCCCACAGCCCAAATGCTTGCCTGATGCTAAGTTGAAAAGCAATGGACTAATGTCTTTGGTGGAGGATATTTCAAGACAGCCTAACATAGAAATGTTGGCGTGGCTTTTAATGGTGAATATTGTGCAGATCTACAGTGAAAAAGAGCAAATGGGGCAAAAAGAAATGCAGAATGTATAGTTTGGATCTGAAAAGTACACTAGGAAGATTAAAGGTGTGGCCAAGGCATGTGAAGGAGAGGCTCCTTCATAAGGAGATTAAAGTTATTAAGGAGAGGCCTAGATATTTACAAGTAAACAATGGAAAAGGTGTGATTAAGAAGGGGCCTTGAGATTTACAAGTAAACAACAGAAATAATACCTTCAGGGCAAGACCACACCCAGCTAATCCTCCAACTTTTGAAAGGAAAATACTGAAAACGTTTTCTACTCCAACAAGTCCAGGGCAGAGAAAATTTGCAAATGTGGTTAGAGTGGGAGAGAGTCCATCCCGAACTTGCAGCCAAATTTGGCAATTTCATTCATGTGGTGCTGGCTTTAGAGGCATGAAGTTTGCAAGAGTGAAGTGGTCATCAGTTCTTCCTCCATGGTTTCAGAGAGCAACAGAGGCCAGGCAGAGTGCAGCAGGGGCGTCCCTGAATACAGAAGGCCCCAAAAGCCATTGCATGAAGCTGTGAATGTGAAGCATGGTTGGCAGTGGAGACCCCAAGAAGACATTCGAGATGCCAGACCTGTGAGATATTTGCCAAGGGGAGCTGCATAGAGGGAGTGGTACCAGCCTAAGGAAGAGATGTATGTTGCACTCAATCCTGGAAAGGCTGAGCCATCTAAGGCCTTTGGAAGTCAAGTCCCAGAACTTGCACATGGAGCTACTGGACTTGGTGTTTACCCTGCTGGTTTTTGTTCTTGTTTTGGTCCAGTATTTCCTCACTATGCCTCTATTCCTCCCTTTTGGAATGGGAATGTGTATTCAATTCCACTGTATGTTGGGAGTATGTAAATTTGCCTTTTGATTTTACAGGAGTTTATACTTAAGAGATTGGCCTGTGTCTCAGAAGAGATTTTGGATGATAGACTTTTGAATAGAATTGAGACTGGTAAAGACTATGGGGACTTTTAAGGTTGGACAAAATAGAAAGTGAAAGACTGCAAGACCTGTAGTCACAGCAGCAATTCTTTATTCTTTTTTTTTTTAAGGCAGGCCCTGGAACTCACTATGTAGACAAGGCTGGCCTCATACTTAGAGAGATATACCTGCCTCTGCCTCCCTAGTGCTGGGATTAAAGATGTGTACCACCAAGCCTGCTAGAAATTTCTCTCTCTATCTCTCTCTCTCCACACACTTGTGTACATGCATGCATGTGTGCACATTCATATGGATGAACATGGGAGCATACCTGCTATGTGTTATGTGTGGAGCTCAGAGGACAACCTTGGGTGTCAGTCCTTGCTTTCCACCTTGTTTGAGACAGAGCATTCTGGATTATTTTAGTTGTCAATTTGACACACTGGAATGGAGGGAACCTCAACTGAGGAATTTTCTCCATTATATTGGCCTGCAGCCACATCTGTGGGGGCATTTCTTGACCATTGAGTGATGTGGGAGGGCCCAGCCCACTGTGGGTAGTGGTACCCTTAGTGGGTTTCCCCGTATTGTATAAGAAAGCAGGCTGGGGCTGGAGAGATGGCCTAGCGGTTAAGAGCACCGACGCTCTTGCAGAGGACCCGGGTTCGATCCCCAGCACCCACATGGCGGCTAAGAACCGTCTGTAACTCCAATTCCAGGAGAACTCCAGTTCCAGGGGAATCCGAGACCCTCTTCTGACCTCCGCGGCATTGCACGACACGGGTGCACAGACCTGCATGCAGACAATACATTCATACACATACAAAAATAAATAATAAAAAAAAAAATTAAAAAAAAAAGAAAGCAGGCTGAGCACAGATCATGGGAGAGAGCTAGTAAGCAGCTTTCCTGCACGGTCTGTGCTCTAGGTTCTTGCCCTGAGTTCCTAGGAGCCTTGGATTCCCTTCATGATGGTCTGCACTGTGAGCCAAATAAACCCTTTCCTCCCCAAGTTGGCTTTGGTCAGTGTTTTTATCTCACCAAAAGAAAGCTAAGCAGAACACAGGGCTTCTTTCTGTTTTGTTTTGTTTTGTTTTGTTGTTGACGATGTGTACACCAGGCTGGCTGCCCATGGGCTTCCACGGATTTGCTGGGTTCCACCTCCCATCTGCACTAGGGTCACAGACACATACTGCTGTGCCCAGCTTTTACATGAGTTCTGGCGATTTGAACTCAAGTCCTCTTGCTTGCACAGTAAGTCATTTGCCCAATGAGTTGTCACCCCAGCACCATTTATTTTTAAAGCAGGGCAGGCGCCAGGCGTGGTGGTGCAAGCCTTTAATCCTAGCACTTGGGAGGTAGAAGCAGGTGGATCTCTGTGAGTTCAAGGCCAGCCTGGTCTACAGAGTGAGGTCCAGGACAGCTGGGACTAAAGGGAGACCCTGTCTCAAAAAAAAATACCCAAAAAAAAAAAAAAAAAGCTGGGCAGACAAGATGGCTCAGCAGGTAAGGTGCTTGCCACTGAAGCTTACTACCCAGGACCCACATGGTAGAAGGAAAGAACTCACACAAGTTGTCCTCTGACCCTCACACATGTGTGCCATGGTATGTGTACTCTCCCCATAAATAAATGATGCACCAAAAAAAAAAAAAAAGATAAATTCATCTGGGTCTTATTTCTCCATAAAAATAAATTTCATCTTTGCAAAATGTGATACTGTCAGGCCCTCAGCATCCATTTATTTTTATACCACAAGGCAGGGAAGGGTGAGAATAGAAACTATTATAAGCAACTGAAACTTTCATTTAGTAAAAATTGTACATAAAGGGGATAAATGATTACCTTAAAGTTTAACCAAACACTTAGCCTCAACATGCTATTAGTGAAGTTCAGATAGAAGTAACTGCAAAGAGCACCCATTTTACTCAAAATCTGTATCTGAAATAATTCTTTAGAAGAAAAAAACCCCCACAAACTCACACACAAAGATCTATTCCAACATGCTTGTTTCTGTACAACTTAATATAGTTTGATCCTATTGTATTACAGCTTAGTATGCAGATCTGAAAATACTAAATGAAATCATACTTCTCAACACATTAGGTCTAGAGAATAAAGGCATGATAAGATATAACCTCTGTGGCAGGTGCTGGCCCTGTCTTACAACACCACCAATATGAAGAAGGCCTTCTCTAATTATAAATGTTTTTGGAAGAACAATAAACATGGCATTTTAAACAAACATAATTTCCATGTAAGTAGGAAAGTGATATTAAAGCTGTTCTCTTTGTGACCCAGATATCATCAGAAGAAATGAAAATGCAATAAGCCTATCTTTTTTATGTTCAGAAGAAAACCACAATGTCAAAGGAAATTAGAAATAAAGAATATTTTATGGTGTTCTTAAATGTTGGCAATGAAAGTATTTCCCAGCAAAGAGAAGAGTCTTGTTGGGTCATCTCAAAATGTTTGGGGGGTGCAGAGGAAAGGTGGGGTGTAAGGGAATCAACCTAGATAACAGTATGCACCTTGGATGTTAGCAAAAGCAAAGCTAATAACTTATTAAAAACATGAAATATATTAAATAAAATTATTTTCTTATACATCTTAATTTAAAATAACTAATGCATCAAATCTCTGTTTAAGACTTTAACCTGAATATCAAATTTTTTAATTATTTTTACGGGATTCACAATATAAGAGGATAGTTGTTTTCAGATCACATTGACTTTGCTCAATTTGCCATACAATTATGTAACTGGTGTTAGCATCCACAGATGAGAGATACCATTCTTAATTTGTTTTTCTGGGACTGTGTTACTTCACTCAGCATGATATCTTCTAGCTCCAGGCATTTAACTGCAAAGCTCATGATGTTATCTTTCTTTACTGCTGTATAGAACTCCATTGTGTAGATGTACTACATTTTGTCTATCCACTCGTCAGTTGAGGGGCACTTGGGTTGGTTCCAGCTCCTTGCTATTGTGAAGAGAGCTGCAATAAATACGGCTGTGCATGTATCTCTGTGGTAAGATGAGTCTTGTGGGTACATACCCAGGAGTGGTATGGCTGGGTCAGGTGGCAAGTTCATTCCAAGTCTTCCAAGTGTTCTCAACACTGCTTTCCATAGTGGCTGTACCAGTTTACATTCCCACCAGTAGTGGATGAGTGTTCCCCTTTTGCCACAACCTCTCCAGCACTTGGTATCATTTGTTTTCTTGATCCTAGCCAGTCTTATTGGAGTAAGATGATATCTTAAAGTGATTTTAATTTTCATTTCCTTAATTATTAGGGATATTGAACACTTCTTAAGATGTTTCTTAGCCATCTCTAATTCATCACTTGTGAAGTCTCTATTCAGCTCTTTGCTCCATCTATTGAGTGGGTCATTTGTTTTCTTTCTTCTTTGTTTTTTGAGTAGTTTATATATTCTGGAAATCAATGCTTTGTCAGGTGTATCTGTGGTGAAAGTTTCCTTCCACTAACAGTCCAGACTAGTAACTGATACTGTGGCTCTTCCCCACATGTAACACGCACTATCAAAAATAATTTAAAAACTTTCACATTCTTAAATCTAAATTAGTGAGATCTTTCTTCAGAAATCTTCCAAATAAATAGCTTTTAAAAAGAATTTAAAAGCTGTTAACATTTTTAAAAATCTGTTAAATAAATTTTTGATAATTCTTTATCCTTCTACTGAAAATAAATCAAGGGGGGCTGGAGAGATGGCCTAGCAGTTAAGAGAGCCAACTGCTCTTTCAGAGGACCTGGGTTCAATCTCTAGCACCCACATGGAGGCTGAGAACTGTCTTTAACTCCAGTTACAGGGGAATCCGACACACTCTGCTGACCTCTACAGCATTGCACAACAGGGGTGCACAAACCTACATGCAGACAGTACACTCATGCACATAAATAAATAAAATTTTAAAAAAAGTTTAAAAAAGAAAATAAATCAAGACACTACCAACAACAAAATTAAATTCAAGCCCTGACAAGAGACCCTTTCCAGTTCAAGATCTTTTTTTAAGGTTCTACCCTCTTTCTTCCTCTCCCCAACCAGGTCCCAAGCATTATTGCTTGAGTGGATGTGGCACAGTGAAAATGCAGCATCGGGTTCATTCTGTTCTTTGGGCAGTGTTCTTCCTATACATGCAAACTGCTCCAGGCAGGGACAGTGGAAGCTCCAGGCTCCCAGACCCCGTCTGGCTTCCAAAGGGAAGAGTGGCTACAAGAGCAGCTGTCACAAGAAGAAACATGCATGGCCATTTCTGTTCAACTTAAGGATCTTCCCAAGACGTTGTTTGGCTGTTGCTATTACTTTTTTTTTTTTTTTTGGACGTTTGTCTTTTGTATCCTGGTTGCTGATAGATGGAGGGTTTGATGCAGGTCTCTTGGTGGGGTGAAGGTGTACTGAAAAAGAAGTTTTACCAATTGGCCTTTCTGCACTTAGACTGCCATTACTTATTTAGCATGATCCTGAAACCAAGCTGGAACTCGGTGTGCACTTTCCATTCTGAAGGCTTGAGTTATTGCTGTCCACGTAATGCCTGCTTTGTGCCTTCTGACTGATTTCTGAAGAGCTTTCCTTTTTGATGCATTTCTGGCTTCTACTTAGATCCTGAGGATTAAATCTGGAAGTTCTATCAAATTTTTTAGTCCAGGAAGGGGTCCTCAAATCTTGATCTTCAGTTTTAACGTCATACCCACATTCCACTGGCTTACAACTGTCTAACCTTGGGTTACTGCTGTGGCAACTGCTGGGATCCTGGAGAGAGTTCTTTTCACCAGGCAGTCTGTGCTTTGTATCTGCCTTTGTAAGCATGTGGCATAGTGCAACCCTGCCATCGACAGCATGCTGCAAATAGCTTCTTCTGTGATCATCTAGGTAGGACATTCCCTTGTAATCAAAATTCCACTTCTACATGGTTTTTGGCTCTTTTGAAGGAGGTTCCTCATTATATCAGATTCCTTCTTAAAGTTTAAAGTTTGATGTTATTTCATGTTTCTTTTCATCACCTGAACTTTCAGACTCTTTAGTGGTAAAGTTAATTTTCAGTGCAGTGCAGTCAGGTCTAGAGTCTTCTGAATCAGAAACATCAGAATATTCTGATGATCTATTCCTGAGTTCTGACCTCACACTTGTAAAATCCTGTTAAGTGGTTTTTGAGATTCTTTGCTTTCTGTCCCCTCTCTTCCTGAACTTTCTTCTATGTTCCTGTTTACTGCCTTTGTTGGTCTCTTGTCCTCTTCATTTTTACTATCGACTGTATAAAGACTCAGACCTGCAAAAGGTTGTCTTTCATCTTTAATTATTCTTCCATTTGTCAGAAGTAATCATAGATCATTGTCTTTTGCTCTCCATTCAGGTACCGTGGAAGATGGCTGGAGATGTTTGTTGAAATTTCCATTCAGTTTAGAGCTCAAGATGTCCCTCTTCCCATGGACATATCTCTAATCTTTTAAGGACCTCCCATGTATGGAGCTTGAGGATGTCTAGGTTAGAAAGAGTTCATATGTTGTGATCTCGAAGTTTCCTCATCCTTCACTGGAAATGGAATGGGGAAGTTGCTTCATTTGAGGTTCCTGAAACTGGACACACAGTAGGAATTCTCTGAGATTTAACTGGTTTGCCATTTTCTTCCTCTATTGCTTGAATTACTTTAGAAAGTTCCTTCATAAGATGTCCAGGTCTAACGTTGTCTGGAATTTCAAAGACATGTTCAGATTTGAGTTTCTTTTTCATCCATAACTTTAAAGCAGTATGCAGTGCTTTCACTCCCTGTACTAGGTAAGTTTGGGGCTGGAAACCATCTTCTTTCAGTTCTTTCAGGGTTTCCAGCAAGTTTTTGGCTACAAACCAACATATGGCTTCAAAGAAAGGAAATTTGAAAAGACCTGGTGTTTTTAGCCTTTTTCTCCATCTCATATCACCTGAGCTGCATGCCAATGTTAAAGTTGTGCAGAAAGTCCCCCCCCCAAAAAAAACCATACAGTCCTGAGAAGTGAGCACAGCAAGAATCCATGCTGTAAGAACAAATAAGGTATGTCCCTGCTTTGCCACACATTTGTAGCATTTATCTACTTTATCTCCAAGGAACACCTCACTCTGGGTCACTGATGAACTCCAAGATTCATAGAGTGCCAAATTTTCATTTGTTGGCTTTATCAAATAAAAAATCTTCTCACCCCAGAGGACATGGTACCAGACTGAAGTCCCTCTGAAGTCAATGTGGAAATTTGTATAGCTATCTTGAACTCCCATTAAGCAGTATTTCTGAACAAATGGTTTAGGAAAGACTGAATCATCTGGCCAATAGTTTTCTACCCAGGAAAGTTTTCTGGCTATATCAGGAACCTCCACCAAGTCAGACATTTTTGTATCCAAAAATTCAAGGCTGATCACATTTAATACTTTCAGTCTATTAGGATTCATGGAGTAGTTAACACAATTGTGAAGTATCATTTTGCTGTCTGCCTACCTTGCCACATCAATGACATCTATCACTTTGTCACCACCTACATAACATTCCACATCCATCACTGAAAAATCAGGTGAAGGGAGCCTGAGTCCTAGGTCATCTAATTTAGGGACCATAATAGGGACATCAAATCCATGTTTCTCCAGGTATCTTTGTGTCAGCTGACTGCCATGCATCTTACAATGATTTCATCGGCACTTGGGAAGACATGAGAACACAATTCCTTAACAAAAGTCTTAGTTCCAGCTTGCACTGGTTTGGAACCATCATCAATTTCGGTGTGACTGTCTGTGCCAGTTTCTCCATTTTTTCATCAAGGAAGAACCATGTAGAACTGCACAGTTGGACAGTGATACAAGTCAAAATCAACAGCATGAGGTTCTTCTACTATGACACAGCTTCTGTGGAACCAGTCCTGGCAGACATTGCACTCCATCATGAAGCGGTTCACACTCCACTCTCTGACTGAAGCTTGAAGCCCCGCCTCCCACAGCAGCCAGAGCAGCAGCCCCATCCAAGGCTACAGGAAATAACCTTTTAAAACTCAGGCAAATTTAGTGTTTGTCCTGTAATCTGTTAGGGGAAACATTGACAAAAGACAAAAGAAAGAAAGAAAACTACAAGAGGGCTGGCTGGATGTGATACATGGAGAATTAGAGTTTCTTAGGAGAGAAAAGCCTGGAAATAAATCTGAAGAATGAAGAGCCCAAGTAATGTTCAATTTAACCAAGAATCTCTTAACTTCTGTCTAATTGCCCAGAGTCCCCTTGGCTGGCTTAGGTAATCCCAACATCATTGCCTAAGAGTGGTTGCAGGGGGTCAAGGGCTCCTACTTGCTGCACTTGCTACCCTACCACTAGACCACTCACTTGCTGGGCATGGGCAAGGGAGCCTGCGGGTGCAACTTGGGTGAGGCTGTGTGTGTGTGTGTGTCTGTGTGTGTATGTGCGTGTGGCAGGCGTGGGCAAGAGGGGGCAGATGCACAGGATCCCTGATCTGGCACTCCCAGCACAGGCTCACCTCTGTCTCTAACAGGTTCTGGGTTTACCTGTAGGAAGTCTGCTTTGCCACAAGCAAGTGCAACTGCAACCCTGCTAAAGGAAAGGGGAAGCACAGTACCAGCCTGCAGCTAACTGTAGGAAACTAAGAGGTCAGCCGCTACTTTCATAATCCAACCTGAGAAGTACTTCCACCTCAAGTCCTTAGCCTGGGACAACAGAACATTTTCCATTCTTGGCTGTGATTTCCCACTTGCCCAGAGACTGCTGGCCCCTGGACAGAAATTTCAGGCTGATGGCTGATGGCTTGTCTTCAGCCTATGTCCACTCACAATTCACTTCACCACACCAGGTATCCAGGTTGGTGGCCCAAGAACCCCTTTCCAACCCACTAGCCACCAGAATGAAATGCAGGCCTGATTTGGCCTGTATGCATACAAAAAATGATGGCTGGGAATTCTGTAATGATGGTAATGGAAAATTCGGTTTATTGCCCACTACAGCCTGTCTTTACAAGCAAAATGACGTCAGTTCCCAGAACTAATCACAGACCCCAAGTCTGCGCCACTGCACACCATTGCCCCACACAGCATCATGCACCTGGGCCATGTTGTCTGCTTCTTCTTGGGGTGGGGTGAGAGAAATCCCCTGACTCCCATCCATGTGGTACCCTGAGGGGTGTTAGCTGAGAACTAGGCCCCAATTCAAACTGGATCATCCTACATCTCTCACTTTTATTTTATTTTTTGAGAGGTGGATGAGCCCATGGGAGAGGTTGGGACCATAAAGGAACCCAGTCCTGAATACACGATTGCTTAAACCTATCTTGAGTTCTGGGTGGAGGCAGGCCAGAACTAAGATTTTATTTTTTACATTAAAACCAATTCTTGCCCAGCAAACCAACCATGAGGTAGACTGTCAACCACAAGTAATGAACACAAGCCACCTTCTTGTAAAACCAATTTGCAAGTAGCTATGTCCAAACTTTGTACAGCCCAAGGTCCCCATTGTCCAGCTGGAGAGGCTTGCATGTACAAGCATGTTGATCAAATAAGAGTCCAGTCTATATTGTAATCTCACAAATTACCTCAATCTTTGCAGCCCTTACATTCTATCATGCCCCCTCTTCTGCAGGTTGTTCCCTGGGCTTTGGGAAAGGAAAACAGTGGGTTAGAAGCAAAACAGTCTACTTTCTCTGGAGATGTCATTTTGGACTCAGATCAGTTCAGGCTGTTTACTAATTATTATGATAAGTTACATTGTGGGCACAGACACAGATGTTTGGATGGTATGCTAATCCATGAACCATGGCTTTTCTGTAAAGGATAACAAGTCCTTATTGTGGCTAATAACATCTACTAACCACTAGAGGACACAAGCTTGTGGCATTAGCCATGAGTTATTCCTCCAAGGAGAGAGCTTAATAGCCAATTAGATTTGGGATATACAGACATATGGCTGCTACTGGCTGTGCAATATCTCCAGGCAAGTGAGGTGTAGCTGGTACTGATGGAGGAGTCTTGCTTAACTCAGGAGACCAATATTTGCTTCATTGATTTAGTGGCCTCCTGTAATGCTCTCTGGCATTCCAGAGGCCAACTGTACACTTGCAAGTGTGGTCTTAATACATCTTTCCCATGCTTACACCAGGTCTTCAGCAGCAAGGCCTTACTGCCACTCTTCTTGCAAGTATCCCAGTTTATAGGCAAAAAGCCTTTCCCTTTGGGAGGGGCTCAGATCCCCTAGTCAACATCTCCTTGACAGAATAACCCATTTCTAATACCAAAGCACTCCTGTATTAATATTAATATATTTTGATTAATCATACAGATTTCAAAGACTTTACTATTGTATTTGGCTTTGAATAGAGAATCTTCTTTTCACAGTCCTCATGGCTATCAGTCAGTTAAATAAAGTAGTTATACATGCTTTATAAGAAATTACTGCTATAACAGTTGGCTCTCATTTACAGTTAGGGAATGACTTCATTACCATCATGTTTTTCTTTTTTCTATGAAAAGGAGAGGTAGGAAAGTCTCTCATATTAAAACTTTGTGGCACCTAGAAGGTAAACTTCATTAGGACACATTATAAACAGTTGTTTCAAATAGGATCCACAGAGATGTTTTGTGCCTATGACTCAGGCAGCCTGATGTTTTTCTCCCTTTTAATGTTCAGATGGGCCAGCTTCCCTGCTGGTATTTCTTGGTACATCCTGCACAATGCAAAGCTGTATCTTTTCTTTCTCAGCCATTAAGTTGGTGATGTTTTGACCTGTGGGAATATGCAAATCTTTTCCCATAGTTAGTTTTAAGATTTAAATTGAAAAGTTTGACAAAAGGTTTAAAGAGTCTTATATATAACAGTATTCCCCCCTCCTTTTATTTTAGGTTTTTATTTTTGACCCTTAAATCTCTAAAAGGCAGTTGTATTACACATAGCCATAGACAGGAGTCAAGGTGTATATTTTCATTAAATTCACCCAAACTGTTTATCATTGACTGTATGTTGTTAATTTGGGAAGTAAACTTAATTCCTTTAGTGAAATTATCCTACAGGTAAAAGAAAATGTTACAAAGTGATACTGTACAATACACACACACGCACATACACACACACAAAGAGAACATTTGTGTACATTAACTCCAAAGTTGTTGTTATACAAATTATAAGGAAAACAAACATGGACAACAACCTGTATTTCCAATTAGCTTAAATGTATTACCATTTTTATTAAAACCTTTTAACCAATGTTGTTTAATATAGACATCATTACTTTTACTAGGTCTTAAAATACCATATAATATGTAGACAAAGTTTGGGCAAATTTGGATACCTGTTAAACACATATCAATTAGATATACATTGTTCCTTAAAATTCTTTCACTAGACTATGACTTCAGAGAAATCTAGTCCATTAACTTATATTATTTATTTGTATTTCTGTATAAATCTCTACTGAAATACCTCTATATAAATGTATAATATTTACTTTAAACATCACTATAAATCTTATAAAGTGGGTTTATAACAATCATTTTTCTTTCAGTCCTTGGAAGTGGTTTCTCCAGGTCTGACACTAAACCCTGTTTTAAAGATGTTTTACCTAGCTGTTAAATGCTTTACAATACACATTTAACCATACTTTAAATTATATCTAAAATAGAATAATATTATTTTGTAAAACCAATTTGTTTCCTACACTTTAAGAATTTGCTGGAATTTTCTCCTTAGGTGTTGAAAAGGAGTGCAACCAGCAGGTGGTGGCATATACCCACAAAGTAGTTAACTGTTACCACAACTGTATAATTTTATTAGTATTTCTTAATTAAGACAAGTAAATTACACAAATAATCATACAAGTTTAACAGTATTAATAGAGCTATGTCTTATTTGAAAGGGCCAGTTCCAACTCAGAGGCTTTTTAGAATTGTACAAATACATATTAACATTTACATGAACCCAATTAAAGATTGTTAAGACCAAAAGGTATAAACCAATAGTTTTATATAGGTTGAATCTGTTAACAGTTATTCATAGTTGACTTTTTAATGCACAGGAATTTAGAAAGTCATAGGGATTAAAACAAGTACTCACACACCCATACACACATGTGTGTGCGCACACATACATACAAGCATACACATACATATGTACAAAAGAAAAAAGGTTGTGAGACCAATTTGTGGGAAGGAAGTTACATTATTGTCTTATACTCAATGAGAAAAAAATCATTTCCACAATTAAGATTGGGTTTAAATTTCCACAGAAGTCCACCGTCTGTCTCTGGAGCACTGGAAGCAAAACTGCACCCTTAAAAGACAATTAAGATGGGGGCTGGAGAGATGGCTCAGCAGTTAAGAGCACCGACTGCTCTTGCAGAGGACTCAGGTTCAACTCCTAGCACCCACATGGTGGCTAAGAACCGTCTTTAACTCCAGTTCCAGGAGAATCTGATGCCCTCTTCTGACCTCTGTGTCATTGCACTGTAAGAGAGGCCCACACTGACTCCATTTTGAGTATAGCCACCATTTTAAGCAACTACTGGAACCTGCCCAATTCAGGGAAAAGGTCAATTGCTCAAAGACAGTTGCTCAAGGCCTCAAGAACAGCTAACTTAAACTTGTTGAAGATAACTGTTGGTATGTGAGGGCAGATGGACTGACCCAACATTTTCTCATTCCAGTTGCAGGATTGTGTCTAAAGATAATTGTTCGTATGCAGGGTGCCATTGGGCTGACCTAACCATGAGCCATAAACCTGTTATTATCCAATAAGGCTAGAAGTTACCCAAACCCTGCTAAAATTCCCCTAGACCCTGTATAAAAGGCCTGCGAGCCAAGTTATCACGGTCAGAGCCTTTTCCCTTCCACCCCAGCATGCTGGTTTACTTCCCCCCAAAATAAATTCTTGGTTTTCCATCCTTCGGTGTGTCTGGTGTGGATTCTTGAACCCTAACAGCACAACATGGGTGCACCAACTTACATGCAGACAGTACAGTCATACACATAAAAAATTTTTTTTTAATTTAAAAAAGACAATTAAGATGAGTCACTACTCCAGGGCAAGAGTGCTGGAGAGTGCATTAGGGCTTCCCCAGCCACACACAGAATACTGCAAAGCCAGCCCTTCCCCCACCCACTGTCACTGTCATTTCCAAAGTAGGAAATGGAATAGAACAACAAACCTAAGACTAAGTTAACCAGAGTATTTACAAACAGCTACAAACTGAAAAGTCTAACAGCTTCATTTTGCTTTTCAAGCCAGGGCCTCCTTAAGTCCCAGTTGGCCTGGAGCTCACTATGCAGACCAGGCTGTCTTTGAACTCACAGAGACCCACCTGCCTTGGCCCCTGAATGCTAGGATTAAAGGCCTGTGCCACCACACCTGGCTCCAAAAGCCTGGAATTTACAAACCCAATTTGCATTACAGAAGACTGGCCTCTAGAATGAGGTCCTAGAGGAAGCTTAGCAGACAAAAAGAAAACCTGAGCTGAATTAACCACTGCAAAGACATTATTTACAGGAAAAAAAAAAAGGTTTCAAGGAGAACTTTTGGCCTAGCGCCAACCGCTCTTACAGAGGACCTGCGTTCAATCCCCAGCACCCACATGACTGCCAAGAACCGTCTGAAACTCCAATTCCAGGAGAACTCCAGTTCCAGGGGAATCCGACGCCCTCTTCTGACCTCAGCGGCATTGCATGACAAGGGTGCACAAACTTGCATGCAGACAGTACATTCATACACATACGGAATTAAATAAAATTAATTTTAAAAAAGCTTTTAAAACATACTTAACTATAGCTGGATTTTTACAAACTTCCATGCAGCTAATATTGGTAGGCTAATTCCTGGGTAGAGAGTTGCCTCCACAACCCTAGCCTGCCAAGAACTGAACGGCCTGTGCAAATGTGCACCTCAATAGAAGGCTTGCAGCAAAAGCCTTGAGCTTAGTCCGCAGGTAAGCTCATCCTCCCTGCTTCTGTCTCTGCCCCCATAACCTTCACTGCTTGAACTGCAGCAAGAAAGTGGGATCCTGGGCTTCCCCTTGGGGCTGAAATTGTGGCTGAAGGGTAGGTTCCAAGCCCACTGAAAAAGCCTCTAGATGACAAGCAGATGGGAGAGGAAAAGCTTCTCTCTCACAATTTCTCTGAATACCCATAACCTGGGAAGGCTGGGGGACAGACAGATGTCCCCAGTCAGAGGAAGCCAAAACAGCACCCAGGGGCTCCCTAAATGTGCCCTGCTGAGTGGGTGAAAACCCACAAGAGACTGCAGGCCCCTTAAAGCCTATCAGAGAAGGGGTCTCTGGCACACAGGCCCCCATTAGTGCCATCCACAGGCGCACCAGCAGAGTCAACACAAGAATTTGCTCTGCCTCCATCCTTAGTCTGTGCCTTCAATGATTCAGAGATGCAAAACTGTCTCCAGGCCAGAACTTGAAACACAACAGCTACAGCAAACCACAGCACACAGTCAACAAATACATGCCATACATCACAAAACAATGCCTCCTGAAACATAGCTTCCTTAAAGGTATTATTGTCCATCTTGCAGAGATTTTAGCTTACCAAACTGGTCTCCATGCCCTACATTGATGTGCCAGAATGAAAGAAGCTTTCTTTGCCACAAGCAGGTACAACGCTGCCCTGCTAAGGGAAAGTGGAGTACAGTACCTGCCTGCGGCCACTGTTAGTTGAATGAGCATATGAAGCTCTACAACTGATGGTACTTAAAAACTCGGCTCACGTAAGGATGAGCATGAGAAGGGAATATGGGATACAAAATATAAACCATCACTGTGTTGCCTTGTTGGAGGCTTGATTAAAGAGATTTTAAAAGGCCAAAAAAAAAAAAAAAAAAAAAAAAAGAAACTGACCTCTTGACACAGACATCAGATAGCTACTTTTGTAACCCAACCTGAGAAGTACTTCCACTTCAGGTCCTTAGCCTGGGACAACAGAACGTTTCCTACTCTTAACCATGATTCCCACCTGCCCAGAGACTGCTGGCCCCTTGACAGGAATTCCAGACTGGTGGCTGATGGCCTATCTTCAGCCTATGTCCACTCACAATTCACTTCACCACACCAGGTATCCAGGTTGGTGGTCCAAGAACCCCTTTCCAACCCACTAGCCACCAGAACGAAATGCAGGCCTGATTTGGCCTGTGTGCATGCAAAAAATGATAGCCAGGAATTCTGTAATGATGGTAATGGATAATTCGGTTTATTGCCCACTACAGCCTGTCTTTACAAGCAAAATGACGTCAGTTCCCAGAACCAATCACAGACCCCAAGTCTGCGCCACTGCACACCATTGCCCCACCTGGCATCATGCACCTGGGCCACGGTTGTCTGCTTCTTCTTGGGGTGGGGTGAGAGAAATCCCCTGACTCCCATCCATGTGGTGCCCTGAGGGGTGTTAGCTGAGAACTAGCCCCCAATTCAAACTGGATGTTCCTACATTTACCACTTATTTAATGAAAATAAATTTATTGTTAGTAGAAAAATCAAAGTCCTGTCCTTAAAGGGAAGCAGCTGGGTAAAATTTTGCTGCCTGAGGCCAGTTTCTAAAGCCATCCAGGAGCTGGGTGTGGCAGACACACCTATGTAATCTCAGATTACATAGAACAGAAATAAAAATGGATTTCTGAATAAAATGGGGTTTATAGGGAAAACCAATGAAATGGACAATCTGGTCAAAATCCAAAATGATCCCTTAAAAATAGGTAAGGTAAACAAACAAAAAACCAAAATAGCTTTCATTAAAGGCCAGTAGATAATGTAAAAATCTTCAATAGTAATCTTTTAAAAAACAGTAACTATACAAAAAGTTAAAATGGAAAATAATTTCATTTAGAAACAGATCAAAACAGTGATAAAATTGTAAAACTCTAATAGTGGAGATTTAGGATTACTTTGTTAATCTGACATAAAAATGCATTCAAGTTGTTAAAAGGCAGCAGGAACCATGTCAGACTCAACTGATTTTTTTTTATAATAATATAAGATGAAAAACCAAAACAAAATAAATTGCAAAAGGTTTAGAACATGCATTTAAACATTTTTAGTTTAGGGAATTCCCAAGTCACCTGGTCAGAGCAAGATGTCAAGGAATGTGGGGAAGACATGGGTATGTGGTCTAGAAGCTGCCTGGATACAGCATTTTTTTGCTAATGAGGCACATTTTACTCCCCCCTCCACCCGCAGGTTCAAGCCAAGCTAGGGAAACAGCCCTGGCAAAACGAAAGAACATGAACGTTAAGTGCAGGGAATTTTGAAACTAAATAAATTAACAGAATGTGGGGGGGGCCTGGATTTTGACAATAATAGGACAAATCTTTACCAGTACTCCTTTCCCACAGGAATTTCTTAAGGCGTGGGGTGGGGGGGAGAACGAGAGAGAGAGAGAGAGAGAGAGAGAGAGAGAGAGAGAGATCAGAGCAGGTCTAAGCACATGGGGTGGGGGAGGGTGTGGAGCATAGAGAAGGGGGAGTGTAAGGTTATGGCGCACTCCCCCCCCAAATGAGAGGCCATGAGGTCTAAGCTCTCCGGAGCAAAGTTTAATTCAGGGTAGCCTGGGCTAGGCTCAGGGGAAAGATAGAGCCAAGCACAGAATGGCGTCTGGCTTGAGAATTTAATGGAGAAGGTGGGAGTGGGATTCAGTGAGAGTGGGGAGGGTAGCACACTTTGCAGAAATCTGGCTTTCAAAAGGCAAGGCCGAAGATTCCTGAGTAATTAGTGATCACCCATTTTAGCTTAGCCAAAGGCTAGCCTGGTAGAGCAGGTTCTTGGTGCCTCCGGTCTTAGGTGTCTCTGCATTCCAATGGGCTTCTGGAGCTCACACCCTGACAGGGAGGGCAGAAGACTCAGCCAAAGAAGCATTTCTGAGAGTTAAGGGAGTGTCCCTTAAACTCAGGAGTATGGAATGACACCCACAGGCCAACAAAACTTGGCATCCTTGTAAGGTTATTGCGTGCTCCCCCCGGAATGAAAAGCCATGAGGTCTAAGCTCTTCGGAGCAAAGTTTAATTCAGAGTAGCCGGGGCTAGGCTCAGGGGAGGGAGAAAGCCAAGGCAAGCACAGAATGGCGTCTGGCTTGGGAATTTAAGGGAGAAGGTGGGGATGGGATTCAGTGGGAGTGGGGGTGGGTAGCGCACTCTGCAGGAGTCTGGAGTCTGGCTTCCAAAAAGGCGGAAGATTTGATGGCCCGTTTTAGCATTGCTAAAGGCTGGCGTGGTAGGGCAGGATCCTAGGCACCACCAGTCTTAGGTGTCTCTGCATTTCAATGCCTCTGGATCTAACAACCTGACATTCCAGCCTTTTGTTCCTATAGGAAAAGGGGCGAAGTTCTGTCTTCTGTAGCTGCTTCAGGGCTGGTCAGGGGCGAAGTTCTGGGGGAACAGCTATCAGGCTGAAGTTTTCCATTTTGGCTGCTTGGGGTGCTCTGCCCAGTCCAGATCGATAGTGGCCAGTACTTAAGTGGATGTTTTCTCTGTAACTGAAAGGACAAGCTGGTTGAGTCTTACATGAGTATACCAGTGCAGGGACCAACAGGGGGCTACAGGGTGCATTAGCAATTGGAGGGTCCCAGTCTAGGGAATGCAGAGGGAAAAAGTACCCTGGTTTGAGAAATTGGAAAAAGTTTTAGTATACAGAGCTCTAGAATGAGGGCCAGCTTTAATACACGGGGCTCCAGAATGAGAGCCATAACCATGAGAATATAAAAGGTGGTATTTTCTGGCATGGCACATTAGATCTGTCATCTATCTCTGAGATATTTTCTAACATGACACAGTAGATTCCTAACTTGGCACAGTAGGTCTCTCACCTATTTCTCTGATAATAACCTATTTCATTTTCTCTTCTTTAGATTACAGTCTCCTGTTGGGGTGTTTAAAACCACACAGTTAGCTCAGATAAATGAAGTTTGTTTTGGTGTTAAGGTCAGTTGAGGTTCTGGTCCTTAACGGGTCACTTAGGCCTTGCGCCTGGCTCTCTTCACCAGTTCCATCTATGTGAGGACAGGGTCAGGCCTTGCTTGACCAGAGCTTCCCTTTGAAGCATGAGGAGTCTCTCCTCTATATGGACTTTTCTCCTTTGACTGGACACTGGCAGGATGAAGTCCTTTTAAGTGAATCTCCAAGACTTCCCTGGCTCGGGATGACTGGTGACTCGCTGCCACAGGACATGCACAAAGTTGCGGATGCAGGACCCTAGGACCCAAGTCGACCTCAGAGGGTGGGGGCCAAAATATTGTCCCATCAAATCCCTCTTGCCAAATCAGATTAGAGCTTTAAGTGTGGTTGCTAAACCTCCAAGAGGATTGTTTGAATTAATTTGGTACATTAATTACCATACAACTCCTAAGTAAAACTTGAACATTGACTTAAGCACTGTTAATAAATTCTTAATTGCTGTGGCAAAAATATTCTGACTAATAATAAAAGCTCATGGTAGGGGCCTGGTAGTGGCTGTAGCACAGGCTAGGAAAGGATGCTGGCTCATATTCAGCCTATTGTATACAATATAGAAATATCTGGCCAAGAATGGCATTGCCCACAATGGGCACAGGCCAGTCCAATGAAGGCAATTATTGAGGTTTCTCAGCTCAGGTGTATCAAGTTGACATTAAACCTATGCAGTAAGTCCTACAATTTGTTCTTTAAGGTCTATGAAGGTCATTTAAGTACTCAAAGTACAATGATTTAAACCATGCAAGGCAAAAGTTTCTAACAACATAGGCCATGAAACAAACCCAAGATAATAAAGGGGTTAAAAACAGTACCTTCTCAAATGAAGGCCATGTCACTTGTCCCCAGATTTTGAATTATAGCTTTGAAAAGGAAAGGGAAGGGGGGGCATTGTCACATACCAGCAGCAGGCAGATAATACTCAGGGCTCACCCAAATTGGTTACATTTGCACTGTCCGTGTGGTCACCGGAAGCAAAACCTAATTTTTCCCAAAGATATTAAAAGTAACATGTGCAAAGTATAACAGATATACAAAACAATTTTAGTATATATGGGTAACTATATGTCTGTTTCACTTCAGGCTGTAACTAGGTATATAGTACCTGGTAGGTGGAACACAATTTCTTGTATATGTCATAATTACATTATAGAATTTTTAAAAGTGAACAGTACTTCATGCATACACTCATAAATAAGGTTCTAATAAATACATTTGGCGATGACACTTTGTAAAGGTTGTGCTAAGCAAAGGCACATGCATTGTAATCATACAGATAGATCTTAATATGCTGTTTAACAATGTCATACACACACATTTATGCACACATTCCTTTAAGAGATTTTATCCTAGCAGTTGTATTGAACCATCATATGCATTGGAAAAAACACCTTTAGAAACATTATTTAAAAACATGCAGCTCTGATTAATTGTGCTGCCAAGGCTAAGATGACATCTTGCACCTTTGGTTTTAAAACTATGATCTTATTGAAATACTTTAACAAGTGATGGAAAACAGAATTATATATAATAATTAAAGAACTGACAATATCAAAGGTACTTAGGCTGTTTTATTGGAGGGAAGGGATTGCAGGGGAAGCAATGTGTCACTGTCCAAGTACCAGAGTATGAATGAATCCAGGGATTTTTTAAAAGTGGTCTCTGGTCAGAAGGACGGTGGCATAGCACAGGAGAGAAAAAAAATGTTAGTGAACCCGTAAGGGTCAAAAAATCAGGTCTTCAGACGTCTGGAAACAAGAAAAAACTGGAAGAGAAAATTTTTAGTTGTAATACCTGTGGAAAAATACTTTGGACAGAGAAGAAATAAAACCTTCAGATAAACAGTGTAGAAACCTAGGAACCCGGGTTCAAATCAGGCCTTTGAAAAAAAAAATTTAAGAGGCATGCCAAAAGTAAACTTAATTTTTGTTTGTGCGCAACATAGAATAAAACAAGTTTGAAGTGGCCACTTTGTTTTGACAAAAAACACAGAACATGGACACATGACAGTTACAAAGACACATTGAAGAACGGTTATGACAAACGGTTATAACACACAGACAGGTTTGGACAGACACATGACCTAACTGTATCCATTAACTCTGGACAGTGGGAAAATCCCCTTTTATCTAAAGTTGCCCTTCCTTGTCCAGGGCTGTAGACAATTATCACATTTACAAAGAATCACTTAGAGTTTAAGACATTTGCTTAGGTGGAAAATAGACTGTATGTTTTACTGTGCTTTGCAGCACAGCCTGTTCTTATACACCTGCGAAGGATGGTGGACTGGGTAAGCAGGAAAATCTGATGGCTTGTGCATATTATCTGTTAATTTAATGAGAATGTATTTAGTTAGTGGAAAAATCAAAAGATCCCAGCCAAGTGAAAGTTTACTGCCTGAGGCAAAAGCTGGATGCAGGTTGGGCAGGGTGTGGTCAACACACCTTCTTAATCTCAGACTCAGGGGCTTGTATCCTGAAGCAGACAAAATGGATTTCTGAATAAAATGGGGTTTAAAAGGAAAAAATGAAATGGAAAATGTCAAAATCTGAAAATAATCCCTTAAAATTTAGGCAAGTTTTGTAAACAAAATATAAAAAAACCAAAATTGTGAAAGGATCAGAATATGCCATTAAATAAATTGCAAGAGAATTAGAATATAGAAATATAGCATTAGTTATTACAAGGTCTGATGTAAATTCAGGCTTCCTGCCACGTGGTCTTACTGTGGCTCAGCAGAAATGGGGCAGGTGTGCGGCAGACTGGGGAGGAGAGAGCTGTACGAAGGAAGTAAAGTTTTTTAGCCTCAGAAGCAGAGGGAGAAGGGAGGAGTACAAGGGGAATGAAGTGTAGAGAGAGAGAGAAATAGAGAGAAGGGATGTCTGAAGAAATACTTGGCTGGCAAGTTCAGGGGTTGCAAAATGTCATGGAGACAGGCAGAGAGAAGGAGGGAGAAGATGGAGGGAAGCAGGAGAGAGTACCGCAAAACAATGAGGGTCTCTGAAGCAGAACGGGAGGCTAAAATGAAGGAAGAATTGGAGGGTAGACAGGCAGAGAGAAGGAGGGAGAAGGAAGACGGAGGGAAGCAGGAGAGAGTACCGCCTTTGCACGGGAACCCAGTTCAAGCCTGTGGATTCAAAACAATGAGGGACTAATGCTGAGAGAAGCAGAGGGAGAAGGGAGGAGTACAAGGGGAATGAAGTGTAGAGAGAGAGAGAGAGAGAGAGAGAGAAAGGATGTCTGGAGAAATACTTGGCTGGCAAGTTCAGGGGTTGCAAAATGTCATGGAGACAGGCAGAGAGAAGGAGGGAGAAGATGGAGGGAAGCAGGAGAGAGTACCACAAAACAATGAGGGTCTCTGAAGCAGAACGGGAGGCTAAAATGAAGGAAGAATTGGAGGGTAGACAGGCAGAGAGAAGGAGGGAGAAGGAAGACGGAGGAAAGCAGGAGAGAGTACCGCCTTTGCGCGGGAACCCAGTTCAAGCCTGTGGATTGAAAACAATGAGGGGCTAATGCTGAGAGAAGCAGAGGGAGAAGGGAGGAGTACAGGGGAATGAAGTGGAGAGGGGAGAGAGAGAGAGAGAGAGAGAGAGAGAGAGAGAGAGAGAGAGAGAGAGAGAGATGTCTGGAGAAATACTCGGCTGGCAAGTTCAGAGGTTGCAAAATGTCATGGCATCAATAATATTAAGTGTAAAAAAGCAGGAAAAAAAAGGCACAGAAGGCATAGGTCACTCTAGGAGCATGCTTTACTTCCACGTGGGACAGCCAGCGTGAGCCGCCTGTAGACACGTGGTGGGACCAGACAGCATGGCCCGGGGCAGAGAGAAAGGGGTGGGACGGGGACAGAGAAAGAGAGAGAGAGAGAGAGGCACACACACAGAGGAGAGCCTAGGTCGGCCACCCAAGGTCAAAAGCAGAGGTGGAGTTCTGGTCTAGTGTATAGGGAGGGGGACAGGAGTCTTAAGAGGAATAGAGAGAGGGACATGAGTGAAGGGCAAAGAATGCCTGTACATACAAGCATTCTGACCATTTACCAGAGCGCTGGCAGAAGTCTCTCAAAGCTGAGAATTTGGAGATCTAAGGTACTTAAAGAGTGTAGGAGACACTCCAAGGGTGTGAGGCCCAGGGCCTCTCTTTTAGAGTGTGAGGCTCCCATATTAGGAGTCAGAGGATGAGGAAGAGGGGAGAAGAGAGGGAGAGAGAGAGAGAGAGAGAGAGAAGAGGTCTGTAGGAAGGAAAATAGATTCTTTTTAGTCTCAGAAACCACCCACCCGAGTGCTAAGGCACGTCCGCCCTAGTTCTAAGTGGGCGCTTAGAGACCCCAGGTCTGTGTGACCAGTGTGGGAATCTCTGAAATCGGGGCTTGCATGTCTGTGAAGTCAGTGTCCCGAAAATCACAGAGGAAGCCAAAATTCGGGTCCAGAGTCTGTCCCCAGCGTCCTGGGGACAGCAAACTGGAAAGGGAAAAGGGGATCCTGATTTAGCCAGCACTCAGGGACCCAAAACGGAATGGAACAGGAGACTAAAAGAATGGAAAAGAGGATCAGAGAAAGCAGTAGTTAGAACAGGAAGTGTCGAGGCAGAGGGGGCAGCTAGAGGGGGCAGAACATACACAGGGTTGCACAGAAGGTAGGGGTGGGAGATAAGAATCTCCCCCACTCAGGTGCCCGTCTGGCCAGCCGCCCGTGAGGTGACTTAAGAAGCCTTACCATGCGGGGGCGGGGGCGGGGGCAGAAAAAAAAAAAAAGAAAAAAAAAGAAAAAAGAAAAAGAAGCCTTACCATGAGGGCCACACGTATAAACCCCGTGCTCGGTCATCACGAGTGTGATGAGTGCCCGATGAGGTGAGATGACTTCAGCGGAACCGCGGGTTAGGGCCCACTCAGATTCCGTAGCCTGAGAGCTGTGGAACCATAACACACACTCGTAACACTCATGCACAGTCACACGGGAATAGAGTAGGGTAGGATAAGGAGAGGAGAGAAGGTACCTGTGGCCGAATTCTGGTGGATGTTGTCTTAGCCTGTGCTGGGTATCTGGCTTATCGGCTACTCTGAAGCTGCTCCAAGGGGCGGGGGCGGGGGGGAGGGGCAGAAAAAAAAGGCGATCCGAGTCACCGGCACCAGAATGTAAGGTTATGGCACACTCCCCCTGGAATGAAAAGCCACGAGGTCTAAGCTCTACAGAGCAAAGTTTAATTGAGAGTAGCCAGGGCTAGGCTCAGGGGAGAGAGAAAGCCAAGCCAAGCACAGAATGGCATCTGGCTTGGGAATTTAAGGGAGAAGGTGGGGATGGGATTCAGTGGGAGAGGGGGTGGGTAGCACACTCTGCAGGAGTCTGGAGTCTGGCTTCCAAAAAGGAGGAAGATTTGATGGCCCGTTTTAGCATTGCTAAAGGCTGGCATGGTAGGGCAGGATCCTGGGCACCACCAGTCTTAGGTGTCACTGCATTTCAATGCCTCTGGATCTAACAACCTGACAATCCTTAGAGAGCAAGAGTGTTTTCAGTGTCAGGTCCTGGAAGCAAAGTCTGGGTGGAGCAGTAGGCTCAGGAATCCAAAGAGAGAGCCAGGGCTGGTTGGTCTCGCTGGGTTCAAAACCAGAGTGAAGGCTGGGAGGAAAATGTGGAAAGGGAGAGGAAGAGAGTATGGAAGGCAGAAGAAGGAGAGAAAACAAAGAGAGGGAGAGAGAGAGGATGGGACAGAGGAGAGATGATAGCTCATCGTAAAATGTAGACTGCAGGTGGAAGCAGGTCCTCCAGACAAATGGGACTCTGACAATTCCCAACTGGGTAGCAGAAAGAAAAAAACCTCAGTAAACCAAGTATGGCACTATATGCTAGGAAAAAGGTGCATATATGTTGGATCTATGCAGGCACAAACCCCAGAAAAAGGACAGGCATACCATGCTTAAGGTCACTCTGGGCATATTTACTCCAGAGTTTTTCAGGGATAGCAAGCCTGTTGGCACGTGGCATCTACCAGCAAAGATGGCCACTAGGATAGGCCCTATTACCGGCTTGGACAGGACTTCATGTAAAGGGGAAGTGAGGTCACTGACTGACAGTTTTTGGAGGGAGTGGACATCTGTATATTCCTTGGAATCCTGGGAGACCCAGACCTAATGGTATCTAAACCAAAGATGTCTCAGGTTCTGCCACAGCCAAAAGCTAGGGATGCCAGGAAGAGGATCTGTTTTGTTTTCCTTATCTCTTTCCTAAAGCTATGGGATTGGCCACTGCAGGGATAAAACATAGTCTTACCTGAATGCTGCAGTCATAAGAGCAGCTAAGGCCCTCAACCTACTCCAACAACAACTCAGCACTCTGGCATCAGTGATCCTTCAAAACCCATGGGACCTGGAACTCATTACAGAAGAAAAAGGGGGAATATGCCTTTTCCTAAATGAAGAATGCTACTACTATGTAAACTAGTCGGGATAAGTAGAACTGGAGATAATAAATAAATAAATAAATAAATAAATAAATAAATAAAATAAAACCCTCCAAAAAAAATACTGTTTTCTAAAACTCACCCTCTATGGTCTGTGAAGTTCATTCTTCAAATTTGTGAGCCAAGAACCCAATAGCTTCTTGCTTGAGGTGACTGTGAGTTTTGTGAGGCCTGTCCTCTCTAGCTAAGCACAGAAGAGCTCAAAAAGGCTCTGTCATTCTCAAAGACACCTCAGTATTTCCACATCAGGTCCTCTGCAAGAGCAGCCAGTATTCTTTTTTTTTTTTTATTAATTTTATTTATTTCTGTATGTGTATGAATGTACTGTCTGCATGCAAGTTTGTGCACCCGTGTCGTGCAATGCCGCGGAGGTCAGAAGACGGTCTCGGATTCCCCTGGATCCGGAGTTCTCCTGGAATTGGAGTTTCAGACGGTTCTTGGCCACCATGTGGGTGCTGGGGATCGAACCCGGGTCCTCTGTAAGAGTGGTCGGCACTCTTAACTGCTAGGCCATCTCTCCAGCCCCAGAGCAGCCAGTATTCTTAAGCACTGGGCTATCTCTCCACTCCCATAGAGGTATTATTTATTAAGATAGACGTCATTATTTCTTAAAATATACCAGGATTTGTCTTAATGTGGAGCTGAGACAGTTCCTTGTTCATCCGTGTGTGCAGTTCTCCGATCACTGAATGGGATCACTCAGGCAACCCAGCCACCAGAGAAAATGTATCATTTCTATGCCTAGACAGTTGAGAAATGGTAAGTTTTTCAATGTTTCCCAACTGCTTGCTAGAAGGAAAGAACTTCCGTGGAAAAGCTAGTGGAAGGAATGATAGAAAGCATGAAACACCAGGATAGAAAGTACTCAACTTTTTAGCATGTATTTTTTTTCACATAAATTTATTTTTATTTTTTAACAAATCAAGATCCATGTTCCTGCCCATTCCCCCACCCTGCCAGAGCTCATGCATTCTGCCAAACATGCTTTTCATCTCTTTCTCAGTCTTTCTCAATATTCTCCATGAGGAAGTTAACTGTTTTGAGCAGAAGTTCACTGTTTCAGTTCTTTGAAGCAGTCCTTTCTGTTGTTGTTGTTGTTTATGTTTCCAATATGCATTACGCCCAACTGCTTTGGACAAAAGCTCAGGGGGCCCTACACAAGAAATACTTACAACTACGTAATTGGCACTAGCATCCACAGATGAGGGATACCATTCGTCGTTTGTTTTTCTGGGACTGTGTTACTTCACTCAGCATGATGTCCTCTAGCTCCAGCCATTTTCCTGCAAAGCTCGTGATGTCGTCTTTCTTTACTGCTGCATAGAACTCCATTGTGTAGATGTACCACATTTTCTCTATCCATTCGTCAGTTGAGGGGCATTTAGGTTGGTTCCAGCTCTTTGCTATTGTGAAGAGAGCTGAAATAAACATGGCCGTGCATGTATCTCTGTGGTGGCGTAAGTCTTGAGGGTACATGCCCAGGAGTGGTATGGCTGGGTCGGGTGGCAAGTTCATTCCAAGTCTTCCAAGGGTTCTCCACACTGCTTTCCATAGTGGCTGTACGAGTTTACATTCCCACCAGCAGTGGATGAGTGTTCCCCTTTCCCCACAACCTCTCCAGCACTTGGTATCATTTGTTTTCTTGATCCTAGCCAGTCTTACTGGAGTAAGATGATATCTTAAAGTGGTTTTGATTTGCATTTCCTTAATGATTAGTGATGTTGAGCAGTTCTTGAGGTGTTTCTCAGACATCTCTAATTCCTCGCTTGTGAAGTCTCTGTTCAGTTCTTTGCTCCATCTATTGAGCGGGTCGTTTGTTTTCTTTTTTCTTTGTTTTTTGAGTAGTTTATATATTCTGGAAATCAATGCTTTGTCAGATGTATCTGCAGTGAAGGTTTCCTCCCACTCTGTGGGATTTCTCTTCACTTCCTTGATTGTTTCTTTTGATGTACAGAAGCTTTTGAGTTTGATGAGGTCCCATTTGTCAATTGTCGACCTTAATTCTTGTGCAGCTGCTGTCTGATTTAGGAAGTCTTTTCCTACGCCTATGTCTTGTAGTCTGCTGCCAACTTTTTCTTCTATCACCTTCAGAGTTTGGGGTTTCACGTTGAGGTCTTTAATCCATCTGGAGTTGACTTTTGTACAGGGTGAGAGGTAGGGGTTTAATTTCATTCTTCTACAAGTGGTGATCCAGTTTTGCCAACACCACTTGCTGAAGATGCTGTCTTTTCTCCATTGTGGTTTCTTGGCCCCCTTGTCAAATATGAGATGGCTGAAATTGTATGTGCTCAGATTTGGATCTTCGGTTTTGTTCCATTGGTCAACAGGTCTGTTTTTGTGCCAGTACCAGGCTGTTTTTATGACTATAGCCCTGTAGTATAGTTTAAAATCTGGTATAGAGATCCCTCCTGTGTAGCTCTTTTCACTCAGGATTGATTTGGCTATTCGGGGTCTTTTGTTTTTCCAAATGAATTTAAGAACTTTTGTTTCCAAGCCTGTGAAGAAACTCTTGGGGATTTTGATTGGGATTGCATTAAATCTATACAAGAGTTTTGGTAAAATGGACATTTTTACAATGTTAATTTTCCCAATCCATGAGCATGGGAGGTTTTTCCATCTTCTGAGGTCTTCTTCAATTTCTTTCTTTAAGGGTTTAAAATTTTTGTTGTAGAGGTCTTTGGTGTCTTTGGTTAGGTTTGTTCCTAGGTATCTTATTGTTTTTGAGGCTATTGTGAGTGGGAAGGTCTCTTTGAATTCTTTCTCCAGTTGCTTGTTCTTGGTGTAAAGAAAGGCCATTGATTTTCTAAGGTTAATTTTGTATCCTGCCACTTTGCTGAAGCTGTTAATCGTTTCTAGGAGTTTTCTGGTGGAGTTTTTTGCATCCCTTAAGTAAACAATCATATCATCAGCAAATAGGGATAGTTTGACTTCCTCTTTTCCAATTAGTACTCCTTTAATATCCTTTTCTTGCCTTATTGCTCTAGCAAGTGTTTCAAGCACTATATTGAAGAGGAGTGGTGATAGGGGGCAGCCTTGCCGAGTTCCTACCTTTAAAGGGAATGTTTCTGTCATTTCCCCATTTAGGATGATATTGGCTGTGGGTTTCCTGTATATGGCTTTGATTACATTGAGGAATGATCCCTCCAATCCAATTCCTTCTAGGACTTTAAGCATGAAGGGATGCTGGATTTTGTCAAAGGCTTTTTCAGCATCAATTGAGATGATGGTGTGGTTTTTGTCTTTGATTCCGTTTATGTGTTTGATGATGTTTATTGATTTTCGTATGTTGAACCATCCCTGCATCTCTGGTATGAATCCAACTTGGTCATGATGGATGATCTTCTTGATGTGGGTCTGTATGCGATTTGCCAGTATTCTGTTTAGAATTTTGGCATCTGTGTTCATGAGGGAGATGGGTCTATAATTCTCCTTTTTAGTTGTATCTTTGCCTGGTTTTGGTAATAGAGTGATGTTGGCTTCATAGAAGGAATTTGGGAGAGTTCCCTCTGATTGTATACTTCTAAACAGTTTCAGAAATAATGGTTGTAGGTCTTTTTGAAATGTTTTATAGAATTCTGCTGTGAAACCGTCTGGGCCTGGGCTTTTTTTAGTTGGGAGGCTTCTTACTACATCCTCTATTTCTTCATATGTTATGGGTCTGTTTAAGCTGCTGGTCTCCTCTTGGCCAAGCTTTGGTGATTCCCAAGATTTCAGATATTCATCCATTTCTTCTAGATTTTCAAACTTGGTAGAATATAGGTTCTTGTAATATTCCCATATAATTTTCTTGATCTTTTCCTTGTCCGTTGTGATATTTCCCTTTTCATCACAGATTGTATTGATTTGGAGTTGTTCCTTCTTTCTTTTTGTTAACTGGGCTAGAGGTCTGTCTATCTTGTTTATTCTTTCAAAGAACCAACTTTTGGCTTCATTGATTTTTTGTATTGTTTTCTTTGTTTCTATTTCATTGATTTCTGCTCTGATTTTTGTTATTTCTTCCTGTCTGTTGCGTTTAGGGTTCATCTGTTGTTGCCTCTCAAGTGCTTTTAGCTGTAGTGTTAGATCATTCACTTGTGCTCTTTCTGTTTTTCTAATGTAGGCACCCAGGGCTATAAATTTCCCTCTTAGGACTGCTTTTAAGGTATCCCATAAGTTTTGTTGTGTTGTATTGTCATTGTCATTCAGTTCCAGGAATGTTTTTATTTCTTTCTTTATCTCTTCCTTGACCCATTCATTATTCAAGAGTGTGTTGTTTAGTCTCCATGTGTTCTTGTAGGCAGGAGGGCTTGTCCTGGTGTTGATGTTGAGCTTCATTGCACTGTGGTCTGACAGGATGCATGAAATTATTTCAATCTTTTTGTATTTGTAGAGGTTTCTTCTGTGTCCCAGGATGTGGTCGATTTTGGAGAATGTTCCGTGGGGTGCTGAGTAGAAAGTGTATTCTCTGGTATTAGGATGGAATGTTCGGTAGAGGTCTATGAGGTCCATTTGGTGTATCATATCGTTCAGTTCAGATGTCTCTCTGTTTATTTTTTGTCCTGTTGACCTATCCAAAGGACTCAGTGGGGTATTGAAATCTCCCACTATGAGTGTGCTGGGGTTAGTCTGTGACTTGTGGTCCTGGAGAATTGTCTTTATAAAGTTTGGTGCACCAGAATTTGGGGCATATATATTCATAATTGTGAAATCTTCTTGGTGGATTGTTCCTTTGATGAAAATGTAATGGCCTTCTTTGTCTCTTCTGATTTCTTTTACTTTGAAGTCTATTTTATCCGATATTAAAATAGCAACACCTGCTTTCTTTTTGGTACCATTTGCTTGGAATATTTTTTTCCATCCCTTCACTTTAAGGTGGTGCCTGTCCTTGAAGGTAAGATGTGTTTCTTGCAGACAGCATATCGATGGATTCTGTTTCCTAATCCAGTCTCCCAGTCTATGTCTTTTGATTGGGGAATTTAGTCCATTAATATTTAAGGTTATGACTGATAGGTTTGTGTTGCTTCCTTTTGCCTTATTATCCATCTGCGGTTTTGATTTAGGTTTCTACTTCTGCAGTTATGCTTTTATTGATTTCTCCTTCTAGTTGCCTGGGGTTGGTTGCTCCTTTCTTCTGTTCTTTGGATTGCTTCAAGTATTCTCTGAAGGGTTGGTTTTCCGGACATGTATTCTTTCAAGTTGTTTATGTCATGGAAGATTTTCCTCTCTCCTTCCACTATGATTGACATTTTTGCTGGGTATAGTAACCTGGGCTGGCATCCATTGTCCCTCAACACTGGGAATGCTTTGCTCCAGGTTCTTCTTGCCTTCATCGTTTGCTGTGAGAAGTCCGTTGTTATTCTGATAGGTTTCCCCTTATAGGTCACTTGTTGTTTTTCTCTTGTCGCTTTAAGGATTTTGTCTTTGTTTTGGGTGTCTAGCATTTTAACTATGATGTGGCGTGGAGAATTTCTTTTCTGATCTTGTCTGTTTGGAGTTCTATGTGCTTCTTGTATTGGTATTGGTTTGTCCTTTTTTAGTTTGGGGAAGTTTTCATCTATTATTCTGTTGAAGATCTGATCAATACCATTATCTTGGGATTCTTCTCCTTCCTCTATTCCTATGATGCAGAGGTTTGATCTTTTCGTAGTGTCCCACAGCTCCTCATTCCATTTTTGTGTATTTTTTAATTTTTCATAATCTTTCCTTGAGGTTTTTAGTTGTTCTGTGTTATCTTCCAGGTCTGATATTCTTTGTTCTGCTCCTACATTCTGCTTCTGAGGCTTTTTCTATTCCTTTCCTCTTGAATGGATGAGTGTTTGATTTCCTTTTTCATTTCCTCTACTGATTTCTTTAGTATTTCTACTTCTTTTAGGAGCTTCTTGATCTCTTCTTGTAGCTCTTTGGTTCACTGGTTGGTTTCTTTATCTTTTTCAGCATGGGATCTTTTCAGTGTTTCTACTTTCTATTGGAGCTTATCATTCTCTCTCTCTATGTCCTTCTTGAGTTCCTCATTTTCTTTTCTTAGTTCTTTGTTATTTATGATCTTGTAGTTCTTTAAATATGTTCCCAATTGTGTTTCTGATGTCTGTGTTCTGGTCCATCCCCAGAGGGATCCCACTGCACGAGTCTTCCATAGGGTTGGTAAAGCTTGGCACGGGATTATCCTGCCCCTTTCCAGTGTTGTCTCTTCTTCGTGATCCTGGCATATGGGCTTCTCCTTGCCTGTATTCCAATGTGAGTCCTAAATGCCTCTTCACTGTGTTGAAGGCTTGCTTTGCTTGCCTCCTTCAGATGCCTCTTGGGGGGGGGCTCTTCAGCCTGCACCAGTACCTTCCACTGGCCTCAGAAGATCTTGTGTGTTTGTTTTGACACAGGGTCACCCTATAGCCCCAGCTGGCCTGGAACTGGCTATGTAGACCAGGCCTGCCTGGATCTCACAAAGAACTCCCTGTCTCTGCTTCCCAAATTCTGGAACTAAAGTTATGCACTACCACACCCAGTTAGTATCTGACTCTTTTTTTTTTTTTTTTTTTTTTGAGACAGTGTCTTCCTGTAGCCTCAGCTGGCCTGGAGCTTGCTCTATAGACCAGGCTGGCTTTGAACTCACAGAGATCCTCCTACCTCTGCCTCCTGAGTGCTGGGATTAAAGGCATGCACCACCACACCCATCTTAGTACCTGACTCTTAACAGTCCCATTAAACTCCTATAAGGGGAAATAACCCTTGTTCCATTAAGCAGTGGAATAAGCATTTAGCTGTCATACAGCTAAATATGCCCACATATGTTCAAACATGTTTCTGAGCTCTTCATGCTATTTGCTAAAGAAAGGTGGGAATGGGCAGTATTTTAGTTTCCTATCTTATGAGTATCTGCATTCTAATTACTTAGGATGTAGTAAAAGTGGGTAAACACATCTTATATATTAATATTTTTATTAAACTAGTGTTTCATTACATGGTATGTTTGATTATATTGTGTTCACAATACATTATTTACAAATACTTTTATTAAAAGCAGGGCTATAATTTAAAAGTTCAAATTGATTAAAAATGTGCTACCTTTGTATACTGAGTCCTCCTATTAGCATGTACACCTTAGACGTTGCAATTAGGTTCACACTTCCTCTTTGCTATGTCTTCTTGCATATGTTGTATGTACACATTACTATGTGTAGCAAATGGCCATTAAACATTAAAGGAATAATACTTTGTGGCTTTGGTCAAAATCTTATGAGGAATCTGTGAAGATTCATTTACACAGAAAATCCAATGAATTCAATTCTCTTTTAGACTCTAGTTCTATCCTCTTCCTCTGTTTCTAAAGAGCAGGCAGAGTCCTTTACAGCTATAAGTTTGATGTAAGACTTATTAACTATTGCAAAAGATATAAGGAAAGTGTGGTTCCCTGAGGCAGAACAAGCTTAGACAATACAGACCCCACTGCACTGTATGGGTGAACAATTTACAAGACACTTGAGCTAAATGGAAGTGCTTGACAGTGCAGAGCCTATGCGGAGGTAATAGTAGGGCTACAGAGAAGAAATTGTGTATGGACGGAGAGACCTTATTAAGCACCTATACCCAACCTCTTGTGTGTGTGTGTGACACACGAGGGGTGCTCCATGATCCTGTGATGAGTTACTTTATAGTAAGAAAGTAGTTTTTTGTTTACCTCAGGAATGTTTTCAGGTACTTGAGGTGAGGCCATGAGCAAGCGGGTTACTGGCCCAGCAGGCCTGGGAAGCTACCCCAAACCAGACTCAGCCACCTGATCTCTGCCAGAAGAATAATTTGTCTAAAAAACCATTTTCAAGAGAATCACACTAAACATCAGCAGTGGTATTGATACTTACTTTCTGCTCCATGAGGAACACAGCTGATATTTACCTGCTCGTGTATTTTTATGGTCTGTTGCATTTCAACTCCTCCCCTGCTGCCATCCTGTCAGAGAACAGATCATCTACTGGTAGGTCTATTTTGTGTTTTTGTACTTGCCTGTTCATAATATTGAATCCATTTGGCCATTTCTACACAGAGGATCCACCTAAACAATACTTCATAAAATATGAATCTGTTGCTCTATCTCATTATATTGTCAGATATTGGGTGTATAACATGGTATGTTCTATGTTGTGTGTACATGCATGTGGTATGTGGATATTTGAAGTATGTACCAAGCATTCATCTAAGTGTGTTGTGCACATTTGCCTGTATATATAGGCTGAGTGTGCATGTATGATGTGTGGATATATGTAGTATGTTTGCTATGTCTTCTTGCATATGTTGTATGTACACATTACTATGTGTAGCAAATGGCCATTAAACATTAAAGGAATAATACTTTGTGGCTTTGGTCAAAATCTTATGAGGAATCTGTGAAGATTCATTTACACAGAAAATCCAATGAATTCAAAAACAACATACTGAAGTATAACAAGATTTCCCATCTTCTTAGACATAACATAGACCCCAAGAAAGAAGAGGGCCTGGGCCTGGCTCAGCAGTTAAGAGCACTAGCTGCTCTTGCAGAGGACTTGGGTTCAATTCCCAGCACCCACTTGACTAATATTCATCTATAACTTCAGTTCCAGGAGAATCCAATGCCCTCTCCATGGGCACTGCACAACACAGGTGAACTTATTATACACACACAGGCAATTCTCTCATACGTGTAAAATAAAAATAACAAGAAAAAGAATACCAGAAGCATAGCTGGTGATGTGATACGAAAGCAACCCTTGCCCAGGATAATGAGCATAGCAGCACAGAAGAAATCCACAGCAGGGTCTGAATGCTTGACCCCCAGTAGAGATCTCCAGGGTTCCCATCCTGCCATCTGTGTTTAGGAGATGGCCTGCATGGCATCAGCACATCCCACAACCTTCCTCAGCCCTGGAGCCTTGAGCAGTAGTGATACATTTGCAGAAGGACATCACCATTGTTTGTGAAAGAGCTAGACTGTCAGACCCTTAGGCAGGACATAGGACTAATAATAATGATAGCACAAGCCCACCTGAGGACAAAATGAAGGAAAAGATGCCTATGTGAACCTAAAATACAATTGCCTCACCCTTTCTATCTAAAGTGCATTGTTTACAGGCTAGAACTGTGCTTCTCTCCCATCATCTTGCTTTTGGATGTTTGTTCACCATCTAGATGCTTAGTACAGTTTGCTGATTTGGATCTATTAGTGGCAGTAGAAAGGTGTTCTTTTGCTGAATTCCTACTCTAATTTACTTAGGAATCAGCAAGCTGTGTTTGCTTCCACTCATGCAGTGGCCTGGGGCCCTTGGTAGAGCAGACAATGAAAACTGTGGCTATAGGACAGTCTACACCTGGGCCACAGCAGAGCTTCTAGCCAATGTTGGTTTAAACCTGTATCCAGGCAGACACTTGTGTGGGTGCTGCCAAGACATCTTAGTGATACTTACATGTATATCTCAGCAGGATTTGTCTCCATAGAGAAGCCTAAACATAGCTGAGCAGAGGAATATCAGACAGATATGCCTACATTAAAAAAAAAACAGAAATAGCACAAATAAATGATCTAACACTGCATTTAAAAACACTTGAGAGACAACAACAAATGAACCCTAAATGCAGCAGACAAGAAGAAATAACAAAAATCAGAGCAGAAATCAATGAAATGGAAACAAGGACAACCATACAAAAAAAATCAGTGAATCCAAAAGTTGTTTCTTTGAGTGAATAAACAAGATAAGATAGACCTCTAGCCCAGTTAACCAAAAGAGAGAAAGAACAACTCCAAATCAATACAATACATGATGAAAGGGGAAATATCACAACAGACAATGAAACGATCCAGACAATCATATGGGAATACTTCAAAAACCTATACTCAACTAAGTTTGAAAACCTAGTAGAAATGGATGAATATCTGAAATCCTGGGAATCACCAAAGCTCAAACAAGAAGAGATCGACAGCTTAAATAGACCCAAAATAAATGAAAGAAATTGAAAATGTAATAAGAAACCTCCCAACTAAAAATAGCCCAGTCCCAGATGGTTTCACAGCAGAATTCTGTAAAACGTTTAAAGAGAACTTACAACCATTATTTCTCAAATTGTTCAGAAGGATACAAGCAAAGGGAAATCTCCCAAATTCCTTCTATGAAGCCAGCATCACTCGAATACCAAAACCAGGCAAAGATACAACCAAAAAAGAGAATTATAGACCCATCTCATTAATGAACACAGATGCAAAAATTCTCAACAAAATACTGGCAAAACGCATACAGACCCACATCAAAAAGATCACCCATCATGACCAAGTTGGATTCATACTAGAGAGGCACAGATGGTTCAACATACAAAAATCAGTATCATAAAACACATAAAAACAAAAATCACACGATCATCTCAATTGATACAGAAAAAGCCTTTGATAAAGTCCAGAAGAATGAAATTAAACCCCTACCTCTAGCTCTGAACAAAAGTCAACTCCAAATGGATCAAAGACCTTAACGTAAAACCCAAAACTCTGGAGGCAATAGAAGAAAAACTTGGCAGCAGACTATAAGACATAGGAGTAGGAAAAGACTTCCTAAATCAGACAGCAGCTACACAAGAATTAAGGTCGACAATTGACAAATGGGACCTCATTAAAATCAAAAGCTTCTGTACATCAAAAGAAATAAAGGAAGTGAAGAGAAAACCCACAGAATGGGAGGAAACCTTCACCAGAGATACATCTGACAAAGCATTGATTTCCAGAATATATAAACTACTCAAAAAACAAAGAAAGAAAACAAATGAATCACTCAAAAGATGGAGCAAAGAGCTGAACAGAGACTTCATAGGGGAGGAATTAGAGATGACTGAGAAACATCTTAAAAAGTGTTCAATGTCACTAATAATTAGGGAAATGCAAATTAAAACCACTTTAAGATATCATCTCACTCTGATAAGACTGGCTAGGATCAAGAAAACAAATGACATCAAGTGCTGGAGAGGATGTGGGGAAAGGGGAACACTCATCTATTGCTGGTGGGAATGTAAACTTGTACAGCCACTATGGAAAGCAGTGTGGAGAACACTTGGAAGACTCAAAATGAGCTTGCCATTTGACCCAGTCATACCACTCCTGGTTATATACCCATAAGACTCATCTTACCACAGAGATACATGCACAGCTATATTTATTGCAGCTCTGCTCACAATAGCAAAAAGCTGGAACCAACCCAAATGCCCCTCAACTGATGAGTGGATAGAGAAAATGTGGTACATGTACACAATGAAGTTCTATGCAGCAGTAAAAAAGACATCATGAACTTTGCAAGTAAATGGATGGAACTAGAAGATATTATGTTAAGTGAAGTAACACAGTCCCAGAAAAACAAATGGTGAATGGTATCCCTCATCTGCGGATGCTAGCACCAATAACCCAGTTGTAAATATTTCTTGTGGGGAGTGATGCATATTGGAAAGAACAACAACAGCACTAACAACTGAAAACACTGCATCAAAGAACTAACTGAAATGGTGAATCTGGTGGAGTGGGAAGGTTGGGAGAGGGACATAGGTCTATATTTGGTTAATGTATATTTAATTGTTGTGAGTTTAACAAGTATCCAAATTTGCCCAAACTTTGTCTACATATTATATGGTATTTTAGGACTTAGTAAAAGTGAAAATGTGTACGTTAAACAACATTGGTTAAAAGGTTTTAATAAAAATGGTAATACATTTAAGCTAATTGGAAATATAAATTATTGTCCACATTTGTTTTAGTTAAAATTTGTATAACAACGCCTTTGGGATTAATGTATACGAATGTTCTCTATAATTTTTGTGTTGTACAGTATCATCTTGTAACATTTTCTTTTACCTGTAGGATAATTTAACTTAAGGAATTAAGTTTGCTTCCCAAATTAACAGCATGCAATCAATGAAAAACAGCTTGGGTAAACTTAATGAAATTTACACCTTGATTCCTGCTTATAGGTATGTGTACTGCCTTTTTGAGATTCATGGGTCAAAAAATAAAAACCTAAAATAAAAAAGGGGGGATAAAGTTATATATTAAAACTTTTGTCAAAATCTTTCAATTTAAATCTTAAAACTAATTTGGGAAAAGATTTGCATGTTCCCACAGTTCAAAACCTCACCAACTTAATGGCTGAGAAAGAAAAGATACAGCTTTGCATTGTGCAGGATGTACCAAGAAATACCAGCAGAGAAGTTGGCCCATCTAAATATTAAAAGGAAGAAAAGCCTCAGACTGCTACAGGCATCAAACATCTCTGTGGATCCTATTTATAACAACTGTTTATAATGAGTCCTAATGAACTTTACCTTCCAGGTGCCACAAAGTTTTAATATGAGAGACTTTCTTACCTCCTTTTCATAGAACAAAGAAAAACATGATGGTAATGAAGTCATTCCCTAACTGTAAATTAGAGCCAACTGTTATAGAGGTAATCTCTTATAAAATCAGTATAATTGCCTTCTTTAATTGACTAATAGAAATAGAACTGTGAAAAGGATTAGTCTCTATTCAAAGCCAAATATAATATTAAAGTCTTTTTAAGCTGTTCAATTAAGCAAAATATATTAATACAGGAGAGCTCTGATATCAGCAATGGATTATTCTGCCAAGGAAATGTTGGCCAAGGGATCCAACCCCCCCCCCCAAAGGTAAAGGCTTCTCGCCTGTAAACTGGGATACCTGCAAGAACAGAGGCAGTAAGGCCCTGCTATCGAAGACCTGGTGTAAGCATGGGAAAGATGTATTGAGACCACACTTGCAAGTGTACAGTTGGTCTCTGGAATGCCAGAGAGTGTTACCAAAGACCACTAAACCAATAAAGCAAATATTGGTCTCCTTGAGTCAAGCAAGACTCCTCCATCAGCATCAGCTACACCTCACCTGCCTGGAAATACTGTGCAGCAGTGGTAGCCATATGTCCGTATATCCCATATATAATTGGCTAGTAGCTCTCTCCTTGGAGGAATAATTCATGGCTGATGCCACAACCTTACATCTTCTAGTGATTAGGAGATGTTATAAGCCACAGTAAGACCATGCCATATTTTACAGAAAAACTATAATTCATGGATTAGCATACCATCCATGCATCTGTGTCTCTACCAAATTAACCTACCATAATAGTTAGTACTGTTTAAATGTCTGTATATCTAATTGCTTGTGCTTCATTAGTAGGATTGAAAGGTTAGTCCTGGATAAACTGTCAACTCATGAAAGGAAACAGCCTGAACTGATCAAAGTCCAAAATGACATCTCCAGAGAAAGTAGACTCTTTTGCTTCTTGCCCACTTGTGCCCCTTTTCTAAAGCCTAGGGAACAATCTGTAGAAGAGGGGGCGTGGTAGAATGTAAGGGCTGCGATTGGGGTGAATGGTGAAATTACAGCAATATAGACTGGACACTTATTTGATCAACATGATTGTACCTACAAACCCCTCCAGCTGGATGGTGGGAGTCTTGGGCTGTGTGGGTTTGGGCATAGCTGCTTGCAAATTGGTTTTACATGAAGGGTGCTTGTATTCATTACTTATTACTTGTAAAATAAAATAAAATAAAATAAAAGCCTATAAACCACAGGTTGTCTTTTCTGGATGGACTGGTTCTTCACCTATCTGGTTTAGGTATGTCCTATTTCCTATTTCCTATCCTCAGTTTAAAATCCTGTACCACTCTTTTTTGCTATAAGGATTACAGACTATGGACATGGTTATCCTATTCAATGACTCTGCTGAGGGGCCAGATGTCTCTTCACCTTCACATCACAGTCAGCATTTGAACACTTATAAAAGTCTTAAATGGCTACCTTACAAAGCCAAAAAACTAAATATTTGATATTTTTCCCCCGTAAGGAAAGAGTGACTGCCAAATCTCAAGCCAGATGTAAAGTGTTCCCTCAAAAGCAATTGAAATATTTTGAAAAATGTTATACTATTAAATATTTTAAAAGAGTTTATAAAACTTGGGAAGGAAAATTCTGCTTTGGAAACCTCACTGGTCAATGAGCTTTTTTGACCATTCAGCAATACCTCACACTAGGGCCACTGGGGACAAACAATGGTATTTGAGTCCTATTCTGAATAAATTTCCATGGGAATGAGAAAGATAAGCACTGCCTCCAATCTAGAACCAGGGTCTCGAGCAAAGGCCCAGAGACCACAAGGCCCTTCCCCACTCTTCTGGAGTTCTATATTACAAACTGCTTTCATCAATATCCATTCCTCAGCAAAACTGCTTCGATAGATACTAAATTATAAAAGAGGTACCTATCAGAAAAGTATGCCTAGAAATGGCTTCCTAAATTTCCATTAGTTATGAATTAATTTATTACTAAAATTTTAATTTATATGAAATGGAAGTTAACTTGCTAAATTGACAAAACTCTGGTAGAAATCAAAGAAACTAGAACCATAGCCTTATACAGTATTTAGAACATGTTGACCAAAATAAAAGAAACTCCCAAGAAGGTCTGAACTTGCTCACTAACCATAACTTTGAACAATTGTTGTTGACATCTCCTTTTGTTTTTAGACCAGTGTTATCTTTCTGGGGCATGGGTCTTAAGGAGACCAAGTTTGTCAAAGCTGAAAATCAGAACTCATGTTTTTGGTAGGACCATTAACTTCCTTAAACAAAATTTTCACTCCAATAAACCATATGAACCCCAAATCTGCTTGCTTTCTTATCTCTCTGATGTTTAGCTGTGGATGGGCACAAAATGCTGGGAGCAATGGGCAGCAAAATATTGACTTGCACCTGCTTCCCAGACAAATTCAGGGTGATTTTAGCTCACGACATGACCATGGATGCACTCTGGTCTGATGATGTCATTAAAAAGTGTTCCTACAAACTGCGGAAGAGGAGGCGTGGTAGATTGTAAGGGCTGTGGAGAGATAGGGGTGAATCATGAGACTACAGGAATATAGTCTGGACTCCTGATTGATCAATATGTCTGTGCATACAAGCTTCTCCAACTGGTCTATGGGAACCTTGGGTTGTTCAAAATTTGGACATAGATACTTGCAAAATGCACCAATTACCTGATTGTATGACATAATGAGTGACATCAATGCTATCTGCAAACAACTGTGTCATTGTATTGTAGAATCCCTTTAAAAAATAAACAAAAAAAAAGTGTTCCTAGAGGGGCTGGAGAGATGGCCTAGTGGTTAAGAGCACCGGCCGCTCTTACAGAGGACCAGGTTCGATCCCCAGCACCCACATGGCAGCCGAGAACTGTTTGAAACTCCAATTCCAGGAGAACTCCAGTTCCAGGGGAATCCGAGACCGTCTTCTGACCTCCACAGCATTGCATGACATGGGTGCACAAACTTGCATGCAGACAGTACATTCATACAGAAATAAATAAAATTAATAAAAAAAAATTTTTTAAACTGTTCCTAGAAAGGGCTGGAGAGATGGCTCAGTGGTTAAGAGCACTGACTGCTCTTACAAAGGACCTGAGTTGGATTCCCCCCAGTTCTAGAAGACTTTACATCCTTTTCTGACCTCCTGGGCATTGCACGACACGGGTGCACCAACCTACATGCAGACAGTACATTCATACAGAAATAAATAAAATTAATAAAAAAAAATTTTTTAAACTGTTCCTAGAAAGGGCTGGAGAGATGGCTCAGTGGTTAAGAGCACTGACTGCTCTTACAAAGGACCTGAGTTGGATTCCCCCCAGTTCTAGAAGACTTTACATCCTTTTCTGACCTCCTGGGAATTGTACGTCACAGGTGCACTTATAAATTCATATTCATAAAATAAAAATAATAAATATTTTAGAAAATCTTCACTGGGTAGGTATGGTGGCTCCTACCTTTGGTTCAGCATTCAGGAGGCAGTTCTCTGTGAGATCTAGGCCATTCTGGTCTACACAGTGAGGCCAGCTAGGACTACAGAGATACCTTATCTCAAAAAAAGAACATTTAAAATAATCTTTTTTATTTTAAAATAGAAACTACTTCTTCCTAAATAGGGAGAACTCTCCTGAGAACAAAAATTTCCTAAACAGGATAAATGTACCAGACTTAAAAACATTTTTAATGTTGAAGATGATGAAGGAAAGTATTGACACATTTCATAGAAATTGAACCAATTTGATAACCAATTCTTAATTTAAATGCAATAAACAGGACGGAAGTTATCACTCCCAACATAGCAATTTGCAAATAATTTAGATGCTGTTATGGTATTTCAATAACAGTCCTTGTAAAGCAGCACCATAAACCAGAGTCCTGTTATTCCTTTAGCTGTGTGTGCAGGTTTCGTGTGTGTGTGTGTGTGTGTGTGTGTGTGTGTGTGTGTGTGCGCGCGCGCGCGCGGGTTTTCTAACTCATCATTAATCCAAACATCACCTGGGTGAGCAGTAATATAGGACCTCCTCATTTGGTAAACACTACAGAGCATGGCTTCTGCCCCAGGACAGGACATTTCTGAAAGTTGAGGTGGCTCCTTTATGTCTTTCTCTCTTCCTTGGCCTTAGTAGGGCACTGAAATGAAGATGACACATTTTCGGCTGGAGGGAAACCCTGGTTCCCTATTAAGAACTTCTGAGAATTCTCACATTGAAAAGGAACATCTTGACACAACATCCAAAGGCGCAACATTCAACCCACACCACTCTCCCTACCCTAGCCTTACCTACACATACCCCTAAGACCCTACCCTTGAGTGGGTAGAGTACCCCTCTCCTGGGAAGCCCCTCGCCCAGGGGAAGATCCTTTACCTAGATCCTTTCCCCACAAAGCCCCACACAAATCATATTTTGCAGCAAAGGCACTGCTCAAGCGCTTGAGTCAAGCACACAGGATGCCTTTTCTCAAAAACAAAACAAAACAAAATAAAATATTAAGAATTAGAAAAATAACAAAAGTCTTCAAAATTGGAAACTTATGGGAGGCTTTTCTGAATGCATTGAAATGGCTGTGTTTAATCTTCAATCCACACCTTTGTGACCAAGAGTGTGGAAATTAGCCAGGCGTGGTGGCGCATGCCTTTAATCCTAGCACTCGGGAGGCAGAAGCAGGCGGATCTTTGTGAGTTCAAGGCCAGCCTGGTCTACAGAGTGAGTTCCAGGACAGCTGGGGCTACAGGGAGACCCTCGAAAAGACCAAAAAAAAAA
>VZQC01014576.1:819343-985828 GCA_009823505.1 Rhizomys pruinosus
TTTTTTTTTTTGGTCTTTTTGAGACAGGGTCTCCCTGTGGCCCCAGCTGTCCTGGAACTCGCTCTGTAGACCAGGCTGGCCTTGAACTCACAAAGATCCGCCTGCCTCTGCCTCCCAAGTGCTCTAAATCATTCCTTTTTAAATCAGGATAACAAACTACGGGGGCCTCAGTTCAGAGGGGTAGGCAGCCCAGATGGGCTGGAGCAGAGCCCAGGAGCCCCGCTCGGATGGCCGCCCTGGCACGACTTTAACCGACCCTTCTTATCACCTGGGCTCCGGGAACCACTTTCGCCGCACCCCTACGTGCTCCTTTCCGGGGTCCCACTCGCGCCCAGGCCAGCGCCTCGGCTCCCAGGAACCCAAGGAGTGCGTAGAGCGTCAGACCTCGCCCTCGGGTCCCCTCCCTGCTCAGCCCCCCTTCCTACTCAGCCCCCCTTCCTGCTCAGCCCCCACCCGTGTCAGGTCCCCAGGCCACTGGTGGTCCCGCCTCCTGCAGCGCGTAGACGTAGGGCGGGGCACTACGCAGCTTTTACAGCGCGCAGCTCGCGGAACGCATGCGCCCGGTGTCGACGTGTTCTCTGGGCGCCACTGTCTGCACTGGAAGATGGCTGAGCGTGGGTCCAAGTCGGTCCTGTTCGTGTGTCTGGGTAAGGGTGCCCCGAATTAACACAGTCTTTCTCATTGGAACTTGGAGTGCTCCCTTTGTTGTTTTTGGAGAGCACTGGGCCAGGAGAATCAGGGGCGGGAGGCCGAGGGCGGGCTCGCACCTAGAGACCCTCACTTGCTAGGCTTATCTTCCGGTACTTATCTAAACCTAAATTCCTTGTACGTTTGTCCCAGATTATGCCCTTGCCCACCTTCCTGCACTTCCTAAGCCCCCGTTACCCTGTCAACTGTCGTTCCTTCACAAACCTGTCTCCCTTCTGCCCCTCTCCCAAGCCTGTGGCCTCTCTCACATAACCCTCCTCTCAACTCTCTGTTACCTGCTGTGTTAGTTACTTTTCCCATCTCTGTGACAGAATATCTCACCGAAACAGCTAAGGGGACGGATTTATATTTTTTACTCCGTTTCAGAGGGTTCAGTCTATGGTTGGTTGCACAGCTCTTTTGATTCTGGGCTTGGGCATCTGGCATGAGGGTCATCAAAGTGGCCAGAGCATGAGGCAGAAACTACTCATTGTATACAGAAGTACAGAAAAGGGGGCAAGTAGGAAGGGGCAGGCGAGTTTTAGCCCAAGGACACACCCCCTTGATACACTCTCTTCAGATCCACACTGAGTCCTCCTTTTCTCAAATTGTAAGTCTGATAATGGATTAAACCAGTGATGAGGCCAGACCCTTTATGATCTAATACTCTCTGGATATGCTATCATCTGGATATGCTATCACAGTGAGACTTGTGCTTTTGTAATCTAGACATCTTAGTCCAGGCAAGCTAACAGTGAGGGTAGATTATCATTGCTTCCTTGACCCAAGCCTTTGTCCTCCCGGCCTCACTTGCCCTTCTTCCAAACCTAGGGCCCCTCTCACCTGCCTGCTGCTCTGCAAGCCAGATGGTCTCATATCTCTAGTGTGTCCTCTGGCTGTCCTTTCCCTCACATCTGCTACCGTGCTTGGTTCCCTCCACTGGCTCAGGTGACCTTGAGGCTACAGGAGGAGCACTCTTTCAGGAGTCTCCAAACACTGACACACACTGGTATGTTTGGTGTCATCTTTGGCCACAATTACTATGGTTCTCAACCAGTGGTCTCTATTCTGTGGTCTTTCTGTAACCTTGGGCTCCTATCCCTATGCCAACACATCTCTGCAGTGGTCTAGCCGTGCTTTTTTTTTTTTTTTTTTTTTAACATTACTCATCTTTCAAATACCATCCACTTCAAAATTTTCTTTCTTAGAATTTCAGCACTGATTTCCCTTTACTTAAAGTAGAATTCACTCTCATTTTAAAGTTCTTCATTGTCTCCACATTGAGGTGGTAGGACATAAATTGTCAGCAGTCTACTTATTAAGATTTTCTGCCCTCTGCCTTTCCTACAAAATAGAGCTGCTTCTCTTTAGAAGTCTGCCAGACTTGTTCTGCCCATTCTTTCTCACCCAACTGTGGGTGAGGAATGCCTTTCAGAAACACTTGGTGGACTGTTTTGAAGGTGATTTCTGTGCCTTGATCCTGTGATCAGCTTTACTTGGTCCCACATTGGGTTTTCCCTGGAAAGCCTTGTATTTCACACTCCAGGACTCCTATCTTTGCTTTCCCAGGCCATCAGTTTCTCCCTTTTCTCCTCTATGAAGCTATTTTATTCCATACATTTCATTATAGTTTGACAGTGTGTTGGAGTCCCAGCAAGAGTACATAATAAAGCTGTTATTAATAAACTTATTTTTCCTTGGTTTTGTACTTTTAGGACAGTGTAGCATGTGATTTTTTTTTTTTTTTTTAGACTGCATGTGATGTTTACAAGGTGTCTGTACTAGGTAATTTCTGTGAGAAGGAAAAGTAAAACTCTGGCTATATTTCACATTTATACTGGTCATTAAGGTCTTTATTGAAGGCTAACTGGTGGATTCAACAAATTTTTTAAGTGCTGGTTCTTTTTAGTACCTATTGGTCTAGTTACTCTGTTTCTAATTGTTAATCATGCTGGTATATTACACCAAGGTGGCTGTTAAAAGAGGATATGCTTGCATGTATTTGCCTTCACTACAATTCAGCATTATTTTTCTGGGCACTGGAGATGCATAGAGTGATGAACACCACAGATGAAGCCCCAGACTTTCTGGATCCCACACTCTGTGTCAGTCATCAGCACCAGGGAATGCCACTGGGCTCATTCAGTGAGTACGAAGTGTTCAGAAGAAGCTGAAACACAATAGGACTGCAGTGCAGCTTGTGGTCAGGAAGACCTCAACTGTATCCTGGCCCAGAAAAAAAAAGCGTGTGCTTTTTAGGTGAGTGTTCATGCTAGGGGAATGAAGCCCTGGCCTTGGAGACCAGGCAGCCTTTCTCAGCCAGGACTCCTTTGTATCTGAAGCCTCTGAGTCACTGTTTCTTTATCCCCAAAGATACCAAACTAATATTGTAGATGTGTGGGAACAAATTAGGTCCTACATACAATGGATGCTTCAGGTCAAAGGTCTGCATACTCCGTAAAGAGCCAGAGTAAATCTTTGAGCTCTGTGTGATAAAACAGTAGTGTAGCCATAGATAGCCCATTTTCAGTCCGACTTGGCTTTGTTCAGTATAATTTCTTCACAGACACCAACACTGAGCCTGGATGCGGTTTTCACATTCCACAAGAATTTCTACATTTGCACTCTTTTTCATTATTTAAATTGTGAAAATTTTATTAGCTCTTCTGTACTGTACACAAATGTGGTAGGCCAGGAGTTGTTTTTAGGGTACAGATCTTGGGAGGCTATGTGAGGGCCTGGCTTATCCTGAATGAGATAAGCCGTGGGAGGTTTGGAGCAAGGGTGGGGAAGGATATAATTGGTTCTGTCTGCAGTGTGGAGATTAGGCTGAAGGAGGACAGGGAGAACCAAGGATGTCCTCCTTAGGTGTTTGCTGGTCAGGTGGTGAGTTGCTGGCTCAGGAAAGTTGAGGGTGGTATGGGTGCATTCTGCATGGAGCTCGCCTGGAGTACAGTAAAAGCTATTATGTTTGAAACGCAAAAGTTTTGTTCCTTCCAAACCTTTAGGTGAACTTTTAAAATACTGAAATGTACAGAAGCACCAGAGGTTTGTTAGTGGTAGGGCTACTGGCAAAAAGAGCTCATTTCAGCAAGATTATGAGGAGTTTTTTTTTTTTTTAATTTTATTTATTTTTGTATATGTATGAGTGTACTGTCTGCATGCAGGTCTGTGCACCCGTGTCATGCAATGCCGCGGAGGTCAGAAGAGGGTCTCGGATTCCCCTGGAACTGGAGTTCTCCTGGAATTGGAGTTACAGACAGTTCTTTGCCACTGTGTCGGTGCTGGGGATCGAACCCAGGTCCTCTGCAAGAGCAGTTGGTGCTCTTAACCGCTTGGCTATGTCTCCAGCCCCATGAGGAGAGCTTTTTGCTCTGTAAGATGGAGGACTCCTGAGGAAGGCAGCTGTAACCTTAGCTCCACCCATTGTATCTGGTGAGAGGAAGAAAATCACAGTGCTGCTTAAGTTTCCGGGACTTGTAGAAGGTAGAACCTGGGGCTCTGTGTCTTACTGATAGCCATTGTTCTCCACCCATTTTTTAAAGCATCATATGCACCAAACCATATCCTTAACATTAAGGTGGTATTGTCAGTCTGGGAAGCTGGAAGCAAGTTGCTAGCATTGAGAGTTCCCTACTATGGAGGGTGTGGTGGTTTGAACAAGAGCGTCACCCATTGGCTCTGAGTATTTTGAATACTTGGTCCCCATTTGGTGGTGCTATTTGGGAGAGTCCTGAAATCTTTGGGATGTAATGGCCATGCTGGAAGAAGCAGGTTACTGGGGGCAGCTTTGAGAGTATGTAGTCCTGTCCACTTCCAGTCTGGCTCCTCCTGCTTCCTGTGCTTATTTGAAGTTGTGAACACTAAGCTGTCTGCTCTGGCTGCCTCCTGCCAGGCCTGGCCTACCTTGATGGACTCTTATTCCTCTGGAACAAAAAGCCCAATAAACTCTTCCTTCTATTAAGTTGCTTTGGTCATGGTGTTATAGCAACACAAAATTAACTAATACAGAAGGCATTCAAAATTACTTTTTCCTGTCGAAGCCTTCATACTGATAAGACTTTTTACTATTGTGGAAAACCATAGTGTATAGGAAGAAGCTACATGCTGCCTTATAGATGTACAGAGGTACACTGTGAGGACAGGACTAGTCCATAGACCAGAGCATTTGTATATTTTACCACATGTTAGGATGTAGCATTTCTAAGCCAGGAGAATCTAACCTGTCTCAAATAGTTTCTTCTTGCCTCACTTAATTTTATTACTAATGTTTGGGGCTGGAGAGATGGCTCAGTGGTTAAGAGCACCGACTGCTCTTGCAGAGGACCCAGGTTCAATTCCCAGCACCCACATGGTGGCTAAGAACCGTCTTTAACTCCAGTTCCAGGGGAATCCGACACCCTCTTCTGACCTCCGCGGGGCATTGCACGACACAGGTGCACCAACCTGCGTGCAGACAGTACATTCATACATATTAAAAATAATAAATTAAAAAAATTATATTACTAAAATTGGGGCTCACATGATACCCCAAAGTATGTTTTATCTTGATGTATACTTTGAGCAGTCTCTGACCTCTTGCCTTCCTGTTTCTCATCCCCTGAAGCAAAGCAGAGTCCCTCAAAGATAGCACCTAGAAACCAGAATTCCTCTAGTTTCTGTGAAAAACAAAAACAAAAAAACTTTAAACCTAGAAAAATCATTCTCCCTTAAAGTCCTTTGTTCCCAGGAGGAGAGAGTGCTGCACAGACAGACCTGCCTATGTGTGTTGCCATCAGGAAGAAGCCCTTTGTCCAGTGACAGTTGTCCAGTTGTCCATTCGTCTCAAAATTCATCATAAACTATATATGATAACTTAAAAAAAAAGGCTGGAGAGTTTTCTCTTAACTCTTTGGGTCTTCATTATGAAGGTTCCCATGTCAAGTAAAACTGATTAAATAGATGCTTTTCTCTTGTAAACTTGCCTTGTTAGAGTTATGTGGACTGACAAAAATGAATGAGGAATCATACCTTCCTACCTTAAACTTTCCCATTGGCTTTTTCATGGAGTATGTTTCCCTTCACCCTAAGCTCTTCTGAGCTTCCCAACTTGTAGGAAGAAGTGTATCTTAAACACATCTTGGATCGAAAGTAGTAGGTGTACAAAATCAGTTGAATAAGCCATATTGCCCCTTTCTCTAGAACCTTCAGGTAGTTCACACTGGCTTCACCAAGTACAGACTGGCATGGGCTCAGGGCTTTGTGTCTCAGGCCCCTCACTGCTCCTTCCATTCCCAGACCATCACAGAGGCATCCGTGCACGCTGCAGCCTCTATCTTTAAGGCCTCTTACCCTGTCCATTTGACTCCTCATCTTGTGACCATTGGTTCAGTCTCAAGTTCCTTGACCAGTTTTTTAGCTTTGGGGAATCTTTATGTTTCTCTGGTCCTGTATTGCAGCACTTACTGGCATTCATTTCCTTATTTTTATTATATTGTGTCTTTCCACTGTAAGTGGCTGCCTCATTGTAGATCTACTTACAAAGTTGAGATGTCTTTTTGTCTGGGTAGTAAGGAATTTAGTCCTTGTCCTGGCTCTGGAAAGTCACCTTTGGTTTCCCTAAGACATTCCAGGAGTGATAGTATGTTAAATCCTTGTGGTCCTATAGTTTGTGCTGTTGAGGGACTTGGGCTGGGTCCTGAATCATCATCTCCTCACAATTAACTAGTAACTCTGAGTACCAGTACTATGTCAAGCTTCCTGGTTTGGCAGTAGTATTTTTAAAGTACTGACAATCATTGGTGACAGGAGGGTCAGGTGTCCCCGAGGACAAGGAAACTCCTATTTGGGAATCTTCTAGCTGGCTCCAACTTGTCTTATAGTAAAACAATAGTCACAAATACAGCACTTTCCTGAGTTCCATGCTCATTCTGAGGGAGTTGGGAAGTGGAAATGGGCAGTTTTATAGCCAGTTAGTCTGGGGCTTCAGATGGAGCAGCTGATGTCAGATGTTGTAAGCAGGTGGAGCAGTTTCCTGGTTAACTGCTGAGGACCACAGTCTTCCTCGGACAGGGCTTTGCTCAGTAAAGCTTGTATTAAATTATTATGCTTAAAAACGGTTGCTTATATTTTGTTTTGAATTGTTATTCTCTATTATGTGTGGTATACTTAAATATACATTTCTGTTCTACATTTTTTATTTATTTATTTATTTTATTATTATTATTATTATTATTATTTTTTTTTTTTTGGTCTTTTCAAGACAGGGTCTCCCTGTAGCCCCAGCTGTCCTGGGACTCACTCTGTAGACCAGGCTGGCTTTGAACTCACAAATATTTATTTTTTATGTGTATGAATATACCATCTGCATGTAGGTTGGTGCACCTGTGTGGTGCAGTGCCTCAGAGGTCAAAAGAGGGCGTTGAATTCCCCGGGAACTGGAGTTGAAGATGGTTCTTAGCTGCCATGTAGGTGCGGGGAATCGAACCCAGGTCCTCTGCAAGAGCAGTTTGTGCTCTTAACCGCTGAGCCATTTCTCCAGCCCCCCTGTTCTGCATTTTTAAAACATTTTTATTGAGGTTTTGTGCATTTCATACATCATTTCTCATTCCAACCTAGACTCACCTCCCCTTCCATGCCCCCCACCAACCCACCCGAATTCATGCACACTACCATTGCTGCCCTGCATCTTTTTTTGATTCTTTTCAAAGTTTTTCAAAGCAGAGGATTATTGTTCTTGGGGGAACTTTACTGTTTCAGTCCGTTCCTTGTCCCATTTCATCTGCTGTTGTAGTTTCCTACAATCTGTATTGCTTCAACATACGCACATTTATATGTCATACCTATATTAAATTTATATCATCTGTATACAAATTCATTTCCATATCATATTTCAGGATTCACATTTTTTCTTTTTAAATTTATAGTATTCTAAAATATGCCTACATATCCTGCATCCATATACCAAGATTACAAAGTCTAAAAACAAGTGGTGGGTTAATTCTAGAGCCTGATAAGGGATTTACGTTATAAGAGCACAATTGCTTTCAGGGAAAGTAAAGAGAAAACCCACAGAGTGGGAGGAAACCTTCATTAGTGATACATATGACAGAGCATTAACATCCAGAATATATAAACTACTCAAAAAACAAAGAAGAAATCAAGTGACTCACTCAAAAGATGGAGTAAAGAGCTGAGCAGAAACTTCACAAAGGAGGAAAAAAATAAAGGCTGAGAAACATCTTTAAAAATGTTCAACATTGCTAATAATTAAGGAAATACAAATTAAAACCACCTTAAGATACCATCTTGCTCCAATAAGACTGGCCAAAATCAAGAAAACAAATGCTTGGAGAGGTTGTAGGAAAAGGGGAACACTCATCCACTGCTGGTGGGAATGTAAACATGTACAACCACTATGGAAAGCAGTGTGAAGAACCCTGAAAAGCCTCAAAACGAGCTTACCACCTGACCCAGCCATACCACTCCTGTGTAGATGTATACCCAGGTATATATCCTACCGCAAAGATACGTGCACAACCATGTTCATTGCAGCTCTTTTCACAATAGCGAAGAGCTGGAAGCAACCCAAATGCCCCTCAACCAATGAGTCGATAGAGAAAATGTGGTTTACCTACACAGTGGAGTTCTATGCAGCAGTAAAGAAAGATGGCATCAGGAACTTTGCAGTAAATGGATGGAACTAGAAGATATGCTAGTAACACAGTCCCAGAAAAGCAAATGACAAATGGTATCCCTCATTTGTGGATGCTAGCACCCAGCACTGAATTGTAAGTCAAGCTGAGCAACATCAATGTTATGTACCCCTTTTCCTGTTCTACTACATTTTAAACTAAGTTGATTGCAACCTGCTTCATTGATTTCATGATTTGCTTTTGGGTCATTGGTAGTGATAACTAATTTTTATTTCATTTGCTTTTCTGATACCAGTTACCTCAGCCAGTCTGTCAGGGCCCTAAACTTGGTTTCACTAGGGAATTCTTTACTGCTTTGCCAGCCTTTGCCTCTCCCCAGAAAGATAACATCTACTGTATATCTACTATAGGAGTGTTCCATCCATTCTTTAGGCCAGGAATTGGTGTCTACCTTTTTGGCACAATTAACAACCTCTGTATGTCTTCTCTCTTTTTAAGGTAACATTTGCCGATCACCTATTGCAGAAGCAGTTTTCAGAAAATTGGTAACTGATGGAAACATTTCAGATAATGTAAGTAATGTTCAGTTCCTTGAAGAGTCTAGCCTGAATACCTCTAGGCAACAAAGTGCCAGAACGATCTTTTTCTCTCCCACAGTGGAGGATAGACAGTGCGGCTACATCTACCTATGAAGTGGGGAACCCCCCTGACTATCGAGGGCAGAGCTGCATGAGAAAGCATGGCATCCCCATGAATCACATTGCTCGGCAGGTACTGGAACTTGACCTATGTTTTGTGTTACAGTGGGCCATTGACAGCAGTGCTGTTTCCGACTGGAATGTGGGCCGGGTCCCAGACCAAAGAGCTGTCAGCTGCCTAAGAAATCATGGCATTAGCACAGCCCATAAGGCAAGACAGGTAGAAAAGCTCTTGTTTAATTTCTACTGCATAGAGTTCCATAATTTGAGAGGCTGACCAACCCTGTGTGTTAGTGGATGTGTTTGATTGGATGAACTAACTTGGTATGTGTATAGTTCTGAAAGATTCGAATGACCCTGGGGTTACTTGTTAAAGTACAAATAAAAATTGCATAAATCACAGGTAGATAGTCCTGGCTGTGACCCAGATCTGAGCTGTTCTCTGCATAATATTTGGTTAGACGTTTAGGCTATGGTAACTGTTGTGCTTATATTACAAGTTTATTGATATAATAAAGGTGCAGTTATACACAAAACCATTTTTTCTACTCTAACGTGCCTTAAAATAGAATACTGGTGTTGTTATGAACACTTAATAGTCTGTTTTGCTGGACTTTAAAGACTACGGAAATAACAACAAACTTCAATTTTAGATGAGATAGCTTTATGTCTATATTATAAATCAGAAGATGGCAGCTGCATTTCTATGAGTTCTTTATTTAAATTAAGTAATGACTGCTTTTTAAAACAATATATATTTTTTTATAAATTTTATGTGTTTGAGTGTATGTAAGTGCACTATGTTGTACAGTTCCCATGGAGGTCAGAAGAGTGTTGAATTCCCCTGGATCTAGAGTTACAGATGGTTGTTACCTGAGAACTGAACCTGTAAGAGCAGCCAGTGCTTTTAACCTCTGAGCCATCTCTGGAGCCCCAGTCTGTTCCTTTTTTAAATGTAGTTTTCAATTGGACGGAAGATGAAAGATTTTACATCATTTGTTTGTTCGTTTGGATCACCTCAGGCTTTTGCATATTTGGCCCATCTATTTGCTGCTGCCTACGAGATGTAGTCTATCAATACTATGAGACACATGGTTCTTTTTCATACTCGCAGGGTGTAACAAAAGTGGATGCAAGTAGAGTATTTTAGTATATACACCTTGAAAAACAAAGTAGAAGTCTTTCAAGGGCCTGGCTAATATTTCCAACTTTTAACAATGTAACAAGCAGTGCACATTTTATCATTTTTGGCAGTAGTCATTGTCTGACAGCATACCTCTCCCTTTGACCATCATTTTAGTGCCTCAAGGGTGGTCAAAATCTACAAGATAATTTCTTCACTTATATTTTAAGCAGGCTTACATGTCTAAACTATGGTGTCAGAAGAGAGTGCTTATATTAGAATCTGGTAAAATCTTGAGAGACTGTTTTCCATGTAAGCTTAATTTATGGATCTGTAGTCATTCATATATATTCCTGGCAAACCTTCTCTGGCTACCTTCTGGAAATCAGTTGCCTTCCCAAAGCCCTGTATTTCCTCTCTGCCTTGTTTTTCTTTTTCTTTTCTTTCTTTCTTTCTTTTTTTTTTTTTTTTAAAGCTAACTGCCTCGGACATTTATTCTCTTGTGTAGATGGATGGTGTATGAGGACAAAGATCTATCACTTCATCTGGTGTTTGTTGCTGTATTCATTACTTTTCTGTTGTTGGGATAAAACACCATGACCAAAAGTGACTTACAGAAGAGTTTATTTTGACTTACGGTTCCAGAGGGACCCTCTGTACTGGCATGAGAGGGACCGTCTGTCATGGCATGAGAGGGACCGTCTGTAATGGCATGAGAGGGACCTTCTGTAATGGCATGAGAGGGACCGTCTGTAATGGCATGAGAGGGACCCTCTGTAATGACATGAGAGTGACCATCTGTGATGGCATGAGAGGGACAGTCTGTGATGGCATGAGAGGGACTGTCTGTGATGGCATGAGAGGGACCGTCTGTGATGGCATGAGAGGGACCATCTGTGATGGCATGAGAGGGACTGTCTGTGATGGCATGAGAGGGACCGTCTGTGATGGCATGAGAGGGACCATCTGTGATGGCATGAGAGGGACCGTCTGATGGCATGAGAGGGACCGTCTGTAATGGCATGAGAGGCCTGTCAGGAGGAGAAAGCCGAGAGCTTACATCTGCAAGCACACAGAAGAAGCAGGGAAAGCAAAATGAAGTGGGCAAGGTTATGGGTTCTCAAAGCCCACCCCAATGAGGTTCTTCCAGCCTTATTCCCTAAAGGTTCCATGACCTCCCCCAAACAGTACCACCAACTGACCAAAGTGCTCACGTACTTGAGCCTGTGGGGGATGTTCTTCATTCAAACCACCACAGGTGCCATGTAGAGTGGAAAATATTGTAGTGGGGGTGATTAAATGAGGGACATTTTAGTATGTTGACAGAATTGTACTTCATTACCAAGGACTAAAAATAACAGTAGGCTTTATGTCCATATTTTATTAGTTTCTGTTTTTTTAATTTTTAAATATTTTATTTATTTTATGTGTACAAGTGTATTGGCAACATGTGTGTAAGTGAACCAGTGTCATGCATTGCCCGACACTGGTGAGAAGAGGGAGTCAGATCCCCTGGAACTGAAGTAAGATGGTTGTTAGCTACCATGTGGGTACTGGGAACCAAAACCAGGTTCTCTGCAAGAGGCCAGGGCTCTTAACTACTGAACCATCTCTCCAGCCCTTTATTTTCTATAATTATAAAGAAAATTATGATACAAACTCTTTTGCAATGTAATTTAGAGAATATGTTGATTGTATTTTCATTAAAAAAACTATAAATTGTGTATTGAGTTAAAATTTTAATTAATGAGGAATAGACTAATTACAATTTTAACTACTTTTTCATACTTTGACCTCTTAATTTTAGATTACCAAAGAAGACTTTGCTACATTCGATTATATACTTTGTATGGATGAAAGCAATCTGAGGTAATCATATATTTAAAAGTATTTCTGCCAAGCAACTCACTGTCCAAATTGACTTTTTATTGTCTTATAGTTTTTTAATGTACAAGGATGATTACTGTTTTCAGAACTCCTGGAGATGGCAGGAAGATCTGAGAGTGATATAAAGTTGTCTCAGAGATCTCTTTATAGAGATAAGCTTTCCATAAGAGAAAGTAGAGAGTACAGTGAATGGAAGTGGAGACCAGCTGGGTCTGTAGTTGTAGAGGAGATGCCTTGATTCTGCTGTTAAGGACTAGGGATATCCGGTCTATTTCCCTATGAATACTGTACTATACTGTAAATTTGACAAGTCAGAAGTCTTGACTGTATTACATATTTGGTAACAATGATTGGGTATATAATGTTTATGTGCTCTGTGGGGCCCCACCCTTCATCCATAAATTCATTTCAAAAAAGAAATCCAGGAACAGTGGGCTTATGTTACTTTCCTCAGTTCACAGGTGGGTACAGAAAGGTCTACAGCACAGCTCATTCACCCTGAACTAGCATTTCCATACCTCTTATCCAGCTCTATTTGCTTCTGGCCTCACTTCCCCTGGCCCTTTGTCATGGGGTGTGGTACACATGGCTTTTTGAGTTCCTTTTTACCCTCTTTATGTATCTGAAATGTTATCTTTTTCATCATATCAAAATGCATTTATTTATTTTTTTAATTTTATTTATTTCTGTATGTGTATGAATGTACTGTCTGCATGCAAGTTTGTGCACCCATGTCGTGCAGTGCCGTGGAGGTCAGAAGAGGGTGTCGGATTCCCCTGGAACTGGAATTTTCCTGGAATTGGAGTTTCAGACGGTTCTCAGCCACCATGTGGGTGCTGGAAATCCAACGCAGGTCCTCTGTAAGAGCGGTCAGCACTCTTAACCGCTAGGCCATCTCTCCAACCCTCAAAATGTATTTTACAGAAGAAAACAATTAGTGGGTGACTTAAAGATGCACATTTTGGGTGTCAGAATTAGTGAGACGTTGCTGTTCCTGCTGCACCAGAGAGTGCACTGTGTCACACAGCTACAAGAGAAGTCCTGTGGCCCTGCTGAGTGTTCTGTTTCATTTCAAATCAGGTTGCATTGGCTGGATTTTGATATGGACTTTTTTTTTTAACCCCAAGCAGATGTTTCTGTTTAACTTGAAGCCATAGATCAGAAATCTAAGTTCATGTTTCGATTTTACAGAGATTTGAATAGAAAAAGCAATCAAGTTAAAAATTGCAAAGCTAAAATTGAGCTACTTGGGAGCTATGATCCACAGAAACAACTCATTATTGAAGATCCCTATTATGTAAGTACATTTCAGGTTTGGAGCCAGTGTTTAGATGGGCAGGTGGTATCAGATGACAAGTTCAGGTCTTTTGAGGGCATTGTCATCATACACCATTGCTAATTTTTCTTTTCATGTCCTTTCAGGGCAATGACTCTGACTTTGAGCTGGTGTATCAGCAGTGCCTCAGGTGCTGCAAGGCCTTCCTGGAGAAGACTCACTAGCTGGTCCTTCCCACCACCATCCAACAGCTCATCCACAGCGCTGTGCCCAAGAGTGGTGATGATCCTTAGCCCCATGCCCCATCTGTTTTTTCAACTGACTTAATGTTTATCTTAAAAATAATTATAGGTAGAAATTTGTTATATTTTTCAACAGAATAAAGATGTTTGAGTAAGATAGTTTGAGGTGCAGTTAAGCATTGTTAGGTTAGTTGAACCTCGCACCTTACCCTAATTACAAAATAGTGAAACAAGAAGATAGGGAACAAGACAGAACACAATAGTAAAGTACGAGTGACCTGAAGGTCCAGGTTCTGAATCTAGTAAGACCTGGATACTCTGTTCCTTCTGGAGTGGGTGCTGGCCTGTGCTCACATTATACCTCTCTGTCCTAGGGTTTACAGTGATACTAGCTCCGTCCATTGCAGGCCGCTACTTAGCATTGGAAGACTTTTAACTCAGACACCCTCAGGGTGCACACTTCTGTCAAAATTAGATATGATAGTGCATGCCTGTAATCATGAGTTCTAGGCAAGCCTTGACTATATAGTGAGATCTGTCTCAAAAATAATAAAAGATTGGAGCAACAGATTGGTAGAATTTCTGTTCTCTACTCTTGTTTCTTTTATTTGTTTATTTTCTAGTTTTATGAGCTTTTTGTTCTTCTTTGAGCGACTTTGCTTTTTTTCTTTTTTTTTTTTTTTTTTATTTTATTTTAATTTTATTTTATTTATTTCGGTATGTGTATCAGTGTACTGTCTGCATGCAGGTTTGTGCACCCGTGTCGTGCAATGCCGCGGAGGTCAGAAGAGGGTCTCGGATTCCCCTGGAACTGGAGTTCTCCTGGACTTGGAGTTTCAGATGGCTCTCGGCCACCATGTGGGTACTGGGGATCGAACCCGGGTCCTCTGTAAGAGCGGTCGGCGCTCTTAACCACAAGGCCATCTCTCCAGCCCTGAGCGACTTTGCTTTTTAAAAAGTTGAGAAAAATCCTGTTGATGTACTTAGTGGTATGTTCATAAATGTTCTTTCCTCAGCATTTTTAAAAGTTGCAGGAGCCGGGCGTGGTGGTGCACGCCTTTAATCCTAGCACTTGGAAGGCAAAGGCAGGCAGATCTCTGTGAGTTCAAGGGCAGCCTGTTCTACAGAGTGAGTTCAAGGCCAGCTGGGGGTACAGGGGAACCCTGTCTCAAAAAGACCGAAAGAAAAAAGAAAAAAAAAGTTTCAGGCAGAATTAAGTAGTTTTAGTGTACTTTCAGATAGCTGACTTCAAATTCATGTGGATATCAGGAAACACTAAAATAAACCAGGGTATTATCAAGTACAGCTGAGATACAAGCCTGGTATCTCCCTGCTTTGTTACTGACAGATGAAAAAAGTATTCAGAAATATTGCCTCCTGTTCCTTTCATTTGGTCTCCTGTTACATGTGTGGACCCTCAATTTTAGAAAGTGAAGTGATAAAAAAATTAACACATTGCTGCCTCTTAAGGTGATACCTATCTAGTTAGGAAAGACTCCAGGATGTGTCCTTACCTATGGCCTTTGTGTACCTAGTGCTGTAGGTACCTGAAGCTGGCCTATTAGCTGAGCAGATCATGCCCATTTTACCCTGTCTCAGTTGGTGACCGCTAATCCTAAAGAACTTCAAGTTAGAAGAGGCATCTAGTGGTTGAGAGGAAGCATGGAGGCCTGGGGTATGCAGACATCTGCCTGGCCTGGGCTAGCTGTCTCCAGCAGGGAGGAGTGCGTAATACCTGACTCAGCAGAGGGTAGCAGCTATCCTAGTACCCTCTTCCCACAGAAGGGCCATGATGTCTTGGGGGAGACACTTCACTAACTGGCTCCTGTGGAGGTGCTGGATGGAGGATATGGTAGTAGTGTTCTCAGAGTTAAAGAACTAAGAAGGAAAGAACAAGTGGCCAACTATAAAAGGAAATTGATTAAATCAGAGGCTCTCTGTCCTAGTTCTGCGGGGCTTTAATCTCAAATTTCTAACTCTTATGTTCACCAATAAAATTCTATTATTTTCTTGAATGTTTATGTATATATTGTAGGTGCAGGTCCTTGTGGTTTGGGACTCCAGTGGCTTTGTCCTGTGGCTGTCTCAAACACCATCTGTTTATAAGGGCTCATGGATGGAGGAACTTGCCTTTTTAAGTTCAAGCCAGTTATATTTATTTAAAATCTACTCATAACAATCTGGAACTGCTCTTAAGGTTCTTAGTTTGGACAATCCCTTAAAATTATGTGAGGATTGGATCTGAATGATCCTTTTTGCAGCACTGATGGCCAGATGATGGCAGGTGGTCAGGAAGTGATGTCATTTAACCTCATCGAGCAATCTCAAGAAGAGAGAAAATGGGAAGTGGAGCAGCCACTGTACCTGCAGACCATTGCTAAAGGCTCCCACTGTCATGTGCCATGCTCATTCTGCTCCTTAGGTTCTGACTGGTGTCCTGAAACCAGTCTGCAAAGTATAGAAAAAAACAGGCAGTGCCTACATTGGTGGCCAGATGGTGTAGGGTTGCTATCAGTTTAAGCCTTTCCAACTTAAGAGTTCAATAAAAAGCTTCAAAATAATAATTGACAAAAATATCATTTTTTTAAACTTCACTCATTTGGCCAAAACAAACCTGTTACATTTGGGACACATGATTTTGAAGCCTTTGTAGTACAGAAGCTTATGAACACAGACCTTCCTGGCCCTGTGGAATCTTCCAGATTCCTGCTGGGTGATGCAGAGGCCATTGTGGCAGAAGCCATTATGTGACTTGTTAGAGCTGTGCCCCATGCCGTATCTACTCAGCATACTTTGCCTTTGTCACTTCTTGGTGGTAAAAGGCACATTGTATTAGTTGCGTCCATGCTGTATGACACAGGCAAACCAAGTAGACATGAACACAGTACACTGGTGGTGGCTTGACTTTGGTAAAACTGCATTCCATACAGGAGCAATCAGCCCTTGGGAGGCCAGGTGGCACAAAAGCAGGACAAGTCTCAGTGGATGACCTGGACATTAAGGATGTGCCCAATGCAGTAATGACCCAACTATAAAAATGCATAGTTGAAGTGACATTTTTATCTCCCCAACACATCATCAAGAGAAACAAGAATATACATCTATCCAGTTAAGAGAAAACACTTGTGTGCTTTAAATACAGTGGGCAAGAAACAAAAGTTTTAGTAAGAAAAATGAGGGCATGCAATTCTTAGCCTTGACTGCCTTAAAAACACCTCTGCTTGCTCTAGAGAAAAGACCCAGTGAACCTGTGTAGCCCACACTGAACCCTCGCCCAGTAGTTGTTCAATCCACAAGTTGGACGTTTCAGCAGTACCTGTCTGGCACTGGAGGTTTGACATGAAGGAAGATTCATGTCTTCAGTCTATATTAGAAAAGCTGTGTCTCATGTCTTTGAAGGATGGCAAAAGCAGTGGCAGCCACAGGGTAGCTGCACTTGCCAGTAAGACAAGCAAAACAACTGTGCTCTTTTTATTTATTTTTTTACTGTCTGTCTTTTTACTAAGATCTCAAGTTTTATATCTGAAGTACAGTTTCTCAGGCCTTCCTATTTACTTATCTCTGGTTATACTTTCCTTTTGGATGCTTAAGGTCACACAGCGCAGATTAACCAAGGTTTTTGTTTTCTCAAGGTCACTTGAGGATATGGTCCTCAAGGGTCACTCAGATTTGGGGGGCAGGGGGGAGCCCCTGGCTCCTTTTGGCTTTTCAATTACCAGTTCCATCCACTTGAGGACAAAGTCAGGTCTTGCTAGACCAGACTTCCCTTTTTGAAGCATGAGAAGACTTTCCTCTTTATAAACTGGACACTGGCTGAAGTCCTATTAGTGGATCTCCAAGACCTCCTTGCACAGGAAGACTGGTGACTCACATTTGCAGGACATTCCAAGAGATGACTCCATGTATAGTCCCCCTATGGGAGAACAGGTGAAAGTGGCCATGAATCTTACACTTCGGACTGCTGACTAGGCTGCTGGCCTCTTTGTTCACTCTGAAAGCAGCTGGCCATGTCCTGGGGTGTCTGTATGGCTTTTCTCCTGAGAGCTTTAAATTAAGTGAAAATCGTCATCTCAGTTTTAAAATAGACTTTTAGGAAGAGCATATGGAGCCACTTTCAGGGAAGTAAAAGCTAATGGACAAATTGCTGAGGCACTTAGATCAAATGAGAGAAAGACAAACAAAGGGGATGAAAATGGGACTAATGTTTGGACCCTGTCTCTCTGAGCTGGTGAAGAACATCTAGGAGAACAGCATTTGAAATAGCAAATAAAATTCCTGGGTAATGAGGGTTTTATTACTGTTGGAAAGAAAAAGCCACTGGTCAAAGCAATGGAGATGATCAAGAAAGTTGGACAGAGAAGTATCAGGGCAATTGACTATGCTCCAGCACTCTGACCAGCAGCAGGCACCGGAGCAACTCACACCTGACTTGTTGTGATGTCCAAATAAGTAGAATACAGGCTTTGTGCCAGAATTCATAAACAAAACATGAATATGAATGGAAGGATTTAGGCCATTCATTGCAAAATTTGATTTAAGTCCAGTGGATTATCATGGGGTAAATACTTTCCAGTGGCAGTGGTTGCTGCAAAGTTTAACCGTCTGCTCCAATGTCTGAGCATTCTGCCTCAACCCAGTCAGCTAGCAACACTCAGTTCTCTGCACCTGTCCAAGGGCAGTGCTGCTGTCCCTGAAGGGAAGAGTGGAGAATCATCTGCCTGCTGGGTGCTCACTTACATGTGGGGATGGTGCAGTCTCCCGTGTTATGGTGATCTGTGAAATAAAGAGGACCTGGAACACAGAGGAAGAAAGTCATGACAGGGTACAAAGGAACAGGGATGGTAGAGGAGAGAATACACACCTGTGAGATGTTTTAGAAACTTGCCCTTCATCCTTAGATCTCGAGGAACAATCTCTATGAGGGGAGAGAAATTATATTACTTGAAAGAAGCACCTATTAAATGTGATCTTAAGTGAATGTGGAGGAAACTTGAGAATTGCGTTATCTACACTACGATGCACTGGGTAAAGCAGATGTGAGCACACTGGATTATTTTGCATAATATAATGTAAGCATTTAGATCAAGGACATGATATTCCTCAAATAGCATTAACCAATCATAAAACTCCCATATTACCAGTCTGTTTTCTCTGGATATGATAGAGTCATAGACCATAAAGTTACAGGGTCAGAAACTTTTGTCTTTTGAATAGGTTCCAATGGATAAATCACTTGTGCACAGTTCATTTTGAAGAGCTTGGAAATCAAATTTCAGCATTTTTCAAAGTTCTAGAAAATAAAGCCTGAAGATTCAAGGAAAAAAAGATGTATCACTGAACATTATACTTTGGAGGAAAAAAAAATTTTTTAAGAATCAAATATCCTTTCAACTCCCTGTTAGTGAGGCTGCCGTGAACTAATGACACATTAGCTTGGCTATAAAGCGAAGTAGGGTCTAGAGAAAGGTTCTCCAACACTGGTCCACACATGCTTTCCATTGGCCCCTGGACCCAGTGATGGCTCCCAGATTTTCTAATTTTTGGACATTATTTTTGCTTTGTTTACAGTCCCTGTAGTCATTTTCCATTCCTTTGATCCACATACAGTCAATAATTTCTCTATTATTGTATGTTATTTTATCAGAAATACTGTTTTGCCCCCTACCTACATCTGAAGAGGGACAACAATGGCATTGAGTCTTCTATGAGCAAAGTAGAGACCATTCCCTAGCCCCTTCTTCAAATGCCCCTTACTTGAGTCAGTTTACATAAAATGACCCTATCATATTTGACCTAATTGTGTCATGAAAGCATTGTATGCTTCCTTGAAATTCTCACAGGCCTCTCTGGTAAGGTCTCCACCAAGAGAGCTCTGGTCATTTCTTCCTCTGCTAGATATTTTGGGCAGGGAACCCTCCCCTGCAAAGAGCAGAACATTCTGTTCTGGGCACCAGTGGTTTAAGAGTAGTTATCTCAGAGGTGCACACACTGTCTCCTGCTCCTGACAGGTTTTTTTTTTTTTTTCCCTCTTGAGAACAAGCAAAAACCAAACAAAATAACGCTTTAGAAAAAAAAAAAGTTTTTTTTTAATTAATTTCTCTTTAAAACTTTCTAAAAGATAATTCTGTTTCCAAGAGAATACTTATCTAGTGTCTTCAGACATTATGGTAGGAGCCCCCCATCCACACTGCCAAGATGCCCTTTTTGCTCCTTGGTCCACATGGTGGCCAGAACCTTTCAGCATCTGCACTGCCAGGACTTCACTCATTCTTTGTCCCTCAGGTTGGCACTGTCAGACACTCATTTTCACCTACTATCTGCCCCTCAGGTGTACACTGTCAAGATATTTGCTTTCTGTCCCTCATGGTCTACACTGCCAGGATTCTCACCCACTCTGCTCCACAGGTCCACACTGCTAGGGTTCAATTTCATCAACTTTCCTGTCCCTGTGGTCTACACTGCTAGGTACTCACCCACTCTGCCCCACATATCTCCACTGCCAAGGACACCATTTCCTCTCTGCCCTTCAAGTCTATGCCCATGAACCCTCACTTAATCTTTGTCGCCAGGGTCTTGCCCACTCTGCTCCTCTGGGTCTGCTTCGTAGTCCGTGGCTTCCCTGCGGCCCAGGGCGAGGTCTCCCTCTCCAAGGAGCTGCTCACCTGTTTGAAATTTCTTTGGCTCCTGGACCAGCTGCACAAGCAACCTCAACAGCATCTGCTGCCTCCTGTGTCTCCTCTCTGCACCCCCTTCTTCTCCCCTCACTGGGTCCCTTGCTCTTGGAAGACCAAGTGCTTGGTAGAGTGGGGCAGGTAGAGGCAGGGGAGCCTAGGGATATGTACACGTCTAACTTTAAAACAAGTTTGACTTCCCAGTGAGGGCCTTTAAAAGTTTTAGTTTATTTTAGTTTTTGTTGTTGTTTTGTTGCACACACTATGACTAACATGCATAGGTTCCTGCTGAAATACATTCAGGACCAAATAAAATTTCCTGAGAAATAAATCTTAGAGAAATAAAGGGGATGATTTTTCTTTTTCCCTTTTCTCTTTTTACTCCTACTGCCCAACAGCATTGCCCTCTGGCAGGTCAGTGACCACTTAGTGCTCTGGTAACTGTGGAGCAGGTCACTAGTGAAGTTTCTGGGTTATTATTATCATTCACCTAATCACATATTCAGACTTACCTAAACCCCTTTAAATGGTGTTTCACAGACTCAAAAGCTTGACCTCTAATTCAGATGGCTACATAAAAAAAAAGTGTGACCTCTAAAACAAATCCCACCCTTTCAAATTCTGCCATCACAACAAGCTTTCTAGTGATAGTGTGGCCTTTTGTCCTTTTCAGTTTTCAGTGAAACAAGGGGACTCCTTGCTGGACTCCTCTCCAGCATGTGCTTCTCTTAGTGCACTCAGCACTTGGTAGAAATGTTAAAATAGTAGACACAACTTGTGTTTGCTATTTGGACATGGAATCTGGCAATTAAGGATCAGTCAATTCATGTGTTTATTCAGTATCATAAAGTTCTGTACCAAAATGACTCTAGACATTCCTCATTTTATATAATATAAACATATATAGGCTGTAAACACTTAATTGAAAGAGTACACTCACTATTAGTGCTTACTCAATGTCACACATTATTATGAGGATGAATTCTGGGGAGTTTTGCACTTATCAGAATCAGGTGTGTTAAGCTCCTCATCAGTCTAGCTTGTCATTGGACCAGGCTAATCACCATGCACAAGCCTACAACACAAGAAACTGAACTGGAAGATCCTTTAGTCTACAACCCAAGAAGCTGGACTGGAAGATCACTTAGTCTCTCCAGTTCTTTTTGTTAAAATGAATTTTGGTGGTTGGATATTGACCCTAATCTAAAAACTATATAATTCTGTGGATTTTACCAAAAATGTCTGCTTCCTACAAAAAGCTGAAGGTAATTCTCTTAAAATCATTTCTGTGTCCTTTGACATCTATTTTCAGGCAAGAAGAGATAGTAAATTCACATAATTTTCTCCTTTACTAAATATACCAAATAAACTGTCTACTATCAAGGACTCAGAAAAGATAGAGAAAATTAGCAAGAAACTATGCTCTACGTTTATTGGAAAGATGATTTCTTTTAATTTCCTTCTGGTTTTAGTGTTTTGTTTTATTTTGTTGGTCCTTTAGAGACAGGGTCTCCTTGTACCCCCAGGTATCCTGAAAATTACTATCATGTAGACAGGCTGGCCTTTTAATTTCCTTCTGAAGAAAATTATTTTGTTTCATAGGAAGATAACCAAAGAAGTAAAAGTTGTACTTAATCCATGTCATGACAGTAATTATTTTCTTGATTTACAAACAGTATAATTTAAGCTCCAGCATTTCATCTTCACTGACTTTGCCTGTTTCCTGAAAAGTACAAATTTAATTTTAGCTGAATATTATCTGCCTTTAAAGGCATACACAGACACAAACACAAACAACCTGTTATTTAACATAAAGAGCTACATGTAAATGACATGCCTTAAAATGAGTAATATTTTTACCATTATATTAACTACTTAACACCCTAACTTCTCTTATTAGAAAGATGAATAGTCATTTTCATAAATAATAAAATTATGGACTATAAGAAAACATAGAAATTCTGTTGTTTTTACTATCAATACACTATTCGTATGCCAAGAATATACTAGAGACTGTAAGGCTTAAGGAAGATAAGCCTTCTCACTGAGCCAATCTTTCTCACATAATATAGTCATTGAACAGTTCTAAGGGAAATGCAAGAATGGTATCTTTATGGCATCCTGTCTAAATCTTTCTATCCCATACATAAGTCTTTGCCTCCTCCCAGTCTTTAATGACTTTTTGCATCTGCAAAACTGAATACAGCATATAGGAATGAACCAAATTTTCTATAAACAATCAAGATACTTGGTAGCATGACTGATTGACTTTTGCTCTATTTTCTTGTCCTGTAGCCAAGATGAAGAGATGTTTCATGTGGGGAAAAGCCTGAAAAGAATGATGGCTTTCTCATTTGGGTTATAAAATCTAGCTGGGAAGTCTCAAAACATCTAAATGTCTGGCCTTATAGAATTTTCAACCTGTCATCTTTCTATGGCAGTAGTAGGAATAAATTTATATGTGCACATTCATCTTCATCATGCTTAAAAAGGCTCTTTCTGTGGCATAAAATGTCACACAAACAGCTAAACCAGCATATGGGAAGATCTGAGTCAGACAGCATCATCATATGTGCATTATGTGTGTACAACAACAAAATATTTGAATTTTATGCTTTCTGCAAAAAATAAAAAGTGATCAAAAGTGGTACATGGAATGATCCAGGGTCTAAAAGGGGTCTCAAAGTGCCATACATTAAACCAAGAACACGTTTGTATACCTTAACTTCTCTGACAAAATATCCATACCTAGTAGCAGTTCCATGCACACTGCCTGTGTCTTTCATCCAGTCTAAATGAGGAAAGGTGTCTGGTGTAGCCACTCAGCCTCTTTCTATTGGGGACCATGCATCTCCACCAGATTCCGGACTTGGGCCTGAGTGGAAGTCAAGGGGATGAGCAGAGTTTCAGGAGAGGCAGGCCTGCTATCAATGGGTCAGCTCTTGAACCACTGTCTTTTTAGCATAGTGACCCAAAGCTGCACTTCTACCACAAGAAGGATTATAGTCTGTATGAATAAAAGGGATCCCATTTCTACAGAAAGTTTAGGACCTTTCTTTTACCACCATCTTGACCAGCCCAGAAAGAAACCATTCTCAAGCCCTAGCCAGAAGCCTAGACACAGCACTCTTCAGAGACCTAAGGTTCAGGGAACATATAGTGAAAGAGAAAGCAGAAAAATTATAAGAGCCAGAAGACCAGGACCTCTGCTGAGAGGTGGTGTCTTCCGCACAGGACAGGAAAGTGCACCCATGAAATTTCAATATGGTTGTTAAATAAGACCTGCATAATGATCAAACCAGTAGCCAATGTGGATGGGGGAAATTTCACAAGGTTCTGCCACTAGATGAAGAGATATATATAGATGATCAATGGCTACTGAGGGAGGAAGAATCAGTTTACCCCAGAGATGAGCTTCCAAATGGGAGCTCCACTCAATCGCAAGTGGCCAGCCATAAACACGTGTACACAAAAGCACCGTGTGTGTGTGTGTGTGTGTGTGTGTGTGTGTGTGTGTGAATAATAATCAAAAAGACATCACAAAGTTGAGAAGGAGCTGGGGACATGGGAGCAGTTGGTGGTGGAAAGGGTTGAGGTGATGTAAAGACAGTGCGCATGTGTGAAATTGTCCTCAGTCGAATTTAGACACATTCCCCTTTCCGTGCTCCCCACCCCACCCCCCAGTTGATGCATTCTGCCATATGTCTGTGGAAAAACTTAGTTAAGATGGGTAGCATTCCTAAACCAATGGTACCTCCTTGGCCACACCCATGGGTGGAATGTAGTAACGAAAAGATTTAACATTTGGCCCTGAGGATTGAGTCATGATGGATATTTAAGCAGACATGTTGGAATAAAATCTCTCTCTGCATTTGAACTTCAACTTGCGTACACGTGGTGTGCTTTCCTGTGCGTATTTTCCACATGGGTCGTCCCAGGATTAAGTGGGCCCCGCCACAAGTCTCGGTGGCGACACCACACATGTCTTGCATCTTTTTCTCAGTCTTTTTAAAGTTTTTCTCTGTAAAGGTTTATTGTTTTGGGCATAAGTTAACTGTTTCAGTCAGTTCTTTGACAAAGTCTTTTTGCTATTGTTCCCTCCCATTTGTATTGCTCTAAAATATGCCTTATATATTTTACATATATATTACATTACATATATATTAAAACCAGTAAAAGTAAACTTTATGTTAATTCCAAAATATGCTTAGGAGTTCACATTTTTCCCTTTAATTTTATATTACTCTAAAATGTGAATACATACCCTCCACCCATATACCGTAATTACAAAGTCTGAAAATAAGTTGGTAAGTTAATTCTAGAGCCTGTTAAGGGATTCACATTATAACAGCACAGTTATTTTCAGACAAAAAGAAATATAACATTAAAGTTTTTCAGCTTGCCTTTCAACTAGGGGTTTGGTGCTAGCATCCACAAATGACGGATACCATTCATAGTATGTTTTCCTGGGACTGTGTTACTTCACTTACCATAATGGCTTTGAGCTTTATCCATTTACTTGCAAAATTCATGATGTCATCTTTCTTTACTGCTGCATAGAATTTCATTGTGTAGATGTGCCACATTTTCTCTGTTCACTCTTTGGTTGAGGCACACTTGGGTTGCTTCCAGCTCTTCACTATTATGAAAAGAGCTGCAATAAACATAGATGTGCATGTTTCTCTGTGATAGGATGAGTCTTGTGGGTATATACCCAGGAGTGGTATGACTGCATCAGGGGGTAGGCTCATTTTGAGTCTTTTAAGAGTTCTCCACACTGCTTTCCATAGGGGTTGCACAAGTTTTCATTCCCACCAGCAGTGGATGAGTGTTCCCCTTTCCCCATAACCTTTCCAGCATTTAGTATCCTTTGTTTTCTGGATCATAGCTAGTCTTATCAGAGTAAGATGAAATCTTAAGATGGTTTTAATTTGCATTTCCTTAATTATTAGAGAAGTTGAACACTTTTTGAGATGTTTCTCAGCCATCTTTACTTCTTCATTTGTGAAGTCTCTGTTCAGCTCTTTACTCCATCTTTTGAGTGAGTCGTTTGTTTTCTTCCTTGTTTTTTGAGTAGTTTATATATTCTGGAAGTTAATGCTCTGTCAGATGTATCAGCAGTGAAGGTTTTCTCCCATTCTCTGGATTTTCTTTTCACTTCCCTGATTGTTTCTTTTGCTGTACAGAAACCTTTGAGTTTAAAAAAAGTGTGACCTCTAAAACAAATCCCACCCTTTCAAATTCTGCCATCACAACAAGCTTTCTAGTGATAGTGTGGCCTTTTGTCCTTTTCAGTTTTCAGTGAAACAAGGGGACTCCTTGCTGGACTCCTCTCCAGCATGTGCTTCTCTTAGTGCACTCAGCACTTGGTAGAAATGTTAAAATAGTAGACACAACTTGTGTTTGCTATTTGGACATGGAATCTGGCAATTAAGGATCAGTCAATTCATGTGTTTATTCAGTATCATAAAGTTCTGTACCAAAATGACTCTAGACATTCCTCATTTTATATAATATAAACATATATAGGCTGTAAACACTTAATTGAAAGAGTACACTCACTATTAGTGCTTACTCAATGTCACACATTATTATGAGGATGAATTCTGGGGAGTTTTGCACTTATCAGAATCAGGTGTGTTAAGCTCCTCATCAGTCTAGCTTGTCATTGGACCAGGCTAATCACCATGCACAAGCCTACAACACAAGAAACTGAACTGGAAGATCCTTTAGTCTACAACCCAAGAAGCTGGACTGGAAGATCACTTAGTCTCTCCAGTTCTTTTTGTTAAAATGAATTTTGGTGGTTGGATATTGACCCTAATCTAAAAACTATATAATTCTGTGATTTTACCAAAAATGTCTGCTTCCTACAAAAAGCTGAAGGTAAGGTAATTCATCTTAAAATCAGTTACTGTGTCTTTGTGACATCTATGTTTCAGGCAAGAAGAATAGTAAATTCACATAATTTTCTCCTTAACTAAATATACCAAATAAACTGTCTACTATCAAGGACTCAGAAAAGATAGAGAAAATTAGCAAGAAACTATGCTCTACGTTTATTGGAAAGATGATTTCTTTTAATTTCCTTCTGGTTTTAGTGTTTTGTTTTATTTTGGTTTGGTCCTTGTGAGACAGGTCCTTGTACCCCCAGGTATCCTGAAAAATTACTATCATGTAGACAGGCTGGCCTTTTAATTTCCTTCTGAAGAAAATTATTTTGTTTCATAGGAAGATAACCAAAGAAGTAAAAGTTGTACTTAATCCATGTCATGACAGTAATTATTTTCTTGATTTACAAAAGCAGTATAATTTAGCTCCAGCATTTCATCTTCACTGACTTTGCCTGTTTCCTGAAAAGTACAAATTTAATTGTAGCTGAATATTATCTGCCTTTAAAGGCATACACAGACACAAACACAAACAACCTGTTATTTAACAAAAGAGCTACATGTAAATGAATGCCTTAAATGAGTAATATTTTTACCATTATATTAACTACTTAACACCCTAACTTCTCTTATTAGAAAGATGAATAGTTTCATTCATAAAGTAAGAAAAAGTATGGACTATAAGAAAACCATACGAATCCTGTGACGACAAGTACACTATTCGTATCCAAGATATCTAGAGACTGTACGGTTAAGGAAGATAGCCTTCTCACTGAGCCAATCTTTCTCACATAATATAGTCATTGAACAGTTCTAAGGGAAATGCAAGAATGGTATCTTTATGGCATCCTGTCTAAATCTTTCTATCCCATACATAAGTCTTTGCCTCCTCCCAGTCTTTAATGACTTTTTGCATCTGCAAAACTGAATACAGCATATAGGAATGAACCAAATTTTCTATAAACAATCAAGATACTTGGTAGCATGACTGATTGACTTTTGCTCTATTTTCTTGTCCTGTAGCCAAGATGAAGAGATGTTTCATGTGGGGAAAAGCCTGAAAAGAATGATGGCTTTCTCATTTGGGTTATAAAATCTAGCTGGGAAGTCTCAAAACATCTAAATGTCTGGCCTTATAGAATTTTCAACCTGTCATCTTTCTATGGCAGTAGTAGGAATAAATTTATATGTGCACATTCATCTTCATCATGCTTAAAAAGGCTCTTTCTGTGGCATAAAATGTCACACAAACAGCTAAACCAGCATATGGGAAGATCTGAGTCAGACAGCATCATCATATGTGCTTATGTGTGTACAACAACAAAATATTTGAATTTTATGCTTTCTGCAAAAATAAAAAAGTGATCAAAAGTGGTACATGGAATGATCCAGGGTCTAAAAGGGGTCTCAAAGTGCCATACATTAAACCAAGAACACGTTTGTATACCTTAACTTCTCTGACAAAATATCCATACCTAGTAGCAGTTCCATGCACACTGCCTGTGTCTTTCATCCAGTCTAAATGAGGAAAGGTGTCTGGTGTAGCCACTCAGCCTCTTTCTATTGGGGACCATGCATCTCCACCAGATTCCGGACTTGGGCCTGAGTGGAAGTCAAGGGGATGAGCAGAGTTTCAGGAGAGGCAGGCCTGCTATCAATGGGTCAGCTCTTGAACCACTGTCTTTTTAGCATAGTGACCCAAAGCTGCACTTCTACCACAAGAAGGATTATAGTCTGTATGAATAAAAGGGATCCCATTTCTACAGAAAGTTTAGGACCTTTCTTTTACCACCATCTTGACCAGCCCAGAAAGAAACCATTCTCAAGCCTACCAGAAGCCTAACACAGCACTCTTCAGAGACCTAAGGTTCAGGGAACATATAGTGAAAGAGAAAGCAGAAAAATTATAAGAGCCAGAAGACCAGGACCTCTGCTGGAGTGTGTCTTCCGCACAAGGACAGGAAAGTGCCCCATGAAATTTCAATATGGTTGTTAAATAAGACCTCATAATGATCAAACCAGACCAGTGGATGGGGGAAATTTACAAGGTTTGCCACTAGATGAAGAGATATATATAGATGATCAATGGCTATGAGGGAGGAAGAATCAGTTTACCCCAGAGATGAGCTTCCAAATGGGAGCTCCACTCAATCGCAAAGTGGCCAGCCATAAACACGTGTACACAAAGCCCGTGTGGTGTGTGTGTGTGTGTGTGTTGTGTGTGTTGTGAATAAATCAAAAAGACATCACAAGTTGAGAAGGAGCTGGGGACATGGGAGCAGTTGGTGGTGGAAAGGGTTGAGGTGATGTAAAGACAGTGCGCATGTGTGAAATTGTCCTCCAGTCGAATTTAGACACATTCCCCTTTCCGTGCTCCCACCCCACCCCCCAGTTGATGCATTCTGCCATATGTCTGTGGAAAAACTTGTTAAGATGGGTAGCATTCCTAACCAATGGTACCTCCTTGGCCACACCCATGGGTGGAATGTAGTAACGAAAGATTTAGCATTTGGCCTGAGATTGAGTCATGATGGATATTAAGCAGCATCTTGGAATAAAATCTCTCTCTGCATTTGAACCTCACTTGCGTACACGTGGTGTGCTTTCTGTGCTATTTCCACATGGTCGTCCCAGGATTAAGTGGCCCCCGCCACAAGCTCGGTGCGACACCACACATGTCTTGCATCTTTTTCTCAGTCTTTTTAAAGTTTTTGAAAGTCTTATGTTTTGGGCTAAGTTAACTGTTTCAGTCAGTTCTTTGACAAGTCTTTTGCTATTGTTCCCTCCCATTTGTATGCCTAAAAATTGCCTTATAATTTTACATATATATTAACATTACATATATATAAACCAGTAAAAGTAAACTTATTTAATTCCAAAATATGCTTAGGAGTTACATTTTTCCCTTTAATTTTATATTACTCTAAAATGTGAATAACATACCCTCCACCCATATACCGTAATTACAAGTCGAAATAATGGGTAAGTTAATTCTAGAGCCTGTTAAGGGATCAAATTATAAACACAGTTCTTTCAAAAAAAGAAAAACATTAAAGTTTTTTCAGCTTGCCTTCAACTAGGGTTTGGTGCTAGCATCCACAAATGAGGATACCATTCATAGTATGTTTCCTGTGGACTGTGTTACTTCACTTACCTATGGCTTTGCGCTTTATCCATTTACTTGCAAATTCTGATTCATTTTTTTACTGCTGCATAGAATTTCTTGTGTAGATGTGCCACATTTTCTCTGTTCACTCTTTGGTTGAGGCACACTTGGGTTGCTTCCAGCTCTTCACTATTATGAAAAGAGCTGCAATAAACATAGATGTGCAGTTATTCTATGTGAGGATGAGTCTTGTGGTATATACCCAGGAGTGGTTATGACGCATCAGGGGGTAGGCCTCATTTTGAGTCTTTTAAGGTTCTCCACAACTGCTTTCCATAGGAGTGCACAAGTTTTCATTCCCACCAGCAGTGGATGAGTGTTCCCCTTTCCCCACAATAACTTTCCAGCATTTGATCCTTGTTTTCTGGATCATAGCTAGTCTTATCAGAGTAAGATAATGAATCTTAAGATGGTTTAATTTGCATTCCTTAATTATAGAGAAGTTGAACACTTTTTGAGATGTTCTCAGCCATCTTACTTCTTCATTTGTGAAGTCTCTGTTCAGCTCTTTACTCCATCTTTTGAGTGAGTCGTTTGTTTTCTTCCTCCTTTTTTTTTTTTTAGTAGTTTATACACTCTGGATGTTAATGCTCTATCAGATGTATTACTGGTGAAGATTTCCTCCCACTCTGTGAGTTTTCTCTTCACTTCTTTGATTGTTTCTTTCACTGTAAGCTCTTCTTTCACAGAAGCTCTTGAGTTTAATAAGGACCCATTTGTCAATTGTTGACCTTACTTTTTATGCAGCTGCTGTCTGATTTAGAAAGTCTTTTCCTACACATATGTCCTGTAGATTACTACCAATGTTTTCTTCTATATTTGCAGAGTTTCAGGGTTCACATTGAGGTCTTTGATCCATTTGGGGGTTGATTTTTGTACATGGTGAGAGGTAGGGGTTTAGTTTTATTCTTCTACAAGTGGTGATCCAATTATGCCAACACCATTTGCTGAAGATGCTGTCTTTCCTCAATTGAGTCTTCTTGGCCCCTTTGTCAAATATGAGATTGCTGAAACTGGATGTGCTCAGGTTTGGATCCTCAATTTTGTTCCATTGATTTATGTGTCTGTTTTTGTGCCAGCACCAGGCTATTTTTATGACTCTAGCCTTATAATATAGTTTGAAGTTCAGTATGGCAATCCCCCCGTATGTGACGGGGCCATTCGTGAAAGGTTAACTTCTTGACAAAGTTCCAGTGATCTGACTCATCTGCTTGAAGTCTGCTCTCCATCTGACCTTGGTTTTTAATAATTCTTTTTATAATGTTAATTCTCATTTTTCTGGCCTGCTTGACTTTTGGCTTTCTAGCAATTAGGGTACCTGCTTCTACCTCAAGGAGTGGAACTGACAGTTTTGCCTTTTCAAGAAATGAGTACTCTATGAGAAATAATCACACTGTGTACACAATTTAAAAGTATGATACAGTAGCAATTAAGAATTCTACAAAAACTGTGTCATGCACAGATCGCCCAAGTAAAGAAAGGAAGTTTGATTTCATGGTCAGGTTTAAACTAAAAAGAGGATTGTAAGGTAAAGTGAAACTAAGTCCAGTGAGACCATGGATTCTAGTGATCTGACTTAAAGATTAATAGCCTTTAGAATATCACCTCAGCAGAAAGTGTAAAAAACAGAAACTGAGGAAAACAGAAACCGAGGAAAATGATGACCAGAATAAAAACAAAATATGAAGAGTGGCAAACGCAAAAGGCCCTCTGTACAGGATCAGAGAAGACAAATGAATGCTCTCTGTAATCCTTAGGTTAAGAAATTGGCAGAGTGGCAAACCTGAGCAGTCCTCTGCACAGGAGCAGGGAAGATAGACACTCCTCAGGTCACAAAAAGAAAGAGATTCTTGTGTCTTATTTGATTAATTTCTCTATCACTTTTGTGACCACCCACTTCAGGAACTGAGCCTGCTGGAGATGGACTCCGGCATCCTTGTATTCCTTCTCCATTTGCTTGTTACTGGCATAAAGAAAGGCTACCAATTTTTCTAAGTTAATTTTATATCCTGCTACTTTGCTAAACCTGTTGATGGTTTCTAGGAGTTTTCTGGTGGATTTTTGGCATCCCCTTAAGTAAACTATCATGTTATCTGCAAAAAGGGATATTTTGACTTCCTTTTTTTCCCAATTAGTACTCCTCTAATTTCCTTTTCTTGTCTTATTGCTATCACAAGCATTTTGAGCACTATATTGAAGAGGAGTGGGGATGGGGGCAGCTTTGTGGGGTTCCTGACTTTTTAAGGGGAATGCTTCTAGTTTTTTCCATTTAGGATAATGCTGGCTGTAGGTTTATTGTGTATGGCTTTAATTGTGTTAAGGAATGTTCCCTTCAGCCCAATTCCCTCCAAGGCTTTAAACATAAAAGCATGCAGAATTTTCTTTATTTAGGAAACTGGAAGCCTGAGATAGCTCAGAAAGGGCCCAGAGATGAGGCTGCCTAAGGCCCAGGGCCTCAGTGGGAGTTTCTTTATCTCTGCTTCACAGTTCTGAACTCAGAAACTGTCTCAGCAAACAGACTGCCCACTGTTCTCCAGATGCCTCCAGACCTGCTGGTTTTAATGTTTGTTCAGGATTTTTGTCAGCTCCTTGTACCTCTGTTTCCCAGTATGCCAACCCATGGTACTAAGGAAAGTCTTGGAGGCTTCCTTCAGTCTTTCCAACCCTAGCTTCAGGTTGATACACACCTCTCACCAGAATTCTGTCGATTCAGATTCTTGTAGCAGATGCTGTGTCTGACCAAGCCCAGGGTTACATTCTCTCCCCAAGAAACCAGGCTGACACACCTTGTTAGAACTTTGAAGGCCATCACCCCATGCTATTCATTTCTCAGCTTTCTCTGTCCCTAGTTTGTTTACACTTCCTCCCTGGGGCTCTGAGCTTTTGACAGAGCTTCCCAAGTACCTCAGCAATTCTATGGAGAAATAGAGCAGGTGGAGGTGTCCTTCTTTCACAGCCTTTTGCTTATACTGTCCTACCATGGGGGCAATAGCCAGTTCATTTAGGTCTCCTGGTCTCAAAACTGCTGGGTATCTGTGACTCAGCTCCATTGAAGCAGTGTAAATGAGCTCACTCACTAACATCTTCCTGTGACCTTGCACTTTGTGTTTTTTTTATGTTTATAAAAAAAGATAATGTGCTCTGGCTTAATATCTGCTCTTATCTGGAGCTATGTTTGGAGAAGTGACAGGTATGACCAGGGTCAACAGGAGAAGCAAGCAAAATGAGAGACAGAACCACTAAGTCAACCATCTTCCAGTTGTAGTACCAATAAACTTGTTGCTAAATGATTTTCTGACATAGTCATCATTACTTTGGAAAGTAAGAAAATTATATGAACAAATGTGCCCAAAATAGGCACTAGAGGTCAGAGATAAGAGCTGAAAAGCATCACTCCCTACAGGCATGTGGATTACAGTAGACTTCTGTGCCAACAAAGGCAAACTAAAGTGGTGCTGCTACATCCAGTGGACCCAAGGGCTATGATCAATGCCAGGAGCAGTCAGAGATAGGGAAGGAACTCCTTCAGGGCCTTCAGAAGGAAGCATGGCCTGATGACCCCACAAGCACACCTATAGAACACTAAGAATAATTCCTACTGTTTCAAGCCACACAGATGTGCTCATTTCTCATAGCAGATAAAGGAAATAAATGAGATGATGGTAGTTGGAAGTGGACACATAGAGTGGCATTTGAACTGGGCTCTAGGGTAGAGGTTAGGAGAATACTGAAGTGTGTGATAGAACAGACCAATACCCTGCAGTGACTGTCAGTGGGCACTGATGGAGATGCTGATGCCACATTGGGTTTTCTCAGAGGGTTCACACAGCTCCATGACCAGGAGGCTGTAGAGCTTGGATTCACACCTGGTCTGTCATGATGGGGAAGGGGCCAGAATCAGTGGCAGTAACTTGATCATATCAGACAGATGTGGATGCAAAGAGAGGGGATGCCACCTCTCATCTGGTTTTCTCCTTTCTACCTTTTCATTTAGGACTCCAGAAAGTGGAATAATGCCACCTACATTTAGAGTGGACCTTTTCCCTTTCTTTTTTTATGAGACAAAATTTGGATTTTAATACTTAATTTCCAATAAAGCTTTTGTCAAAACACTTTAGAGCATCTTCCTTTCTACAATGCTTGCTCAAACCATCGATTTTATTTAATGATTCTTTACTTAAATTCCATATATTTCTTCTGACTTACAATCACTATTTTTCATGTTTTTTGTTGGCAGACCACTCTCAAATTAATGGATGCCATTAGAAAATCTGAAATGAGATGTAAGCAAGCCAAGCATTGCCTTTAAATTTAATAATCGTCTTCACTGTTGATGACAGAATGAATTATATTGAAAGGCAACAAGGCTCTGACCACGCTTCTTTGGTAGAATGCTTAACCTACAGTGCACAAGTTATTCAAGCTTTGATGACAATATCCTTTGTAGAAAGATTATGTACAAGTGCAGGAATTACTTTCAAGAGCCTTGAGTCCAGTTACTCAGTGATAATTACTTTCTCTCTCTTTTTTTTTTTTAACTGTTATATCACTCTGGCTTTATTTCATATTTTTCTTTTCTTTTTGGATGGCTAAAGTTATTTATTTAATTTTTTCAAAGCCAGTTTTTATTGCAGCTTTCTGCATTTCATACAAAATTTCCAATCAAGTCTGGACCCATTCCCCCTTCCTTGTCCCTCACCCCCAATCCCACCAGAGCTCATGCATTCTGCCAAACATGTTTTTCATCTTTTTCTCAGTCTCTTTTAAAATTTTAGATGCAGAAGTTTACTGTTTTGAGCAGAGAAGTTCACCATTTCAGTCAGTTCTTTGACCCAGTCTTTTGTTGTTGTTGTTCCTTCCAATTTGCATCACTCCAAAATATGCATATATGCATGCCACATATATCTTTCAGCATCTTCAGCTTATGATTTCATTTTTTTATTAGGCTGAAAGCAGAACTTGTCAATGATGAGGGGGTCAGCCTGTAACTGAGAACATTTCCAAAGCTGGGAAATTATATTCTGAATGTAATTTACTCCTTCTACTAAATACAAGAGGAAAAAGAATTGAAAATAGATTGGGCTGGAGAGATAGCCTAGCGGTTAAGAGCACCGACGCTCTTGCAGAGGACCCGGGTTCGATCCCCAGCACCCACATGGCGGCTAAGAACTGACTGTAACTCCAATTCCAGGAGAACTCCAGTTCCAGGGGAATCCGAGACGCTCTTCTAACCTCCGCGGCATTGCACGACACGGGTGCACAGACCTGCATGCAGACAGTACATTCATACACATACAAAAATAAATAAATAAAAAATTAAAAAAAAATAGATGCTCCCAAGCCCATGAATACAGCCTTTCCTAGTTTGCTTCTCTGTTGCTGTGACAAAATATTCTGACCAAAACCAACATGAGGAAGAAAGGGTTTATTTGGCTCCCATCTCCCAGGTTGTCACAGTTCATCACTGAGGTAGGAACTCAGGGCAGGAACATGGAAGCAGTTGCTGAAACACAGGCTATGAGGAATTCTTCTTACTTCTTACTGGCTTGCTCCCTTGGCCCATGCTCAACCTGCTTCCTTATACAATACACAACAACCTGCCCAGGTTGTTGTGTATTGTATAACCAGGCACCACCCACAGTAGGCTGGGCCCTCCCACATCACTCAACAATCAAGAAAATACTCCAGAAATGTGGCCACAGGCCAGTCCAATGGAGACAATTCCCCAATTGAGACTCCTTTAACCCAGGTGTGTCAAGTTAACACTAAATAAGCTATCCAGCACAGAGCCCAGTTTTGAAATAGTCTTTGTGGATAGTTAAGATTAAATGAAGTCATGGTGACTAGGGATGGCTGATCAAATGAATGGTATTACAAAAGCCCTAGGAAATAAAGACATTAACTATCAAAGAACCACAAAAGTTGTGTAAGGTAGCTTCCTCATGCCAGAAACCTTCCCATTCTGAAGGGAAGAAGCTTACATGTTGCCACATCCAATTTTCACATTCTTGGAGCACAAGAAGTTATACCTTCCAAGAACATCACCTGTGTAAAGAATGTTGTTCCAGAATGCCAAGGCTGATGGAAGGCAATACATATTTGAATTTATCTATTACTTCATGAAATTTGCAAACACAAAAATAGATGAATTACCTTTTCAATATCAGCCATTCTCAAACTCAAGTCTGCTTCAAACTTAGGAAATCCCTGTGTGCAGATTCCATTCAGTAAGTTGTGGGAAGCGTAAGAACCTGCTCTTCTTCCAAGTCTTGAACCATATGCCAGTCAGCAAGCTGTGCACAAAACCTCCACAGGGACAACGTAATTCTATCCTGTCCCCAATAAAGACAAAGGACAAGTTTTTTAAAAAGGAAAGCTTGGAACTATTCTTACACTATATGTAGATAAAATCTAAAATGGACCAGATTCACATAAAGAAATTGGAGCTGAATAAGCACTATGGAAAACATGGATAAATTCTTTTATGAGCTATGGACCAAAATCTACAAACAATAGGGGAAATGTAGTAAGTTTTATCATATTGAAAATGTTATGTTTTCATGATAAAAAGCATTAGGAAGATGACAAACGGGAAATATTTACAAATTAATCACACACAAAGGATTAATATCCCACAGTTGTCAAAAATCTCCAAAAACAGAACAACAAGACCAATAATCCTGTAAAATACCTTGAGTATTCACAGACTGATCATCCATTAAGAAAGAAATTAAAATGGTTTTTAAATGCTAAGAAAGTAAAACCAAACCCAAAGCAATCATTAATTTGAAACATAAAATGATTTTTCTTGCTGGTGGGAACATAAAATGTTAAGCCCATCATTGCCCTGCCTAGCACGATATCTCACTATTCTGTATAGGGATCTTGTATTTTGCTGTTGTTTAAAGCTGCAACTAATGCTTGAAAGATGACACATTCCAATTTTGAAGGTACTGTTCAAAATCAATACTTACTTAAAATTTATTACATTGCTAAAAACTGCACCTTGCCAGCAAAAAATGGCATACCTAGAAGTTCTCACTTTGACCATTTTCATTTGTAGAAACAACCAGTAAGTCTACTTCAGTGACAGGCTTAAAGTGGCTGAAGCTATGTATTTTTTCTGAAGTGTAATTCTTAGATTACTGCTGCTTTCTTTATCTATGTTTTAAATAGGAGTGTGACCCCTGAGATGAGGCCTCCATGGGCACCTCATGTTGAAGAGAGATCCTGCATGATGGAGTTGGTGCTACTTAGTTCTCAGAACTAAGTCCATGAACAATGTATACTAAATATAAGCTAGAAGTTTACCTGTATTTTGAAACTAGAAAGTAATCTCAGCAGTTTAGAACCTGGATTACCCAAAAATAGTTTGAAGGAAGAATCTTTGTATTCTTCCCTATTGTTTAAGATTCTAGAATATAAAGCCAAGAACTCAACTTTCAGTTGATTTTATTGTTTCAGACTCTTTCTAGAGAATGCCTGCATTCTAGGTGGGGTACTACTAACATGCCTGTGCATACAAGCTTCTCTAACTGGTCTATGGGAACCTTGAGTTGTTCAAAATTTGGACATAGATACTTGCAAAATGCACCAATTACCTGATTGTATGACATAATGAGTGACATCAATGCTATCTGCAAACAACTGTGTCATTGTATTGTAGAATCCCTTAAAAAATAAATAAATTAATTAAAAAAAAAAGAAAATGTAGAAAATGTGAGATCAGGCTTTAACAGAGTGATGTGAAAGTGAAAGATGAAAGACCAAACTCAGAAACAGACTGTTCTTTATTAAGAATAGGTGGTGATCTTTTCTCCATGGAATTTGAAACTACACCCTCAGAGTTGGCTGGCTGCTTATAAGGGTTAGGAGATAGAGAAAGGGGGAGGAGGGTAGGGCTAGTGCAGGTCTGGAGGTTTTTGAGAACATAGGGGCTGATATATATTTTCCCCCAATAACACAGGCTCTGGGTTGGAGGTTTTACACATGTCTGGGTTGGAAATTAGCTCAGATCTGAGGTTTCCTTGAGGTTTACCTAACCCAATATTAGGCCTTTTGGAAATTAGCTCAGGGCCCTTTTAAATCCAGGCATTTATCTTTCTGCTTCCATGGCCAGGTTATAAAGTTAGGGCATTAATATAATGTGTAAGATTTTCTGTGAAAGGGAAACTTGTAGTCACCAGTCATTTATTCATTTCCTTATAGCTTATTCCTAGAACTAGAAATAGTTGGCCAATGTATACAGGACATTTTTACATAACTTGACAGACAGAAATACTAAATCACTCTTCAAAAGTTCTGTGTAATTAATAAAGCAACCAAAGTGTATTTGAGATAACTTTACCAATGCAGAGTTTTAAATTTGGGTTATTACTTTCATATGCTTCCATACTGCTTGAATTATGGCTGCTACCATAGATGGCAGCTAAACTGAGATTTCCCCTATGCCTTGGAGATTTAGGCCAGATTATTTTGCTTCAGAGAAAACAGTGACCATGTCAGTTCATCAGTTCTCAATGCACTTCTGATTTCCTGAGCTCTGCACAGACCTGTCTGTATCACTTCCATTCTTAATTAGTAGTCTACTTCCAATAGGAAAGCACAATTCTATTAATGCAACTTGTTTGGATATTACTGTGACTTTTGCTATAAAATTTCCTTCCAATTTTTCCTTTAGACCAGTTAATATTTCATGTTGGTAATGAGTGAGTTCTTTTTATTTAGTGCTAATTTTAAGCATCACATCTATTTTTGCAATACACCTTCTCAGTAAATTAACTGTAATGTTTCTGAGTGTTCTATCTTCATTACTTTTCCTGACTGTGGCATTACCCCAAAGCTACACACTTTCCTTGTGGCATCTCCTGGCTATTTATGTTTCAAAGATCCCCTGCTGTGTGCATGGTCATGAGCCCTACTGTGTGTGGACATGAGATCTCAAAGTGTGTGTCTAGATGTGAGCCCTACCCTGTGGGGTTTCACAAAGATGACAGGGCACTAGGGTTATTTTGCTGGTCTCCTACTGTGTGGGGGAGGAAGAAACTCTGGGTTCAGTACAGTTAGTGCAGGTTTAAGACTAAGGATTCAGGAAGTAACTGGCATTTACCAGGAGCCTGCTAAGCACTGAGCAATTTTTCTCAAATACTTATGAGTGATTGCACTACATTAGTTTCGTAGTTGAGGAAAGAAAAGTATAGGAGAGTAGCACACATTGGCAGATTCTCTTCCTTTCCTTTGGGTTCCTACACATTAACAAAATTATCACAGTACACTGCATCTCATTTTGAAATCACTACAAGCCCATAAAATACTCCTGGTGTGTGGGTCTCTTTTTCACACTGGTTTGGCTAGAGGCAATCCTATACCCAGGGCACATTTGACAAGGTTAGAGAACTCTGGGTAGCCTCAGATGGAGGAGTGATGTTACTGGCTTTCAGGGGGTGTAACCTGGAGTTGCTACCAGTGCAGGTCTTCTGGAGGAAGGTGTCTATGGGTCAGGCTCTGAACCAGGTTCATACCTCTGCTAAAATTTTGATCTTAGAGACAAAGTGACAGAAACTGCTAGGAAAAGCAGATAGCACAGAAGGCAGTGGCAGCAACAGCACCACCCCAGCAATAGCAGCTGCAACAAAAGTGGAGCTGCTCTGGCTTCTGGAGACATCACTGGAGCCTCACACCTGGTGTTCAGAGCCCAGATAGGGACTGTACCTCAGGAAATGAGGAAAGTTGTCAATCCACTATAGAAGTGAACCTGAAGCAATGACACAGGCTTTGCATCCCCACATGGGTGGGTTCCACTGGCTCTGAGGCTTGTTCTGTAACAGTGAAGGTCACTGCATTCTAGGATTCTCAGACTCAACAAATGCAAAAGGATTGAATCAATTTCAGGCATTCTATCAGACCACAGTGCAATAAAGCTCAATATCAACACCAAGATAGGGCCTACTATCTACAAGAACACATGGAGACTAAACAACACACTCCTGAATGGGCAATGAAGAATAAAGAAAGAAATAAAAGCATTCCTGGAACTAAACTAAAATAACAGTACAACACAACAAAACCTGTGGGATACTTTAAAAGCAGTCCTAAGAGGGAAGTTTATAGTGTGGGGTACCTACATTAAAAAAAAAAAAAAAAACAGAAATAGCACAAAACTAAATGATCTAACACGCATTTAAAAAAACTTGAGAGACACAACAATTAAGATGAACCTAAATGCAGGAGACAAGAAGAAATAACAAAAATCAGAGCAGAAATCATGAAATGAAAACAAAGAAAACCATACAAAAAAATTCAATGAATCCAAAAGTTGCTTTTGAGAGAATAAACAAGATAGACAGACCTCTAGCCCAGTTAACCAAAAGAAAGAAGGGAACAACTCCAAACCAACAGAATCTGTGATGGAAGGGGAATATATCACAACAGACAATGAAAAGATCCAGGACAATCATATGGAATACTTCAAAAACCTATACTCAACTAAGTTTGAAAACCTGAGCAAGAGCTGGGAGATGGCCTAGTGGTTAAGATGCCGACCGCTGCTGTACAGAGGCCCTTCGATCCCCGCACCCACATGGCGGCGAGAACCATCTGAAACTACTCCAATTCCAGGAACTCCAGTTCCAGGGGAATCGAACCCTCTTCTGACCTCCGCGGCATTGCATGACACGGGTGCACAGACTGTGCATGCAGACAGTACATTGATACACATACAGAAATAAATAAATTTTAAAAAAAAACTAAAAAAAGAAACAAAAAATAAAAAAAAAAAATCTGAAATCCTGGAATTACCAAAGCTCAACCAAGAAGAGATCGACAGCTTAAATAGACCCATAATAAATGAAAGAAATTGAAGATGTAATAAGAAACCTCCCAACTAAAAATAGCCCAGTCCCAGATGGTTTCACAGCAGAATTCTGTAAAACATTTAAAAAGGACATACAACCATTATTGCTCAAATTGTTCAGAAGGATACAAGCAGAGGGAAATCTCCCAAATTCCTTCTATGAAGCCAGCATCACTCCAATACCAAAACCAGCCAAAGATACAACCAAAAAAGAGAACTATAGACCCATCTCACTAATGAACACAGATAAAAAAATTCTCAACAAAATACTGGCAAACCACATACAGACCCACATCAAAAAGATCATCCATCATGACCAAGTTGGATTCATACTAGAGAGGCACAGATGGTTCAACATACAAAAATCAGTATCATAAAACACATAAAAACAAAAAATAATCACAGGATATTCTCAATTGATGCAGAAAAAGCATTTGACAAAGTCCAGAAGAATGAAATTAAACCCCTACCTCTCACCCTGTACAAAAGTCAATTCCAGATGGATCAAAGACCTTAATGTGAAACCCAAAACTCTGGAGGCTGTAGAAGAAAAACTTGGCAGCAGACTACAAGACATAGGCATAGGAAAAGACTTCTTAAATCAGACAGCAGCTGCACAAGAATTAAGGTCGACAATTGACAAATGGGACCTCATTAAACTCAAAAGCTTCTGTACATCAAAAGAAACACTCAAGGAAGTGAAGAGAAATCCCACAGAATGGGAGGAAAGCTTCACCGCACATACATCTAACAAAGCATTGATTTCCAGAATATATAAACTACTCAAAAAACAAAGAAGAAAGAAAACAAATTACCCACAATAAAAAATTTAAGCCCCTGAAGAAGGAAATTGAAGAAGACATCAGAAGATGGAAAAAACTCCCATGCTCATGCGTTGGGAAAATTAATATAGTAAAAATGTCCATTCTACCCAAACTCTTGTACAGATTTAATGCAATCCCACTTAAAATCCCCAAGAGTTTCTTCACAGGCTTGGAAAAAAGTCCTTAATTTCATTTAAAACAAAAGACCCCAAATAGCTGAAGCAACCCTGAGTGAAAAGAGCAATACAGGGGGATCTCTATACCAGACTTCAAACTATACTACAGGGCTATAGTCATAAAAACAGCTTGGTACTGGCACAAAAACAGACCTGCTGACTAATGGAACAAAACTGAAGATCCAAACTTGAGCACATACAATTTCAGCCACCTCATATTTGACAATGGAGGAAAGACAGCATCTTCAGCAAGTGGTGTTAGTAAAACTGGATCACCAATTGTAGAGAATAAAATTAAACCCCTGCCTGTAGCCCTGCACAAAAATCAACTCCAAATGGATCAAAGACCTCAGTGGGAAACCCAAAACACTGAAGGTGATAGAAGAAAAAGTTGGCAGCAACCTACAAGATATAGGCCTAGGAAAAGACTTTCTAAATCAGACAGCTGTGCAGGAAATAAGGCAGACAATTGACAAGTGGGACCTCATTAAATTCAAAAGTTTCTGTATAGCAAAAGAAACAATCAAGGAAGTGAAGAGAAAACTAGCAGAGTGGGAGGAAACCTTCACTGCTGTTACATCTGACAGAGCATTAACTTCCAGAATATATAAACTACTCAAAAATCAAATAAGAAAACAAATGACCCACTCAAAAGTTGGATTAAAGAGCTGAACAGAGTCTTCACAAGTGAGTAATTAGAGATGACTGAGAAACATTAAAAAGTGTTCAACATCACTAATAATTAAGGAAATGCAAATTAAAACCACTTTAAGATATCATCTCACTCCTATAAGATTGGCTAGGATCAAGAAAACAAATAATACCAAATGCTGGAAAGGTTGTGGGGAAAGGGGAACACTCATCCACTGTTGGTGGGAATGTAAACTCATACAACAACTATGGAAAGCAGTGTGGAAACCCCTTTAAACACTCAAAATGACCTTACCACCTCACCCAATCATACCACTCTTGGGTATATACCCACAAGACTCATCCTACTACAGAGATACATGCACAGCCATGCTTATTGTAGCTCTCTTCACAACAGCAAAGAGCTGGAACCAATCCAAATACCCCTCAACTGATGAATGGATAGAGAAAATATGGTACAGGTATACAATGGATCTCCAGGCAGCATAAAGAAAGATGACATCATGAACTTTGCAGGTAAATGGATGAAACTAGAAGACATTGTTAAGTGTAGTAACACAGTCCCGGAAAAACAAACGGCAAATGATATCCCTCATTTGTGGATGCTAGCACCAATTACCTAGTGTAAGGCAAACTGAGCAATGTTAATATTACTTTCTTTGTGATCTGAAAAGAACTGTGCTCCTATATTGTGAATCCCTTAACAGGCTCTAGAATTAAACTACCATTTATTTTCAGACTTTGGAGTCACCAGTCTTCCTGTGCAGGGAGGTCTTGGAGATCCACTAATGGTACTCCAACCAGTGTCCAGTCTATAAAGAGGAAAGTCTGCTCATGCTTCAAACAGGGAAGCCTTTTTTTTATAGCAAGACCTGACATTGTCCTCAAGTGGATGGAACTGGTAAATGAAAAGTGTAAAGGAGCCAGGGGCTCCATTTCCCCCTCCCCCCAGAAAACCTGAGTGACCCCTGAGGACCAGATCCTCAACTGACATTGAGAAAACAAAAACCTTGGTTAATCTGGGCTGTGTGGCCTTAAACATCCAAATGGAAAGTATACCCAGAAATAAATAATCAGTAAGGCCTAAGAAATTGTACTTCAGGTATAAAACTTGAGACCCTAGCAAAAAGATAAAAAGAAAAAAAAAAGCACTGTTGTTTTGCCTATCTTCAATTCTTACTGGCAAGTGCAGATTCCCTGTGGCTGCCACTGCTTTTGCCATCCTTAGAAGACATGAGACACAGCCTTTCAACCTTCCAATATGGACTGAAGACTCATGTCTCTCCAAGATTCCTCCAAACCTTCAATGCCAGATGGGAACTACTGAGACATCCAGCTGTGGACTAAGTAACTACTGGGGTTTCAGCCTCTTCAGAGTATAGACTGCCATTGTTGGACTACCCAAGCTATATCATGGAGGCCAGTACAGGAAGATCAAGACAGGACATGGTATTTACTGGAGCTCATTCGGTGACCATGGGAAGGGAAGACCCCAGTGTGGACCACAAGGGCAGGACTGATGCTTGTTGGGGCTTGCCAAGGAGGAGCCTTCAAACACTTCCTTAAGGAAAACATGACATATTTCAGCCTAATAAAAAAAAAAGAAATCATAAGCTGAAGATGCTAAAACCTATGACATCATAATCTTGATATATGTGTAGCATGCATACATGCATAGTTTGGAGTGATGCAAATTGGAAGGAACAACAACTAAAAAGTCTGGGTTAAAGAACTGACTGAAACAGTGAACTTCTGCCTGAAACTGTAACCCTGCATTGAAAATTTTAAAAGAGTCTGAGATAAAGATAGAAAACATGTATGGCAGAATGCATGAGCTCTGGTGGGTTGGGGAGAAAAGGAATGGGGAATGGGTCTAGAGTTGATTGGGAAATATTGTATGAAATGCACAAAGCTTCAATTAAAAAATTGGCTAAAAAAAGAAAAGAAATTCTTTTTCTACAACTATGTCTTATAGATTGCTACCAATGTTTTTTTCTATCACCTTCAGAGTTTCGGGTTTCATGTTGAGGTCTTTGATCTAATTGGAGTTGATTTTTGTACAGGGTGAGGTAGGTGTTTAATTTTGTTCTTCTACAAATGGTTATCCACTTTTGCCAGCACCATTTCCTAAATATGCTATCTTTCCTCCATTGAGCATTTTGTCAAATATGAGGTGGCTGAAATTGTATGAGCTGAACTTTGGATCTTCAGTTCTCTTCCATTGGTCAATGGGTCTGCTTTTCTACCAGTACCAGGCTGTCTTTATGACTATACCCCTGTAATATAGCTTGAAGTTTGGTAAAGAGATTCCCCCTCTATTGCATTTTTTGTTCAGGGTTGCTTTAGCTATTGGGGGTCTTTTGTTGTTTCATATGAATTTAAGGATTTTTTTTCCAAGTCTGTGAAGAAACTCTTGGGGATTTTAAATGGGATTGCATTGAATCTGTATATTAATTTGGGTAGAATGGACATTTTTACTCTTAAATTTTCCAATCCATGAGCATAGGAGGTTTTTCCATCTTTTGATGTCATCTTCAATCTCCTTCTTCAAGGGTTTAAAATTTTTGTTGTGGAGATCTTTGTTCTCTTTGGTTAGGTTTGTTCCTAGGTATTTTTTGAGGCTATTGTGAGTGGGAAGGTTTCCTTATATTCCTTCTCCAGTTGCTTGTTGCTACTGATTTTTAAGGTTAATTTTTCATCCTGCTATTTTACTGAAACTCTTAATTATTTCTAGGAGTTCTCTGGTGGAGTTTTTAGCATCCCTTAGGTAAAATATCATATCATCTGCAAGAAGGGATAATTTTACTTCCTATTTTCCAATTAATACTCATTTAGTTCCCCTTTCTTGCCTTATTGCCCTAGCAAGTACTTCAAGCCCTATATATAAGAGAAGTGGCAATAGGGGACAGCTTTGCCAGGTTCCCACCTTTAAGGGGAATGCTTCTAATTTTTCTCCATTTAGGATGATATTGGCAGTGGGTTTGTTGTATGTGGCTTTGATTAAGTTGAGGAATGTTCCCTTCAGCCAAATTCCCTCTAGAACTTTAAACATGAAAGGATGCTGGATCTTGTCAAAGCCTTTTTCTGCATCATTGGAGATGATTGTGCAGTTTTTGTTTTTCAGTCCATTTATGTGTTTTATCATATTTATTGATTTTCATATGTTGAACCAACCCTGCATTTCTGGTATGAATCCAACTTGATCATGATAGATGATCTTTTTCATGTGGGTCTGCATATGATATGTAACATACATTGAGAATTTTTGATTCTATATTCTTTCATGAGATGGGACTGTAATTTTCTTTTCTGGTTGTGTCTTTGCCTAGTTTTGGCATTAGAGTTGCTGGCTTCATAGAACGAATTTGGGATATTTTTCTCTCTGTGTATCCTTCTGAACAGTTTGAGTAATAATGGTTATAAAACCTCTTTAAATGTTTTATAGAATTCTGCTGGTGCTGGGATTTTTTAAGTTGGTAGGTGTTTTTCATTACATTTTCAATTTCCTCAAACATTATGACTCTGTTTAAACTGTTGATCTCTTCTTGGTTAAGCTTTGGTAATTCCAAGGATTTCAGATCTTCATCCATTTCTCTTAGGTTTTCAAATTTATTAGAGAATAGGTTTTTGTAGCATTACCATATGATTGTCTGTATCTTTTCATTGACTGTTGTGATGATTTCCTTTTCATCACTAATACTACTGATTTGGAGTTGCTCTTTTTTACTTTGGTTAACTGGGCTAGAGGTCTGTCAATCTTGTTTATTCTTTCAGAGAACCAACTTTTGGATTCATTGATTTTTTTTGTATTTTTCTTTGTTTCTATTTCATAGATTTCTAGTCTGATTTTTGTTATTTTACCCTGTCTGTTGGGTTTTACAGTTCATGTGTTGTTGTCTCTCAAGTGTTTTTAGACACAGTGTTATATCATTTTTTTGTTCACTTTCTGTTATTTTAATGTTGGCACCCAAGGCTATAAATTTCCCTCTTAGGACTACTTTTAAAGTATCCCATTGGTTTTGTTGTGTTGTATTGCCTTTTTTTGCCTGCAGAAACCATCATTTTATTGATGTTTTATGTATTTCATACATCATTTCTCATTTCCGTTCAGGCATATTTCCCTATCCCTTCACCCCACCCCACCCCAAACCATCCCAGATCATGTTCTTTATCATAACTGTCCTGCATCTTTCTCTGTCTTTTTTTATGCTTAGGAATTCACATTTTCCTCCATTAATTTCATATTATTCTAAAATATGGATACATACTCTCCACCCATATACGGTAATTACAGAGTCTGAAAATAATTGGTAGATGGATTCTAGAGCCCACTGAGGGATTCACATTATGACAGCATAGTTGCTTTCAGATAAACCAAAAATATAACCATACTGTTGTTCAGCTTGACTTTCATCGGGGGGATTTGGTGTTAGCATCCACAAATGAAGGAAAAATTCTCTGTTTGTCTTTCTGGGACTGTGTCACCTCACTCAGCATGATGGCTTCAAGCTCCATCCATTTACTGGCAAAGTTCATAATGCCATCATTCTTTATTGCTGAATAGTACTCCATTGTGTAGATGTACCACATTTTTGTCATCCACTTGTCTGTTGAGGGGCATATGGGTTGGTTCCAGCTCTTCACTATTGTGAAGAGAGCTGCAATAAACATGGATGTGCATATATATTTCTGGTAGGATGAGTCTTTGGGGTATATACCCAGGAGTGGTATGATTGGGTCAGATGGTAAGCTAATTACGAGTCTTTTAAGGGTTTCCACACTGCTTTCCATAGTAGTTGTACAAGTTTACATTCCCACCAGCAGTGTATGAGTGTTCCCCTTTCCCCACAACCCCTCCAGCATCTGTTGTCTTTTGTTTTCTTGATCTTAGCTAGCTGTAATGGAGTGAGATGATATCTGAGAGTGGTTTTAATTTGCATTTCCTTAATTATTAATGATGATGACACTTTTTAAGATGTTTCTCAGCCATCTTTAATTCCTCACTGGTGGAGACTCTGTTCAGCTCTTTACTCCATCTTTTGAGTGGGTTATTTGTCTTCTTACTTCTTTGTTTTTTGAGTAGTTTATATATTCTTGACGTTAATGCTCTATCAGATGTGTCACTGGTAAAGATTTCTTCCCACTCTGTGGGTTTTCTCTTCACCTCCTTGATTTTTTCTTTCGCTGTACAGAAGCTTTTGAGTTTTATGAGGTCTCACTTGTCAACTGTTGACCTTACTTCCCATATGGCTGCTGTCTGGTTTAGAAAGTCTCCTCCTACACCTATGTCTTGTAGGTTGTTGCCAACTTTTTCTTTTATCACCTTCAGGGTTTCAGGCTTCACATTGAGATCTTTGATCACTTGGAGTTGATTTCTGTACAGGCTGAGAGGTAGGGGTTTAATTTTGTTCTTCTACAAATGGTGATCCAGTTTTGCCAACACCATTTGCTGAAGATGCTATCTTTCCTCCATTGAGTTTTTTTGGCCCCTTAACACTTGAAGATGTAATAAAAAGCCTCCCAACTAAAAAAAGCCCAGGCCCAGATGGCTTCACAGCAGAATTCTATAAAACATTTAAAGAGGTCTTACAACCATTACTACTCAAACTTTTCAAAAGCATACAGACAGAAGGAAATATCCCAAATTCCTTCTATGAAGCCAGCACCATTCTAATACCAAAACCGGGCAAAGACACAAACAAGAAAGAAAACTATAGACCCATATCATTGATGAACACAGATGCAAAAATTCTCAACAAAATACTTGCAAATCGCATACAGACCCACATCAAAAAGATCATCCATCATGACCAGGTTGGATTCATACTGGAGATGCAGGGATGGTTCAACATACGTGAACCAATAAATATCATAAAACACATAAATGAACTTAAAGACAAAAACCATACAATGATCTCAATTTATGCAGAAAAAGCTTTCGACAAAATCAAGCATCCCTTCATGCTTAAAGTACTAGAGGGAATTGGTCTGGAGAGATCGTTCCATCAATCGTAAGCTCAAATAAACTCTTCCTTTTATAAGTTCCTTGGTCATGGTGTTTTATCACAGCAACAGAAAAGTGACTAATACTTTAAGGGGAATGGCTCTAACTTCTCTCCATTTAGGATGATGTTGACTGTGGGTTTGTTGTGTATGGCTTTGATTATGTTGAGCAATGTTCCCTCCAGTCCAATACCCTCTAGAACTTTAAACATGAAGGGATGCTCAATTTTGTCAAAGGCTTTTTTTTTTTTTTTTTTGCATCAAGGGAGATGATTGTGTGGTCTTTGTCTTTCAGTCCATTTATGTGTTTTATAATATTTATTGATTTACATATGTTGAACCATCTCTGGTATGACTCCAACTTGGTCATGATGGATGATTTTTTTGATGCGGTTTGCAAGTACTTTGTTGAGTATTTTTACATCTATGTTCATTAATGAGATGGGCCTATAGTTTTCTTTTTTGGTTGTATTTTTGCCTGATTTTGATATTAGGGTAATGCTGGCTTCATAGAAGGAAGTTGGGAGATTTGCCTCTGTATCCTTCTGAACAGTTTGAGAATGGTTGTAAGTCCTCTTTAAATGTTTTATAGAATTCTGCTGTGAAACCATCTGGGACTGGGGTTTTTTTTGGTTGGGAGATTTTTTTATTACATTTTCAATTTCCTCAAATTTTATCCGTCTGTTTGAGCTGTCAATCTCATCTTTGTTAAGCTTTTGTGAATTCCAGGACTTGAGATATTCATTCATTTCTCTTAGGTTTTCAAATTTAATAGATTATATGTTTTTGAAGTATTCTCTGATTTTCTGGATCTTTTCTTTGTCTGTTGTGATGTTTCCCCTTTCGTCATGAATGCTATTGATTTGGAGTTGCTCTTTCTTTCTTTTGGTTAACTGGGCTAGAGGTCTGTCTATCTTGTTTATCTTTTCGAAGAACCAAATTCTGGATTCATTGATTCTTTGTATTGTTTTCTTTCTTTCTATTTCATTGATTTCTGCTCTGATTTTTGTTATTTCTTCCTGTTTGTTGGGTTTGGGGTTCATTTGTTGTTGTTTCTCAAGTGTTTTCAGCTGCACTGTTAGATCATTTGTTTGTGCTCTTTCTGTTTTTTGTTTTTGTTTTTGTTTTTGTTTTAATGTAGGCATCCAGGGCTATAAACTATCCCATAGGTATTTTTTGTGTTGTGTTCTCATTTTCGTTTAGCTCCAGGAATGTTTTGTTTCTTTATTTCTTCCTTGACCCATTCATTATTCAGGAGTGTGTTGTTTAGTCTCCATGTGTTCTTGTAGATAGTAGGGCTTATCCTGGTGTTGATATTGAGCTTTATTGCACTGTGGTCTGATAGAATGCATGAAATCATTTCAATCCATTTGTATTTGTTGAGAATTTTTTCTGTGTACCAGTATGTAGTCAATTTTGGAGTAAAAATATATTCTCTAGTGTTTGGGTGGAATGTTCAGTAGATGTCTGTGAGGTTCATTTGTTGTATTGTATTTTTCGGTTCTGATGTCTCTCTGTTTATTCTTTGTCTACTTGAGATATCCAAAGAGCTCAGTGGGATATTGAAGCCACCATATGGGTGTTGGGATTTGAACGCAGGTCTTCTGCAAGAACAGTCAACCCTCTTAACCACTGAGCCATCTCTCCAGCCCCAATTGTTCCTTTTATAAGGATGTAATGACCCTCTTTGTCTTTTCTGATTAGTTTTACTTTGAGGTGTATTTTGTCTGATATTAGAATGAGGACTCCTGCTTGCTTTCTGATACTATTTGCTTGGAAAACCTTTTTTCAGCCTTTCACTTTAAGTTGGTGCCTGTCCTTGAGAGTGAGATGGGTTTCTTGTAGACAGCATGCAGATGGATTCTGTTTCCTAATCCATTCTCCCAGGCTATGCTTTTGATTGGGGAGTGCAGACCATTAATATTTAAGGTTATAATTGAAAGTTGTGTGTTTCTTCCTTCCACCTTATTTTCTGTTTGCATTCTTGGTCTAGGTTTGTATTTTCACAATTATAATTTTATTAATTTCTTTCTCTAGCTGCTTGGGGATAGGTACTTCTTTCTTCTGTCCCTTGACTTGCTTTGAGTATTTTCTGAAGGGTTGGTTTTTTGGACATATATTCTTTCATCTGTTTATGTCAGGAAAGATTTTTCTTTCTCCTTCAACTATAATTGACATTTTTGTTGGGTATAGTAATCTGGGTTGGCATCTATAATCATTTAGTAGTAGGAATACATTAGTCCACGTTCTTCTGGCTTTCATAGCTTGCACTGAGAAGTCAGTTGTAATCCTGATTGGTTTTCCTTTATATGTAACTTTCTGTTTTTCTCTTGTGGCTGTCAGTATCTTGTCTTTGTTTTGGGTGTCTAATGTTTTAACTATGATATGGTATGGGGAATTTCTTTTCTGATCTTGTCTATCTGGAATTTTATGCACTTCTTGTATTTGAATGGGTTTGTCCCTTTTCAGTGTAGGGAAATTTTCTTCTATTCTGTTGAAGACCTGATTAATATCGTTGTATTGATGCGGAGGTTTTGGTCTTTTCATAGTCTCCCAAATTTCCTGATCGTTCCACTCTTGTGTTTTTTCTTTTTTAATTTTTCAGAATCTTTGTTTGAGCTTTCTAGTTTTTCCTTACTATCTTCCAGGTATGATATTCTATTTTCTGCTTCTTCCAATCTGCTTTTTGGCTTTCTCCCATCCTTTCCTGTGGATGAGTGTTCAATTTCCTTTTTCATTTCATCCTGTGATTTCTTTAGTATTTCCACTTCCTTTTGGAGCTTGTTATTCTCTTCTTGTAGTTCCTTGTTTTGCTGGTCTATTTCCCTTTTCATTTCAGCATGGGATCTTTTCAGTGTTTCTGTTTCCTTCTGGAATTTGTCATTATTTCCCTCTAGTTCCTTCCAAAGTTTTTCATTCTCTCCCTCTAATTCCTTCTGGAATTTGTCATTCTTTCCCTCCAGTTCCTTCCTGAGTTCTTCATTCTCTCCCTTTAAGTTCTCTGATTTGTTCTTTACATTTTTTTATTTCTTTGATTATGCCTATGATTGTTCTAAGATCCGTGTCCTGGGTTCCTTCCAGGAACTCATTGTAGGGATCTCACCAGTCCTATAGAAGATCTCAGTGTAGCGATCTTCTATAGGACTGGTAGCATCTGGTGGAAATTTATTATTTGCTTTTCCCATGTTGTTCTTTCTTTGTGTTTTTGGCATGTGGGTTTATTTTATTATTTGTATTCTGGTGGGAATCTCAAATGTTTCTTCGATGTATTGAAAGCTTAATTTGCTTGTTTCCTACAGAATATTTGATGTCTTCTCCTTGATTTATAGGAGGGCTGGTTGTGTTATGTTTCCAGTATTCCCTTTTGGTTATATATTGCGAGGTTCAACTAGCTCTTCCCTTTCTGGTCTGGAGGTTCTCCAGAAGTCCTGAGGTAACAATCAGGTTCGCTCCCTTCTGAGCGTACACCTGCTTTGTGCTGGGGTGTTGCTACAGCTGTTCTCAATAGGATACCTTCAGTGTACCTGAAGAGGGTTGGGTGGTCAGTTTACAGGTAGCCAATGTAGCTCAAGAGGGTTGGGTGGTCAGTTTACAGGTAGCCTCTGGACCTGGTGGGTGTTCAGCTGGCTGGGGGATTCCACCCTGCTGCTATGCACGCTGGGCCAGGTATGGCTGGCTCTCAGGCAGCAGGCCATGCCCAGGGCAATGATGAGCCCCTCTGGAGTTGTGCTCACCTATCCCCAGATGCCATGTTGCTTCCTCTCTCTGGACCTGGTGGATGTCTGGCTGGCTGGGTGACTCCACCCCGCCACTGTGCACGCTGGACCAGATGTGTCTGGCTGGCAAGCAACAGGCCTTGCCCAGGGAAGCAATTGGCTCACCTGGTGTTGTGCTCATTTATTCCCCAGGTGCCATGCTGCCTCTTTTCTCTAGACCTGGTGGGTGTCCGGCTGGTTGGGTGACTCTGCCCCACTGCTGTGCATGCTGGGCCAGGTGTGTCTGGCTGTCAGGCAACAGGCCATACCTAGGGGAGTGATAAGCCTGCCTGGTGTTGTTCTCAACTATTCCCCAGGTGCCAAGCTGCCTCCTCTCTCTGGGCATGGTGAGTGTCTGGCTAGGTTTGGTCTTTTCATAGTATCCTACAGTTCCTGGGTATTCAATTCTTGTGGTTTTTTTTTTTAATTTTTCATAATCTTTACTTGATTTATCCAATTCTTCCATATTGTCTTCCAATATTGATATAATATTTTCTACTTCATCCATTCTATTATTAAGAGTTTCTCCCATCCTTTCCAAGTTGTTTGTGGAGTGCTGTGGGGATAGCACAGCCGTTAAAGGTGGAGGATAAGAAAACCGCAAAAAAAAAAAAAAAAAAAAAAAAGAAAAAAAAAGAAGTTCGAATCCCAAGTTGTTTGTGGAATATTGCATTTTTTTCATTTCAACTTGAATTTTCTTCAATGTTTCTATATCTTTTGTAATTTCATTCCACAATTTATCCTGTCCTCTTTCAATTTATTCCTATCTTCTTATAGATCCTGGACTTCCTTGTATATAAGTTCCTTAAGTTCCCTTAACTCTGTAATTTCTCTAATATATTCATAATTGTTCTTTTGAGACCTCTATCCTGAGTTATGTCCAAGGGGTATTCATTAGAGGGTACTTGAATAAGGGCATTAGTGGTTGGTACAGATGCACCTGAGTGAGCTTTAGGCATTTGGGAATTCTCTGTAGGGAGTGGTTCCAATGTAAAGCCTAGGTGCTTATTGAGCTGACACTAATGTTGGTTATACTCTTCAGGTGTTTGTTGACTCCCTAATTGATGCACAGGTGTGGACACTCTAGGCTCCAAAACAACCCTCACCAAACCAGCAAACAGTTTGCCCAATAGAGTAAGCCATGCAACACTCAAGCTGGCCCAAACCCTGTAGCCCTGCAAAACCTGAACCCCAAGGGCTCCAGGCACTCCCAGTCCTGTGGGCTGGAAGGTTACAATGCTTCCCCTACAATGCAGCCAGAGTTCCCCACATCCAAGTGGGGTGAACCCCAATCACCCACCTGGCGAGATATACTCACATAACTAGATTATACCACCCTTAATATACCAGCCAATCCTCCAGGACCAGGCGCCAAGGTCTGTACCTTGGTTCAGAAGGAGAAAGGCTCAGGGGATGCTGGGGCTATTGCTGTTGTCTCCTGATGCCCTCAGGCGATGTCTGTAGCACCAAATTGTAGTTCCTAAGAATCCAAATGTCCTCGGACCACCTCTGATGCTTCCCAACACTCTTGGGGGCCCTAAGTCCCCCTCCCTGACTTTGTCCTTAGCTGCTCAGAATGCACCTGATGCCTCAGGAGCCGCCATCTTGGAAAAGCCCCCATTAGTTTTATGTATTGATTAAGTAACATCAATAAGCTCACAATTCCACTTTTCTTTAGAAGAAAAGCAAAACTTTTGAGTATATAATTGCCCCCTGAAGCCACACCCATTGTTCCTGTTCATTAGAGCACAAACTCTCTAAGGAATAAGTCAAAAAGTGACTCTACTCTGACACTAATTAATATTCACCAAAATTACTTCTCAATATTTTGGATGACCTCATAACAGCATCACCCTTGACTTACTCAGTCATTTTCCAAGACTGTTCTGCTTGATTGTGCATTTCCATACTGCCCTAGTTGGGGAAAGCAGAGGGTTTGCTTCAGGCTGCCCTCTCCTTTCTCTTCACTCACTCCTTTGTTCTAGTTAGCTTTTTCTCTGTTGCTGTGATAAAACGCTAAAAAATCAGATAATTCCAGCCTGCCTGAGAGTGTCTGAATCCAGCTTCTGCATGGGGGTGAGCTTTCCAAATTGCGCCATCCCCAAGCCCCTACCTTAGGATCATCTGAGCCCCCTCCTGCTACTGTAGGGCTGGACTCCTGTGCCCTTTGGTGCAGGTCTGGATAATTCCAGCCTGCCTGAGAGTGCCTGAATCCAGCCTCTGCATGGTGGTGAGCTTCCCAAATTGTGTGCTACCCATCCCGCTACCTTAGGACCATCTGAAGCCCCTCCCACTGCTGCAGGGCTAGATCCCTCTGCATTTTAGTAGGGGCCCTCAAACTTTCCAGACTGCTGGAGAGCATCTGAATCAAGCTTCTCCCTAGCAACTCTCCCAAATTGCGCTGTGTCTGCTGACTATCAGGGACCAAGACCTTAGAAGGAAACAAACCTAAGAGTATCTGATTGATGCCTTAGCTCTCTATGAGAGCTCCTGAGTGGCTGGATTATGACCATTTGGTACCTCCAATATAAAATCAAAAGAGAGCCTGGGATTGCAAAGGCATTTGAAGGAGGCAAGCAAAGCAAGCCTTCAACACAGTGAAGAGGCATTTAGGACTCACATTGGAATAGAGGCAAGGAGAAGCCCATATTCCAGGATCACGAAGAAGAGACAACACTGGAAAGGGGCAGGATAATCCCGCGCCAAGCTCTACCAACCCTATGGAAGACTCCTGCAGTGGGATCCTTCTGGGGGTGCCCCAGGACACAGATATCAGAAACACAATTGGGAACATATTTAAAGAACTACAAGATTATAAAGAACAAATCAAAGAACTAAGAAAAGAGAATGAACTCAAGAAGGACCTAGAGAGAGAGAATGACAAGCTGCAGAAGGAAGTAGAAACACTGAAAAGATCCCATGCTGAAAAAGATACGGAAAACAACCAGCAAACCAAAGAGCTACAAGAAGAGATTGAGAAGCTCCAAAAAGAAGTAGAAATACTAAAGAAATCAGAAGAGGAAATGAAAAAGGAAATCAAACACTCATCCATTCAAGAGGAAAGGAATGGAAAAAGCCTCAGAAGCAGAATGGAGGAAGCAGAACAAAGAATATCAGACCTGGAAGATAACACAGAACAACTAAAAACCTCAAGGAAAGATTATGAAAAATTTAAAAATACACAAAAGTGGAACAACCAGGAACTGTGGGACACTATGAAAAGATCAAACCTCCACATCATAGGAATAGAGGAAGGAGAAGAATCCCAAGAGAATGGTATTGATCAGATCTTCAACAGAATAATAGATGAAAACTTCCCCAAACTAAAAAAGGACAAACCAATACCAATACAAGAAGCACATAGAACTCCAAACAGACAAGATCAGAAAAGAAATTCTCCACGCCACATCATAGTTAAAATGCTAGACACCCAAAACAAAGACAAAATCCTTAAAGCCACAAGAGAAAAACAACAAGTGACCTATAAGGGGAAACCTATCAGAATTACAACTGACTTCTCAATGCAAACTATGAAAGCAAGAAGAACCTGGAGCAAAGCATTCCCAGTGTTAAAGGACAATAGATGCCAACCCAGGTTACTATACCCAGCAAAAATGTCAATTATAGTTGAAGGAGAGAGAAAAACCTTCCATGACATAAACAAGTTGAAAGAATACATGTCCGGAAAACCAACCCTTCAGAGAATACTTGAAGCAATTCAAAGAACAGAAGAAAGGAGCAACCAACCCCAGGCACCTAGAAGGAGAAATCAATAAAAGCATAACTGCAGAAGTAGAAACCTAAATCAAAACCGCAGATGGATAATAAGGCAAAAGGAAGCAACACAAACCTATCAGTCATAACCTTAAATATTAATGGACTAAATTCCCCAATCAAAAGACATAGACTGGGAGACTGGATTAGGAAACAGAATCCATCGATATGCTGTCTACAAGAAACACATCTTACCTTCAAGGACAGGCACCACCTTAAAGTGAAGGGATGGAAAAAAATATTCCAAGCAAATGGTACCAAAAAGAAAGCAGGTGTTGCTATTTTAATATCGGATAAAATAGACTTCAAAGTAAAAGAAATCAGAAGAGACAAAGAAGGCCATTACATTTTCATCAAAGGAACAATCCACCAAGAAGATTTCACAATTATGAATATATATGCCCCAAATTCTGGTGCACCAAACTTTATAAAGACAATTCTCCAGGACCACAAGTCACAGACTAACCCCAGCACACTCATAGTGGGAGATTTCAATACCCCACTGAGTCCTTTGGATAGGTCAACAGGACAAAAAATAAACAGAGAGACATCTGAACTGAACGATATGATACACCAAATGGACCTCATAGACCTCTACCGAACATTCCATCCTAATACCAGAGAATACACTTTCTACTCAGCACCCCACGGAACATTCTCCAAAATCGACCACATCCTGGGACACAGAAGAAACCTCTACAAATACAAAAAGATTGAAATAATTTCATGCATCCTGTCAGACCACAGTGCAATAAAGCTCAACATCAACACCAGGACAAGCCCTCCTGCCTACAAGAACACATGGAGACTAAACAACACACTCTTGAATAATGAATGGGTCAAGGAAGAGATAAAGAAAGAAATAAAAGCATTCCTGGAACTGAATGACAATGACAATGACAATACAACACAACACAACCTACGGGATAACTTAAAAGTAGTCCTAAGAGGGAAGTTTATAGCCATGGGTGCCTACATTAGAAAAACAGAAAGAGCACAAGTGAATTATTTAACACTACAGCTAAAATCACTTGAGAGGCAACAACAGATGAACCCTAAACGCAACAGACAGGAAGAAATAACAAAAATCAGAGCAGAAATCAATGAAATAGAAACAAAGAAAACAATACAAAAAATCAATGAAGCCAAAAGTTGGTTCTCTGAAAGAATAAATAAGATAGACAGACCTCTAGCCCAGTTAACCAAATGAAAGAAGGAACAACTCCAAATCAATACAATCTGATGAAAAGGGAAATATCACAACACACAAGGAAAAGATCCAGAAAATCATATGGCAATATTACAAGAACCTATATTCTACCAAGTTTGAAAATCTAGAAGAAATGGATGAATATCTGAAATCCTGGGAATCACCAAAGCTCGGCCAAGAAGAGATCATCAGCTTAAACAGACCTATAACATATGAAGAAAGAGAGTATGAAGAAACCTCCCAATGAAAAAAAGCCCAGGCCCAGACAGTTTCACGGCAGAATTCTATAAAACGTTTCAAAAAGACCTACAACCATTATTACTGAAACTATTTAGAAGAATACAATCAGAGGGAATTATCCCAAATTCCTTCTATGAAGCTAGCATCACTCTATTACCAAAACCAGGCAAAGATCCAACTAAAAAGGAGAACCCATCTCTCTAATGTACACAGATGCCAAAATTCTAAACAGTATACTGGCAAATCACATACAGACCCACATCAAGAAGATCATCTATCATGACTAAGTTGGATTCATACCAGTGATGCAGGGATGGTTCAACATACAAAAATCAATAAACATCATCAAACACATAAACGGAATCAAAGACAAAATACACACTATCATCTCAATTGATGCTGAAAAAGCCTTTGACAAAATCCAGCATCCCTTCATGCTTAAAATCCTAGAAGGAATTGGATTGGAGGGATCATTCCTCAATGTAATCAAAGCCATATACAGGAAACCCACAGCCAATATCATCCTAAATGGGGAAATGACGGAAACATTCCCTTTAAAGGTAGGAACTCGGCAAGGCTGCCCCCTATCACCACTCCTCTTCAATATAGTGCTTGAAACACTTGCTAGAGCAATAAGGCAAGAAAAGGATATTAAAGGAGTACTAATTGGAAAAGAGGAAGTCAAACTATCCCTATTTGCTGATGATATGATTGTTTACTTAAGGGATGCAAAAAACTCCACCAGAAAACTCCTAGAAACGATTAACAGCTTCAGCAAAGTGGCAGGATACAAAATTAACCTTTAAAAAATCAATGGCCTTTCTTTACACCAAGAACAAGCAACTGGAGAAAGAATTCAAAGAGATCTTCCACTCACAAAGCCTCAAAACAATAAAATACCTAGGAACAAACCTAACCAAAGACACAAATATCTTTCTATAACAAAAATTTTTAAAACCTTTAAGAACTAAGTTGAAGAAGACACCAGAAGATGGAAAACCTCCCCATGCTCATGGATTGGAAGAATTTAACAGTTAAAAAATGTCATTTTACCGAAACTCTTGTATAGATTTAACGCAATTCCAATCAATAATCCCCAAGAGTTCTTCACAGGCTTGGAAACAAAAGTTCTTAAATTCATTGGCCAATGGAACAAACTGAAGATCCAAATCTGAGCACATACAATTTCAGCCATCTTATATTTGACAAGGGGGCCAAGAAGCCACAATGGAGAAAAGAAGCATCTTCAGCAAGTGGTGTTGGCAAAACTGGATCACTACTTGAGAAGAATGAATTAAACCCTACCCTTGCCCTGTACAAAAGTCAACTCCAGATGGATCAAAGACCTCAACGGAAACTCCAAACCTGAAGGTGATTGAAGAAAAGTTGGCAGCAACATACAAGACTAGGTGGAAAAGACTTCCCAAATCAGGACAGCTGCGCAAGAATTAAGGTAGACAATGTCAAATGGGACCTCATTAAGCTCAAAAGCTTCTGTACTCAAAAGAAACGATCAAGGAAGTGAAGAGAAATCCCACCAGAGTGGGAGGAAACCTTCACTGCAGATACAATCTGACAAAGCAATTGATTTCCACGAATTATATAACCTAACTCAAAAAACAAAGAAAAAAGAAAACAAATGACCCACTCAATAGATGGAGCAAAGAACTGAACAGAGACTTCAAAGTGAGGAATTAGAGATGTCTGAGAAACACCTTAAAGAAGTGTTAACATCACTAATCATTAAGGAAATGCAAATAAAAACCACTTTAAGATATCATCTTACTCCAGTAAGACTGGCTAGGATCAAGAAAACAAATGATACCAAGTGCTGGCGAGGTTGTGGGGAAAGGGGAACACTCATCCACTGCTGGTGGGAATGTAAACTCATACAGCCACTATGGAAAACAGTGTGGAGAACCCTTGGAAGACTTGGAATGAACTTGCCACCTGACCCAGCCATACCACTCCTGGGCATGTACCCTCAAGACTCACCCCACCACAGAGATACATGGATGGCCATGTTTCTTGCAGCTCTCTTCACAATAGCAAGGAGCTGGAACCAACCCAAATGCCCCTCAACTGAAGAGTGGATAGAGAAAAATGTAGTACCTCTACACAATGGAGTTCTATGCAGCAGTAAAGAAAGACGACATCACGAGCTTTGCAGGAAAATGGCTGGAGCTAGACGACATCATGCAGAGTGAAGTAACACAGTCCCAGAAAAACAAACGACGAATGGTATCCCTCATCTGTGGATGCTAGAGCCAATTATGTAGTTGTAAGTATTTCTTGTGTAGGGCCCCCTGAGCTTTTGTCCAAAGCAGTTGGTCGTAATGCATATTGGAAACAACAACAACAACAACAACAACAGAAAGGACTGCATCAAAGGACTGACTGAAACTGAACTTCTGCTCAAAACAGTCAACTTCCTCATGGAGAATATTGAGAAAGACTGAGAAAGAGATGAAAAGCATGTTTGGCAGAATGCGTGAGCTCTGGGGGGGGGAATGGGCAGGAACATGGGTCTAGATTTGTTAAAAAAATTATGTGGGAAAAACAATAGAGAGCCTGAAGCCTAGGCCAAGTAGCTTTTCATACGTAATAGAAAACTAAAAGAAGATAGGGATAAACTTTTGTCTGAATTCACAAAAGAGATAGAAATACTGAAGAAAACTCAGGCTGAAATGAAGAAAAAAGTGAAACATTCAATAATCCAACTGGAAATAATGGGAGAAAGCTTCAGCAATAAAATGAACAAAGCAGAAAACAGAATATCAAGACTGGATTAATAAAGTTGAAAAATTGGACCACTCAAGCAAAGATTATGAAAAATTTGTTTAAAATACAGGAATGGAATATGCAGGAAATGTGGGGCACCATGAAAAGACCAAACCTGCATCATAGGCATAGAGGAAGGAGAAGAATCTCAGGAAAATTGTACTGACCAGAAGAAAACTTCCCCAAATTAAGGAAAGACATGCCCATGCAAATAAAATAAAGATGTCAAATAGATTGGACTAGAAAAGAAATTCCCTATGCCATATCATACAGATGCACAGAACAAAAAGAGAATTCCAAAAGCTGCAAAAGAAAATCAACAAGGAAATCCATAATAAGGAAAACCCATCATAATTACAGCTGACTTCTCAATGCTCATGCAACCCCTATGGACAGCAGTGTGGCAAACTCTTAAAAAACTTAAAATGTGCCAGGCATGGTGGCTCACACCTTTAATCCTAACACTTGGGAGGCACAGGCAGGTGGATCATTGTGATTTCAAGGCCAGCCTGGTCTACAGAGCAAGTTCCATGACAGCTGGGGCTACAGGGAGACCCTGTCTCAAAAAGACAAAAAAAAAACCTAAAAATTAATATTTGTCCCTGTTGTACTACTCCTTGGGAATATACCCAAAGGATTCATCCTATTGCAGAGATGCTTGCAGTCCATATTTGTTGCTGCCCTTTTCACAACAACAAACAGATGGAAGCAACCTAAATATCACTCAACTGAGAAGTGGATAATGAAAAGTTGGTACATTTACATAATGGAGTTCTTCTCATCAGTAAAGAAAGTTCAAGTCATGAAATTTGCAGGTAAATGGATAGAACTAGAAAATGTTATGCTGCCAGGCATGGTGGCACACGCCTTTAATCCTAGCACTTGGGAGGCAGAGACAGGCGGATCTTTGTGAGTTCAAGGCCAGCCTGGTCTACAGAGTGAGTTCCAGGACAGCTGGGGTTACAGGGAGACCCTGTCTCGAAAAGACCGGAAAAAAAAAAAAAAAAGAAAATGTTATGCTAAGTGAAATAACACAGACTCAGGAAAACAAATAACATTGTTCTCCCTCATCTCCCTCATTTGTTTACCTTATCACCAAATCCTTATATGTGAGTGTTCTAGTTTGTCTTCCATTGCTGTAACAAAACACTCTGACCGACACCAACTTGGGGAGGAAAGGGTTTATTCAGCTTACATCTCCTGGGGTCACAGTTCTCACTCAGGGAGCCCAAGGCAGGAACCTGGAGGCAGGAGCTGAAGCACAGGCCATGGAGGAATGCTGTTCATTGGCTTGCTTCCCTGGCCCATGCCCAGCCTGACCTCTTATACAGTACACAACAACCTGCCCAGGGTGGCACCACCCATAGTGGCCTGGGACCTCCCACATTGCTCAACAATCAAGACAATACTCCACAGACGTGGCCACAGGCCAGTCCAATGGAGCCAATTTCCCAATTGAGGCTCCCTCAACCCAGGTGTGTCAAGTTGACACTAAAGCTATCCAGCACAATTGACCCCTTGTCAACTTGACACACAAAACACATCACTATTAAACCACCACCTTTCCAGTTCTTATCCCCAAAGTATGATGTTAACGTTACTCACAACCTAAGACAGTACAACCTTAAAAGCCCCACAGTCCTTAAAATGTCCAAATACTTAAAAGTTCACAGTCTGTTAAAAGTCTCTTAACTGTGGGCTGCTGTAAAATCCAAAACAAGTACTGTCTTATTTCAAAGGGAAGAATCAGGCACACTCAAACAAAACCTAAGTCCAGAAAAGTAGCTCAAGGCTGAACACCTGGGACTCACTCACAATCTTCTGGGCTCCAAAGGGTTTTGGCAGCTCCCCATCTCCTACTCTGCCATCCATGGCACACACAGCTCATCTCGAAGGCCCAGGCCAACTACATTCCACACCTGCCACTGCTCTTGGTTGTCCGTCCCACGGTCCCGGCATCTCCAAAACGCTGGGGTCGCCACTGAAACTGAGGCAGCACCTTTACCAATCGTCTCTTCTGACCTCTCCTGGTGCAAAGCCTCAGCTTCTCTCCATGACCCCTGTATTCCTGGGGTCTTCACTGCAACCGAAGTGCACTTCCACCAATGGTCTTTCCTGATCTCTCACAGTGCCAGGCCTCGGCTGCTCTCTGTGACCCCCTCAAATTTCAATACCAGAACCATATAGGAGACTCTTACACACTACCAAGCCCTGCTTCTGGCTCAAGATGGAGGCTCAGGCCCCTTCTGGATCACAGCTTCTGTGTGCTGACCCTTAAGAAATTCTTCCCAGAAGATTTCACCACAGTGATGCTGGTCTCTTGTTACTTACAGCTGATTCTTCAGCCCCAGCTAACCAGCATCAATTGTCCAGGTACAACAAAGATTTCACTTCAGGTTCTGGTCTCTTGTTACTTACAGCTGATTCTTCAGCCCCAGCTGACCAGAACCCACAGATTACACAGTCTTGATGGTCTCTGCTCCCCTTTGAAACTAGAAATTTCACAAGCCAAGCCTCCATCTTTTACAACTCCTTTAGCAAAACTGCTCCAAGCTCCACAGCAACGATCTTTAGGCATTCAATGATCTTCCCAGCCCAAAGTTCCAAACGCCTCCACAATCCTTCCCCAATGCACCAAGGTCAGGTCTGTCGCAGCAATACCCCACTCTTCTGGTACCAATTTCTGTTCTAGTTTGTCTTCCATTGCTGTAACAAAGCACTCTGACCGGCACCAACTTGGGGAGGAAAGGGTTTATTCAGCTTACATTTCCTGTTTTCACAGTTCTCACTCAGGGAGCCCAAGGCAGGAACTAAGGGCAGGAACCTGGAGGCAGGAGCTGAAGCACAGGCCATGGAGGAATGCTGTTCACTGGCTTGCTCACCTGGCCCATGCCCAGCCTGACCTCTTATACAGTACACAACAACCTGCCCAGGGTGGCACCACCCATAGTGGCCTGGGACCTCCCACACCGCTCAACAATCAAGACAGTACTCCACAGACGTGGCCACAGGCCAGTCCAATGGATCCAATTTCCCAATTGAGGCTCCCTCATCCCAGGTGTGTCAAGTTGACACTAAAGCTATCCAGCACAGTGAGTATATATCCTGATATAACTGCAGGAACCAAGAAAGTGGGAGGGAACCAAGGAAGAAAAGGGAAAGAGAACCTACGAGAGAAGAGTAGCAGGAGACAGGTGTTACTAAGGGAGAATGATGATATTTAAATGAGAGGGAAGAGGAAGGGTTATATTCTAATAATCTAATGACAAATTACACATAGAGTTCATTGCAATGCTGAAGGATAGACACAGTACCAGACAGGAGAAAACTTCCTTTGAGTTGTTGGCTAGGGTAGTCCAAAGAGACTCCCAAAATTACGCAGGCTATTGCCACAGCCCTTGATTGCCTCCCAGAACTTGACGGTAAGACCCTATTGCTGAAGATGGGACATACTTTGGAAATTGGATTTGGAACTATGGAGCTGGAACTGACCTGGAAGCCACCTCCCCTGAAGGCTAGCTCTCATAGCTTTGGAGAGCACTACACAAGCTACTAAGGGAGAACAGCAAGCAGTGGTCAAACACTAGCTTTAAGGCCAAATATCCATATCAATGTCTGGCACAGCATACAACATTGGTGCAGTAGTGGCACTTTTATCTTGGGGGCAATCAACTAAAGCCCACTCAGTGATAGGAAACTCATGTGTGGCACTGTTTACATAGCCAAATACATGTGAATAGAGAGGTAATAAATCTAAGAGAAATTCTCAAGGTTGTCACATCCCTAGATTAATGTAACTTTTACTAAGTGCAAAATATGAATCCTTATATTTTCAGACAGATATCCTAGGTACCCTCATCAAAAGAGCTTCTTTTGCATCAGATGAAGACTATTATAGTGCACCACAACTGGTCACACACAGACATTGTCTGTGAATTGCCCAAGCCTAAGTGGCACATCTACAATGAAACCTCTACATCTAAGACTCACACAACATAGAACAAGGTGCCAAGAGGACAATAATGAATTTCTTAGATATCATTAAAGAAACTCCTTCATGCAACAGAGGGCCAGGAACTCAAAAGATCATAAATAGCCAAACTCTGGAGATTAGGAGTCTGCAGAATGTGGATTCATGGAAAGGTCTCCTATATTAAGCTTCAGTCACCCAGGGCTCAGGGACCATTGCTGAAGAGGGGGTGGAAAGATTGTAAAAGCCAAGGAGGTGATGCATGACCATATGAAAATAGAATCCTACAATCTCCTGGGATCCTGCTCATGTGAACTGACAGCAGTCGTGTCAGCAGGTACAAAACTCATGCAAATTCAACCAGACAACCCAGCATGGAACTGCAGAAATGGGCAAGTGAAGAAATATTGGCAGCCGATTACTTATGGGTGAAGAACTGGCCTTCCAGTTCTTCCTCACCCAAAAGTGAGGAATTCTGTATAGGCTGACTAGAGCTCAGTGGATGCACTTGCACCAATGGCCTGGGACACTAATTCAGCACAACAGGCCTTAACACAAAGAATTTATGAATTCTGGTTGGGGGGCTGTGCAGGAGTGCCAATAGAGAAGGGGTGATTAAGATTAATTGGGCTGTTATGTGTTATGTATGAAATACACAAACATATAATTTAACTTTTTTTTAAATGCGGAAAGAAAAAAAGTAACCAAAAGCAACTTCGGGAGGAAAGAGTTTATTTGGTTAGTTCACAGTACATCATCAAAGGAAGTCAAGGTAAGAACTGTAGACAGGAAGTGAAGCAGAGACCATGAAGGAACACAGCTTACTGATTTTTATTCCCTGGTTTGATCAGCTACCTATTTATAAAGCCCAGGCCCCCCCTGCCCAGGGATGGCACTGCCTTCAGTGCGCTGGGTCCTCCCACATCAACTAGTAATTAAAATAACTCACAGATCTGGAAAATTCTTCAGGTGAGGTTTCTTCTTCTCAGATGACTGTAGTTGACAAAAGCTGACCAGCACACTCTCTCTCCTTGACTTTTCTGGCCTAAGCTCCCCATATGACCAGTCTGAATGTGGTATGATTAGTGCTCTAGTTTGCCTTTCTGAAACTCTGAATTCACATCTTTGAATCCGAGTAGCTTCTATACTTGATTTGACATTTCTAAGTTTCCTGCTTTCTCTCAGCTCTCCAGTTCCCCTATTGTGGTAAATCTCTCTGAACCTTTCCCTCATATTTGCTGTCCCTCATGATTTCTTATCACGGTTGAAGATTATCCTATAGCTTCCAGCTGTCTTTGTGTCCTCCTCTGTCACATTCTTACCTGGCCTGCTTACTATATTGCCTTTCAGAGGACATGACTTACCCTCATTCACCTCAGCTGGTTCAGCTCTTAGGAGAGTATTTGCTCTATAGTGATTCCATTCCTTCAGTAAGGGACGTGGGAAATGCAGGGCAGTGTATGAAAAAGAAAATGGCACACGCCTTTAATCCTAGCACTTGGGAGGCAGAGGCAAGCAGATCTCTGTGAGTTCAAGGCCAGCCTGGTCTACAGAGTGAGTTCCAGGACAGCCAGAGGTACAGGGAGACCCTGTCTAAAAAAAAAAAAAAAAAAAAAAAAGGAAAATGACCCTCTAGTTAGTTTAGGTGGGACCAGAGGCATGAAGAATAGCAAGTTTTAATGAAACAAACAAAAAATAGTATTTCTGCTCTTAAAGAATTCTGTAAGTTAAATTTGCATGTAATAGTGAAGAGACAATCATTTTTGCATACAGAAGTCTGTATACAAAGGAATGGCAGGACAGAGTCACTCCTCCTGATACCCCCTCTCTGCCCTCTGAATGCTGATGAAATGGGTCCAGAACCATTGGCCTCTAGTGCTTGGACACTTTCCAAGATCTAAATCTGCCTCCATCAGATTGGACATTCTCAAGCATAACCTCTTCTTCCTGTGAGCATAGCACTTTTCTTTCTGGAGATCCATCTGTTTCTTTGTGGGACTGAGTCTACTCACCTACTTTAGTGTTCTGCAAACAAGTAGTTCTGAAAGTGAATTGGCAGTAATTTGGATGGAGACATAAGCCGGGAAAATATTTAGCAAGTAGAGTTCAAATCTAAAGCCATAACATTACATTTGGCCCATAGGTCACTGAGGACATGGCATGGTGGAGTAATTGGATGGGTTAGACCCTTGGATTCAGCTATATAGTCGCTGGAAAACCAGTGTTTACTCAACTGCTTCCTATGGGCATGTGGCTGCTTTTAAGAGCCTTTTAAATGATGACGATGCAAGAAGATGCTCAGCTTTGGGTCAAACAGGCTTGAATATTTTCTTTAGGTTTTATTTTTTTAACTATGTTCTTTTTTATTGACAATTTGTACATTTCATACATCATTTTTCAGTCCAATATGGATACATTCTCCTCTCTCTGCCACTCCCCCCTCTTGCATCTTTCTTTCAGTGTTTCCAATGATGTTTTCTTCAGAAGCTTGTTGTTTTCAGCAGAATTTAACTGTATCAGTCAGTTCTTTGACCCAGTCCTTATATTGTTGTTCCTGCCCCTTTGTATTACTCCAAAGTATGTCAGTTTAAACCACACATATGTATCAAAATTATGACCTTGGGGCAATAAACTGTATGTTAATTCCAAAATATGTTTGGGGGTTCACTTTTTTCCTTTTTATTTTATATCACTCTAGAATATGAATACATATCTTCCACCCCTATATGGTAATTACAATGTCTGAATATAAATGGTAGGTTGATTCTAGAGCCCATTAAGAGATTCACTTTGCAACAGCACAGTTGCTTTCAGATACAAAGAAATATAATAATAAAGTTGCTCAGTTTGCCTGCCAACTGGGTATTTGGTGTCAGTATCCACATATGAGGGAAACCATTCACCTTTTTTTTTCTGGGACTACGTTACTTCACTTAGCATAATGGCTTTGAGTTCCATCCATTTACTTGCAAAGTTCATGATGTCATCTTTCTTTACCACTGCATAGAACTCCATTGTGTAGATGTGCCACATTTTTTGTTATCTAGTCATCAGTTGAGGGGCATTTGGGTTGGTTCCATCTCTTTGCTATTGTGAAGAGAGCTACAGCAAACACAATTGTGCATGTATCTTCGTGGTAGGATGAGTCTTGTGGGCATATACCCAGGAGGGGTATGACTGGGTCAGGGGCAGGCTCATTTTGAGTCTTTTAAGGATTCTCCACACTGCTTTCCAGAGTAGTTGTACAAGTTTACATTCCTACCAGCAGTGTTTCAGGTTTCAGGTTGAGATCTTTGATCCACTTGGAATTTATTTTTATACAGGGTGATATGTAGGGGTTTAATTTTGTTCCTCTATAAATGGTGATGCAGTTTTGCCAACACCATTTGTTGAAGATTTCCTCCATTCAACTTTTCCTCCATTTCCTCCATTGAACTTTTTTGGCCCCTTTATCGAATATGAGGTAGCTGACATTATATGAGCTCAAGTTTGGATCTTCAACCTCTCCAGCATTTGGTGTCTTTTGTTTTCTTGATCTTGGCCAGTCTTATTGGAGTGACATGATACCTTACAGTGGTTTTAATTTGCATTTCCTTAATTATTAGTGATGTTGAACAGTTTTTAAGAAGTTTCTCAGCCATCTTTACTTCCTCACTGGTGAAGTCTCTGTTCAGCTCTTTACTCTATCTTTTGAGTAGGTCATTTGTTTTCTTTATTCTTTTTTTTTAAAGTTTCCTATATATTCTGGATGTTAATGCTCTGTCAGATGTATCAGTGGTGAAGGTTTCCTCCTGCTCTGTGGGTTTTCTCTTCACTTCCTTGATTGTTTCTTTTGCTGTACAAAAGCTTTTGAGTTTTATGAGGTCTCACTTGTCTACTTTTGATCTTATTTCCTGTGCAGCTGCTGTTTGGTTTAGAAAGTCTTTTCCTATGCCTATGTCTTGTAGGTTGCTGCCAACTTTTTCTTCTATCATCTTCAGGGTTTCAGGTTTCAGGTTGAGATCTTTGATCCACTTGGAGTTTATTTTTGTACAGGGTGATATGTAGGGGTTTAATTTTGTTCTTCTACAAATGGTGATGGAGTTTTGCCAACAAATGCTATCTTTCCTCCATTAAGCTTTTTTGGCCCCTTTGTCGAATATGAAGTTGCTGAAATCATATGAGCTCAAGTTTGGATCTTCGATTTTGCTCAATTGATCAGTGGGTCTGTTTTTGTGCCAGCACCATGCTGTCTTTATGACTGTAGCCCTGTAATATGGCTTGAAGTATGGTAAGGTAATCTCTCCTGTCTTGCACCTTTCCCTCAAGTTTGCTTTAGCTATTCAGGGTTTTTTGTTTTTTCCATATGAATTTGAGGATTTTTTTTCCCAAGTCTGTGAAAAGCTCATGGGGATTTTGATTGGGATTGCATTGAATCTGTATATTAAATTGGGTAAAATGGACATCTTTACTATATTAATTTTTCCAATCCATGAGCATGGGGGGGTCTTTCCATTTTTTGGTGTCATCTTCAATCTCCTTCTTCAGGGTTTTAAAATTTTTTGTTGTAGAGATGTTTGGTGTATTTGGATAGGTTTATTCACAGGTATTTTTTGAGGCTATTGTGATTGGAAAGGTCTCCTTATATTCCTCCTCCACTTGCTTATTGTTGATGTAAAGGAAGGCTACTGATTTTTCTAGGTTTATTTTGTATCCCACCACTTTACTGAAACTTTTAATCATTTCTAGGTGTAGTTTTTAGTATCCCTTAAGTATGCTATCATATCATCTGCAAAAAGGGATATTTTGACTTCTTTTCCAATTAGTACTGCTTTAATTTCCCTTTTTTACCTTATTGCCCTAGCAAACATTTCAAACACTATATTGAAGGGGAGTGGCAATAGGGGGCAGCCTTGCTGGGTTCCTGCCTTTAAGGGGAATGCTTCTAATTTTTAATTTTTCTCCATTAGGATGATGTTGGCAGTGGGTTTGATTATGTTGAGGAATGTTCCTTCTAGTACAATTCCCTCCAGGACTGTAAGCATGAAGGGATTGCTGGATTTTGTCAAAGTCTTTTTTCTGCATCAATTGAGAAGATCGTATGGTTTTTGTCTTTCAGTCCACTTATGTGTTTTATGATATTTATTGGTTTACATAGGTTGAACCATCCCTGCATCTCTGGTATGAATCCAACTTGGTCATGATGGATCATCTTTTTGATGTGGGTCTGTATGTGATTTGCAAGTATTTTGTTGAGAATTTTTGCATTTGTGTTCATTAATGAGATGGGTCTATAGTATTCTTTCTTGTTTGTGTCTTTGCCTGGTTTTGGTATTAGAGTGATGCTTTCTTCATAGAAGGAATTTGAGAGATTTCCCTCTGTTTGTATTCTTCTGAACAGTTTGAGTAGTAATGGTTGTAAGTTCTCTTTAAATGTTTTATAGAATTCTGCCATGAAACCATCTGGGCCTGGGCATTTTTTAGTTGGGAGTTTTTTTATTACATCTTCAATTTCCTCAAGTGTTATGGGTCTGTTTAAGCTGTTTAAGCTTTTCTTGGTGAAGGTTTGGTGAATCTCAGGATTTCAGATATTCATCCATTTCTTTTAGGTCTTCAAATTTAGTGGAGTATAGGTTTGTGAAGTATTCTGGAATGATTGTCTGGATCTTTTCTTCATCTGTTGTGATGTTTCCTCTTTCATCATGAATGCTATTGATTTGGAGTTGCTCTTCTTTCTTTTGGTTAACTGGCCTAGAGGTCTATTTTGTTTATCTTTTTAAAGAACCAGCTTTCAGATTCATTCATATTTTGTATTATTTTTTCTTTGTTTGTTTCTATTTCATTGATGTCTGCTCTGATTTTTGTTATTTCTTCCTGTCTGTTGGGTCTAGGGTTCATTTTTTGTTGTCTCTCAAGTGTTTTTAGCTGCAGTATTAGCTCGGTTACTTGTTCCCTTTCCGTTTTTTTTAATGTGGACACTTAAGGCTATAAATTTCCTTCCTAGGACTGCTTTTAATGTGTCCCACAGGTTTTGTTGTCTTGTATTGTCTTTTTTGTTTAGTTCCATGAATGCTTTTATTTCATTCTTTATTTCTTCCCTGATCCATTATTCAGGATTGTATTGTTTAGTCTCCAATATGTTATTGTAGTTAGTAGGGGTTACCCTGGTGTTAATATTGAACCTTATTGCACTGTGGTCTGAGAGAATGCATGAAATAATTTCATTCCTTTTATATTTGTTGACATTTCTTTTGTGTCTCAATATGTGGTTGATTTTGGAGAATGTTCCATGGGGTGCTGAGTAGAAAGTATATTCTCTGGTGTTTGGGTGGAATATTCTGTAGGTATCTGTGAGGTCCATTTGGTGCATTGTATTGTTCAGTTCTGATGTCTCTCTGTTTATTTTTTGTCCAGTTGTCCTATCCAAGGGACTAAGTGGGGTATTGAAGTCCCCCACTATTAGTGTGCTGGGATTAATCTGTGTCTTGAGGTCCTGAAGGACTGTGTTTATAAAGTTTGCTGCACCAGAGTTTGTTTATAAACATTTAAGATTACAAAATGTTTGGGCTGGAGAGATGGTCTAGTGGTTAAGAGAGCCAACTGCTCTTGCAGAGGACCTGGGTTCGATCCCCAACACCCACATGGCAGCTGAGAACCATCTGTAACTCCAATTCTAGGAGAACTCCAGTTCCAGGGGAATCCCATGCCCTCTTCTGACCTCCACAGCATTGCATGACACGGGTACACAAACCTACATGCAGACAGTACATTGAAATAAATAAATAAATAAAATTTTTAAAAATTGTGAAATATTCAGGTCAACACGAAGTCTGCTTGCACAGATCTAACCCTTTTTTACAAGGGCTAGTGCATCTCACCCATGAGGCTAGCTCACCTCTCAACCTGAAACAAGAACCAGTCTGCAAGTGTGCCTAAGTTGTTCCTCAAGGCAGCACTGCTCAGGTAATACGGCCAGATGCCTAGGGACCTACAACTTGAAACTACTCACCTCCACAACAAATTGTGAGAGTTCCCACTGCTCTGCCATCTTGTAACAATCTCAACACACTGCCTGCACCTTTGATGTTCTGAGGATCCTGGAAAATGAGGCCTGACAAAAAGAGGCCTCAAGATGAGCTTTTTTGTTTAGCAGACCGAGGGGACAAGTACGTTGGCACAAAGTGAAGGGAACATCAGCAGCTATTCAAATTTAGGCCACAGATAATGCTGCTGGATCCACAAGTCTTCGTTTTATGTTAATGAGTTCAGCACATTATTTATATTTACTGTGTGTTCACAGAAGAGGAGGGAAATGGGGCTGATCTTTTTTGTGTGTGCTTTTATTCATATTTTCTGTATTTCAGACATCATTTTTCAATTCAGTTTAGGCATATTCCCTTTTCCCTTCCCCCCACCTCACCCCAGATCATGCATTTTTCCATAACTGTCCTGCATCTTTCTCTCAGTCTTTTTTCATGCTTATGAATTCACGTTTTCCTCCATTCATTTTATACTACTCAAAATATGGATACATACTCTCCACCCATATCCAGTAATTACATAGTCTGAAAATAAGTGGTGGGTGGATTTTTTCATAGCCTGTTGAGATTTACATTATAACAATATAGTTGCCTCCAGATAAACAGAAATATAACAATAATGTTGTTCAGCTTGCCTTTCATCTGGGGGATTTGGTGTTAGCATCAATAAATGAGGGAAAGAAACCATTCACCATTTGTTTTTCTGGGACTTCACTTAGCATGATGGCTTCGAGCTCTATCCATTTACCTGCAAAGTTCATAATGTCATCTTTCTTTACTGGTGAATAGTACTCCATTGTGTAGATGTACCACATTTTTGTCATTCACTTGTCTGTTGAGGGGCATTTGGGTTGGTTCCTGCTCTTCGCTATTGTGAAGAGAGCTGCAGTAAACATGGATGTGCATGTATCTTCACGGTAGGATGTCTTTTGGGTATATACCCAGGAGTGGTATGACTGGGTCAGGTGGTAGGCTCATTTTGAGTCTTTTAAGGGTTCTCCACACTGCTTTCCATAGTGGTTGTACAAGTTTACATTCCCACCAGCAGTGTATGAGTGTTCTCCTTTCCCCACAACCCCTCCAGCATCTGTTGTCTTTTGTTTTCTTGATCTTAGGTAGTTGTATTGGAGTGAGATGTTACCTAAGAGTGGTTTTAATTTGCATTTCCTTAATTATTAATGATGTTGAACACGTTTTAAGATGTTTCTCAGCCATCTTTACTTCCTCACTGGTGAAGACTCTGTTCAGCTCTTTACTCCATCTTTTGAGTAAGTCATTTGTTTTCTTCTTTTTTTTTTTAGTAGTTTGTATATTCTTGACGTTAATGCTCTGTCAGATGTATCACTGGTAAAGATTTCCTCCCACTCTGTGGGTTTTCTCTTCACTTCCTTGATTGTTTTTCTTCACTGTACAGAAGCTTTTGAGTTTGATGAGTTCCCATTTGTCGACTGTTGACCTTATTTCCTATGCAGCTGCTGTCTGATTTAGAAAGTCTTTTCCTATGCCTATGTCTTTTAGGTTGTTGCCAACTTTTTCTTCTATCACCTTCAGGGTTTCAGGCTTCATATTGAGATCTTTGATCCACTTGGAGTTGACTTTTGTACAGGGTGAGAGGTAGGGGTTTAATTTTGTTCTTCTACAAAGAATCACTTCTACAAAATGACCCAATTTTGCCAGCACCATTTGCTGAATATGTTATCCTTCCTCCATTGAGGTTTTTTGTCCCTTTGTCAAATATGAGATGGGTGAAATTGTATGAGCTCAAGATTGGATCTTCAAATTTATTCCATTGGTCAACAGGTCTATTTTTGTGCCAATATCAGGCTGTCTTTACGACTGTGGCCCTGTAATATAGTTTGAAGTCTGGTAGAGCAATCCCTCCTGTATTGCATTTTTCACTCAGGGTTGCTTTAGCTATTCGGGGTCTTTTGTTTTTCCATATGAATTTAAGGATTTTTTTTCTAAGTCTGTGAAGAAGCTCATAGGGATTTTGATTGGGATTGCATTGAATCTGTATATCAATTTGGGTTAAGTGGACATTTTACTATATTAAATTTCCCAATCAATGAGCATGGGAGATCTTTCCATCTTTTGATGTCATTTTCAATCTCCTTCTTCAGGGGTTTAAAATTTTTGTTGTAGAGGTCTTTGGTATCTTTGGTTAGGTTTTGTCCCAGGTATCTTATTATTTTTGAGGCTATTGTGAGTGGGAAGGTCTTTTTATATTCCTTCTCCGCTTATTTATTGTTGGTGTAAAGAAAGGCCACTGATATTTCTAGGTTAATTTTGTAACTCCCCACTTCACTAAAACTCTTAATCTTTTCTAGAAGTTTTCTGGTGGGGTTTTTAGCATCCTTTAGGTAAACTATCTATCATCTATATCAGATATAAATATTTATAAATATATATGACATAAACAGATCCATAATATTTGAGGAAATTGAAGATGTAATTAAAAATCTCCCAGCTAAAAAAAGCCCTGGTCCAGATGGTTTCACAGCAGAATTCTATGAAGCATTTAAAAAGGTCCTACAACCACTGCTACTCAAACTGTTCAGAAATATACAAACAGGGAATTCTCCCAAACTCCTTCTATGAAGCCAGCATCACTCTAATAGCAAAACCATAGCAAAGTTAATAGCTTAACTTCTTCTTTTCTGATTGGTACTCATTTAATTTCCTTCTCTTATCATTCTAGTAAGTGTTTCAAGCACTATGTTAAAGAGGAGTGGTCCTAAGGGACAGCCTTGCCAGGTTCCCGCCTTTAAGGGATATGTTTCCAATTTTTCTCCATTTAGGATGATGCTGGCAGTGGCTTTGCTCTATATGGCTTTGACCATGTGGAGGAATGTTCCTTTCAGTCTTATTCCCTCTAGGACTTTAAACATGAAGGCATGCTGGATCTTGTCAAAGGCTTTTTCTGCATCAATTGAGATGATTGTGTGATTTTTGTCTTTCAGTCCATTTATGTGTTTTATGATATTTATTGATTTATGTATGTTGAACCATCCCTGCATCTCTGGTATGAATCAAACTTGATCATAATAGATCATCTTTTTGATGTGGGTCTGGATGCAATTTGCAAGTATTTTGTTGAGAATTTTTGCATCTATGTTCATTAGTGAGATGGGTCTATAACTTTCTTTCTTGGTTGTATCTTTTCCTGGGGGCAGGGGGCTTTGCTACCTTGGCCCACGGTACCCTGTTGGCCAACTTACACCAAGCACCGGACACATGCTGGTGTTGTGCCGTGTGCATGTGTAACTCTGCCGGGGCTGATCTTTATCAAGGTTTGTGTGTACATGTGTTGTGTACATATGTGTCTATGTGTATGTGTCTGCATCCTTTCCTGTGCATACATGTACTCAGGTATCCATGTGCAATACTGTATGTGCATACATATGTTTGCATATTTGCATATGTACATATACATGGGTACATGTGTGATCATGGCTGCATACACATACATGCATGAGTATGTGCAGTGTTTATAGTATCTATAAAAGCCCAATATCAGGTTTTAAAGTCATGTTTTAAAAAACAGAGTATTGGCAAGATATCCCAGCAGGTAAAGGCACTTGCCACCAAGTCTGACTATCTGAGTTCAATTCCTAGGACTCAAAGAGTAGAAGGATACAGACCAACTCTTGCAAATTATCCCCTGATCTCTACAGTTCCACAGTGTGCTGTGGCACAGGCATGAACATACATACACATACACACTTGCACGCACACACATGCACACATGTGTGTGTGTGCAGGAATATAAAAAATAAAATGTAATAATTCTTAAAACATACTCATAAATTATGAGTAACACTCTTCTGGACAGTCAGCATTTAATCCTACATATGTACAATTTTTTAAGAAATAATACGTGAGCAGTATGATTTGTGATGGACAGTGAGATTGTTCTGACCCACCTGGGACTGACCCAGAGAGGAACACCCTGAGGATGACCCATAAAAGGATTTGAGTGGAGTGGATGCTAGACACAGAGCAGGGTTCAAGGGAGAATGAGTATGTCAGTTAGATACCCAAGCTTGCCCTTTAGTGAAGATGCTGCTTAGCCCCTCTGCTCCTCATTCACCTCATCTGAAAAGTAGGAAACCCTGGCACCTTTTGTGCTGGATAGCTTTAGTTGTCAACTTGATACATCTGGGTTGAAAGAGCCTCACTTGGGGAACTGACTACATTGGACTGGTCTGCGGTTCTATGTGTAGGGTATTTTCTTGATTGTTGAGTAATGTAGGAAGACGCAGTCCAGTGTGGGTGGTGCCACCCCTGGGCAGGTTGTTGTGTATTGTATAAGAAAGCCGGCTGAGCATTAGCAGGAGTGCAAGCCAGTAAGCAGCATTGTTCCATGGCCTGTGTTTCAGCTCCTGCATCCATGTTCCTGCCCTGAGTTCCTACCCTGGGTTCTCTCAGTGAGGAACTGTGACCTGGGAGATGTAAGATGAAGAAACCCTTTCCTCCCCTATTAATCAGGTGTTTTGTCACAAAAATTGAAGACAAATTAGAACACCCCTGCACAGGAATGCCCCCAGGATGAAAGGAACACTGCATTCTGGACATTCAAAAACAGAAACTGAGGTTCCATGGGGATCCTACAGGTGACAAAAAATACAAATAAAACCATTCAAATATCAGATTGTGGGCAGGAGAAATACCTCAGCTGTTAAGATCACTAGCTCCTCTTGCAGAAGACCCAGGTTCAGTTCCCAGCATATGCAAGGCAACTTGCAACCTTCTGTAACTGCAGTGCCAAGGGATCCAATGTCCTCTGCAGGCCTCCTCCACCATTGCATGCCTGTGGCACCTTTAATCCCAGGACTCAGGAGGCAGGGGCAAGCAGATCTCTGTGAGTTCAAGGCCAGCCTGCTCTACACGGTAAGTGCCAGGCCTGCTGGGTCTACAGGGTAACCCTATCTCAAAAAGGCTAAATAACTAAATAAATAAATATCAGATTATTTTTCTAGTCCCTTATATGTTTCTGCCCAGGATGTTTGGTGTGTGTGTGTGTGTGTGTGTGTGTGTGTGTGTGTGTGTGTGTATGTTTCTATGTGTGTAGGTTGGGACATATGTGAAGGTAAAAGGACCACTTTGGATATTGATCCTCATATTGAGACAGGGGCTCGTCTTCCACTGCTGCACACCCCATGCTAGCTTCCCAGGACCTTCTGGGCCTACTCATGCTTCCATCTCCCATTTTACAGAAATTACATGTCATGTGCTACTCTGTCTAGCTGTTTACACATTTTATGTGGGTTCTGGGGATACAGAGTTGGATAATCAGGCTGTGCAGCATGTGCCATTCCCACTGAGCTGTTTCCTTACTCCTGGCCTCAGAATTTTACTTGTGTTCTTCACTCTGGTGCTATTGAGAGTGCTCCATTTGGTTCTTCTTTGCCTGCTGCCATATCCATCCAGGTTGAGCTCCTCTCCAATGCCAGATGGTCCACAGAGTATGTTTTGGTCCCTGCAGTAAAAAGATCTCTTTTGTGCTCTTCTGTATGTCTGTCTCTTTCCCAGCTTGTTCCTGGATCATAGCTGGGTTGTTAGAATATTGCCAAGGAATGAGAAGGAAGCAGATATGGGAGGCAGATGCATGAAGTGTCACTCGCCAAATTCCACCCGATGTGAACTTGATCTTGAGAGTCTTGAAATGATACGCTGTGTCTCTGCTTTGGGAGAGGAATCCCTTGAGAACATTCCTGAAAAGACACTGAAATATTTGCAAGGACAGGGAGACTCCACACAGACTCCAAGCTCTTCAGATTTCCTAAGGGGTTCCACCTCACATTCTGCAGAGCATCAGCTCAGATCTCACTCATTCCTATGAAAAGAGATTATTTACCTTTCATTGTCCTGTCTCTCAGTGAATATGAAGCAGTCTAAATTCTTTTGCATATATAATCATACTTTATTATGCTAAAGGAAACTTTTGAAGTTAATGAATTTTGTTAAGTCTGTAGTAGTTCAATGTGGGTAGCAAGGGCATGTTGTTAATGGAGCCCCATCTGTCGTTTACACCAATGATGAAGCCAAATTTATAATTAAGTTCCTGAAGTCTAATAATCTCCAAATGTTCCATTAGACCCCCTTGGCCACTCCCTGAACAGCAGAAACATGCAAATGTAATTCAGTGGAGGGATGAAGGGCTTCGGGGGTGACATAGAAAAATCCCCATCTTTATCCTGCAGCAAGAAATCTCTGACATACTATATAAGTCACTCTTCCTCAATATCCTGAACCTCCATCACACACATACATGTATCTATAGACATGTGTATACTGGCAGGCCAGAATGATGGAGCATACAAGGCAAGCATTCCTCCTTGAGTCACAGGGATATTCATAATGTCCAAGAGTTCCCAAGGGAAAGACCATCCGATGTAAATTATCCTGGGGAATTGCTGAGGTATCCCTTTTTGTTGCTATTTGTTTTGTAAAGATTTATAGGCTTCATTTTTAGAGCAGTTCTATATTTACAGAAAATCAAGCACATGGTACAGTGCTCTCCTGTACGTCTCTGGTCTCCCAGTCTCCATTTTTCTATTTTGTGGAAATACACCATCTGAGAAACAGATCCCCACCCTGAGATTCCAGGAAAACCACAGAATATCTCAATAGCTAGCAGGGAAGGACCAAAGGTTTAAAAAAAATTTTTGTTCTCCCACCAGGATGTACTCAGTGAGTAAAGATCTCTGACCATGGCACCCCAACCTATCAGTTTAAAAAGCATGCTTGCTCAGTCTCTATAAATCAATAACAAAATGCCAAAACTACAAAATTCCCCACTTGTGATTTTTCCCTTTAAAAAACCCCAACTCCCCTAGACCAGGGCTGCTTTTTCCTCTCGGTTATGTCAGACAGTATTGCAGCCCAAGCTCGAGCTTGAATAAAGACTCTTTGTATTTGCATTGGAGTTGCATGTCCTGGTGGTCTTTCAGGGGTCTCTGTGATCTGGGCGTAAAATATAGGGGCTCAGCCAGGATCCCCCAGACCCTCAGGACCCCAACCCCAAAGAGTCTAATACCAGCCAGTAAGCATCTCAGTCTTGTCATTTGTCTTTTGTCTTCTCTGTGCTTTTGCTTTCAGTCAGACCTCAAGGCAGCGGAAAACTGTGGCTATAAGTGGCCTATAGTGGACGCACTGGGGGGCCAAAGCCAAATGGCTCAGGAAGACGTTCCTGACCCAGGGGCAGATGAGGTGCCTGCAACAATAGATGAAGTGCCTGTTCATCCATGTCCATTGTTGCCCTTTTCATAATACCCAGGCCTTAAATGTCTATTAACTGATGAATGGATAATGAAGGATGATAATGGAATATTATTCAGTGCTTTAAAATTGAAATTGTGAAATTCACAGGTAAATGGATGGAACTGGAAACAATCATCATAAGGTAACTCAGACCCAGAAAGATAAATATTCCATGTCCTCTCTCATACTTGGATGTTAGCTTTGAAATCTTAGATATGCATGTTTCAATTTGAAAATCCAGAGAGGTCAAGAAATTAATAAAAGGCTATAGAGCTGGGTGCTTCCTGGGACAGGAATTAGAATGTTGTGATATGAATGGAGAAAGGGGAGTAATAAAGGAGAAAGGGTTAAATGAGGTCAGGGCAGAAGAGGGACTTTGGGGAGGGTAGCAAACACTAAAGGCCTTCAAAAAAAGCCATATGGAAACTTACCTCTATAGAAGCTTCTTAAATTACACACACATGCACACACACACACACACACATGTATGTGGGGGGAGAGAGACAGAGACAGAGACAGAGAGATTAAAAGAAGTTACCATGGAACAGGAGGACATTGCCCCTATGAGACACAATAGGCTAGCAAAGTAAAAGTCTAATGCCAGGAATGGTCTCCCTCTTTTGAAGCCATAGGTTTCATTTTTGAAGGACAATTTTACTGGGTACAGATTTCTAGATGTCAGTTTTCTATTTTCTCTTCCAAATTTAAGCATCTGGCTCTATTATCTACTTGTATAACTTCTAAATGAGAGTTAGGTGCTGTTATTATCCTTTGTCTTTTCTAGGTTAAGGCGACTCTTTGGACACATTGCACATTTTCTGTTTGTGTTTGGTTTTCTGAGACTTGAATATGTAAAGAGGGACCAGTTGTAAGGGAACAAGATAGACTCCATTTTTGTATTTTGTGGAAATACACCATCTGAGAAACAGCCCCCCACCCTCAGATTCCAGGAAAAACCACAGAATATCTCAATAGCTAGCAGGGAAGGACCAAAGGTTAAAAAAAGCATGTTTGTTGAAAATAGCTAACAGGGAAGGACCAAAGGTTAAAAAAAGATTTTTGTTCTCCCACCAGGATGTACTCAGTGAGTAAAGATCTCCACCCATGGCACCCCAACCTATCAGTTTAAAAAGCATGCTTCCTCAGTCCCTATAAATCAATAACAAAATGCCAAAACTACAAAATTCCCCACTTGTGATTTTTTCCCTTTAAAAAACCCCAACTCCCTTAGACTAGGGCTGCTCTTTCTGCTCGGTTATGTTGGACAGGATTGTAGCCCAAGCTCAAGCTTGAATAAAGACTCTTTGTATTTGCATTGGAGCCGCATGTCCTGGTGGTCTTTCAGGGGTCTCCATGATCTGGGTATAACATATAGGGGCTTGGCCAGGATCCCCCAGACCCTCAGGACCCCAACCCCAAAGAGTCTAATACCAGCCAGTAAGTGTCTCAGTCTTGTCATTTGTCCTTTGTCTTCTCTGTGCTTTGCTTTCAATCAGACCTCAAGGCAGCGGAAAACTGTGGCTATAAGTGGCCTATAGTGGACACACTGGGGGGCCAAAGCCAAATGGCTCAGGAAGACGTTCCTGACCCAGGGGCAGATGAGGTGCCTGCAACAACAGATGAAGTTTTCAGTGCGGAGGCAGATGAGGTGCCCGCCCAGCAAATGAAGTTTTCAGTGTGAAGACAGATGAGGTGCCTGCCCAGCAAATAAAGTTTTAGTGCAGAACAGAGAATCTTGTTGCCGTTTTGGTCTCTCACTCCAAGGCACATTCATTTTCAGCAGCACCAATCTCCAAAAACAAGCATTTGGATATTTCTGTGTCTTCCATTGCACGCAACCTGAGTGTTGGTCTGTCTGTTTTGTGTATCGTGTTAATTGTTCTAGGTGTTTATCAGACTTTGTTGGATGTTATGGGACAGACTGCTCCTTCCTAACCCTTCCTCCAATTACAACTCTGCAAACTAACACTGTCTATCCTACAGGAAAGGCAGCTCTCTGGTGACTAATGAAAGCAACTTCCGTGAGTCTAAGCTCATGTCTAAGTTTTTGTGTGTGGTTGTAATTCGGTCATTATAATTGTCTCATGTTGGTTCTATCAAACAAAGTGGCCACTTCAAGTTTCAATCCTTTATGTGCACAGAATCATTCATTTTGGCATGCCAGACTGGATACGCACATGCAAACTTTAAAAATTGATATTTAAAAGCCTGAAATTTGGATACTGTAGACATATCTAAATTTATTGTCTCTGAGTCTATCAAATGCTTCACAACAGGTGGTAATTTTTATAGGAATTAACCTCTGAGTTCACTTTTTAAGGATCCTATTTTCTAAGAAGACATTTTGGTTTGTGTCTGCTTTCAAAAGGGATTGTATGAGGTAACTAGCTTGCTTTGGAATTAGCTACTTTTTTGAGACTGCTGCAGGCCAGATTCTCTGGTTGGATGTATCCCTGATTTAACTAGCCTTCGTGGGACTGGAAATGAATTCTTGGACCGGGTGTGGTGGCACACACCTTTAATCCCAGTCTTTGGGACGCTGAGGCAGGGAGTTCTTCCTGAGCTCAACATCAGCCCATCTGGTCTTCTTTTGTGAATTTCCACCCAGCTGCTACTCAGAAACTCTATCTCAAGGGAGCAGAAATAAACTGCCTCTTACTAGCTAGTTAAATTTGCATCAGCAGTTAGTCAGGATCCCTGGTCCAGCTTGGGAGGAGGTCTTTAGAGTTAGAGACCCACTTTGAGGTCTGGCACCTGGATCAGTTGGGGTGCTATATGGCTTCCAGGGGTGCATAATAGGCTCTTGCTTCCAAAGGGTGAGGGAGAGCAGTCTGGAACAGCTTTTGGGCTCTGTTATGTTTCTGCAAAAATTTTTTGAGCCTGTTTCCCTCCCTCCCTTCTTCCTCATGGGAGAAAAAGGGACCTCTCTGGGTCTGTGCCTCTTTGCTGATCTGGCTGGCAGTCCCTCCTGTGTGCTGTGTGTCTGTGTTGTGGAAGAGTTGGTCTCAGAGACCTGGGTGGATAGAGCAGCCCTCTCGCCCCAGGCTCCTGATGTTTTGAATGTGTATTTGAGTCTTTTTAAACTATGGAACATCAATTCAGCTTATGGGTAAGAACCTATTTGGAGGGTGTAAGTGCTTTAAGTCCTCATACATAGTGAAATCTTATTCTGACACAACTAATCAGAAATATAAATATTTTTTAAGTTTTTTAATTTTTATTTATTTTTATGTTTATGAATGTACTGTCTGCAATGCAGGTTTGTGCACCTGTGTCGTGCAATGTCTTGGAGGTCAGAAGAGGGTGTCAGATTCCCCTGGAACTGGAGTTAAAGATGGTTCTCAGCTGCCATGTGGGTGCTGGGGATCGAACCTGGGTCCTCTGCAAGAGCAGTTGGTGCTCTTAACCATGAGGCCATCTCTCCAGCCCAGAAATATAAATATTTTAACGGTGTAACCTGGGTACCCTAAAAAATATCTTTGCAAACTCTCTCCCAGTACTCGGGAGACTGAGGTATGTGTATATCTTGGTCTGGTTTGGGTGGAGAACTGATACCAGAATGGCCTGGGCCAGCCCTTGCTTCCAGGGGCGAGAGAGAGCAGCCTGAGATAGCTAATGGGCTTTATTGTGTTTCCTATCTGTCCCCCCTCCCCCTTCCTCCTCATAGTAAGCAAACGGACATATCTCCCTGGGTTTGAACTGCTGTCCTGCTTGTCTGGCCACTCCTGGAAGCTCCTCAGCTAGGTGTGGTGGGCCACACCTTTAATCCTAACACAGCCAGGATTTCTAGGTGATTTTCCTAATGCTCTTTTCCAATACAGAGCTATCCTGTCAAGCCATACAGATCAGAGACCAATGGCTGTGACAGGCTCAAGGACCACACACTAGACTCTGGATCTAGACTCCAGCAGGCTTATCTGGGAAGGTGACCTCCTATGTCTTTAATGATCCAGTAGGGTGCCTGTCAGTAGCTGTGAGAAACAGGTTGCTTCATGAGCAGAACCTTGGTTAAAGCATGTGTTTACAAAAATCTACCCAGATGGTTTTAAAACCGTAAAGATCATTACTGTAGAATTTCTGAGCCAGAAACAAATAACTGACCCAATTTAATCCTAAATTAAAAATAGGAAAATTTACCTCACAGCTAGACGACCTCAGTACTGTATAAATTGTGACGAATAAAGTGTTGTTATGTTGACTGTTATAAACTTAAGAGTCATATTTTACTCTGATTTAAGTTTTCATCTCTAATTTAGAGTTTTCATCAAGGTGCTGAAGTTTTGGGTTTGAAACTAGTTAAACATATTTGTTTTATGGAGCTGTTTAAATGAATAGGATTGCATCTAATGCTAATGATTTACTTGATATCAAGTTGATTCACAAGTAAACTATCATGTGAGCTAAAACTGTTAAACATTCCATTTTTATTATTCTTAGAAGATTTACTGGTGTCTTTTCATAAGCAAAAAGTACCTCTTCTTAAAAGTGCACTTTGTGGGCTGGAGAGATAGCCTAGCGGTTGGGAGCACCGACGCTCTTGCAGAGGACCCGGGTTTGATCCCCAGCACCCACATGGCAGCTAAGAACCGTCTGTAGCTCCAATTCCAGGAGAACTCCAGTTCCAGGGGAATCCGAGACCCTCTTCTGACCTCCGCGGCATTGCACGACACGGGTGCACAGACCTGCATGCAGACAGTACATTCATACACATACAAAAATAAATAATAATAATAATAAAAAATTTAAAAGTGCACTTTGCAGACATTTCACTCCTTTTCCATTGAATTTGAGTTAGGAGCTGTTACCTTATAACAGATCAGTATTAACATCTAGTTGGTTCACCAGGAGAACAGAGGCTGACCATGGGGCTCTCCATGTGGATGCTGGTCACACTGACTGATGGAGAAGGTATTTTTTGTGGCATTGAGGTGGCAACCTCAGAGACATGTAAAGACTGAATTGAATTTTAAGCTAATATGAAATCTTGGCAGAGAACGTTTAAATAAATAAATGCCTTAAAAGTATTTAAAATATTCTTCCACATTTCAAAGTGTAAAATGTAACATAACAGATTTTATGTGTCTGACATTGTGTCTGTGAAGGAAGGGCAGACTTTAGGCCCTTCACAATCAGCTGTTGGAGGCCTGACAGGGCTACATGAATCCTCATAGACATAGCCTTTGGCCCAGAAAGAAAGTTTAAAAAGTTGCTGTGTGAAGCTGTTTGTCATTGACCATTTGCATCCGTGCCATAAAGCAAGTGGCGTGGTTCCTGGGTGGATATAGAGGGTGTTTAGTTCTGAGATGTTTGAAACTAAGAGCTCATTTTTATTGAGCATTTCTGTGATTTTTCAAACTATTTTATTTGAGATAACTGTCCCATCTCATCAAACGGGAAATAAATGTTAATTGCTTAGTAAATCTGCACAATTAAGGGTTAATATGTTTATGAATGTTATGTTTCATTGTATAAAAAAGGGATATAAAAAGTGGAAAATGTTTAAAAGGTATTTTTAGTAAGGATTTATGTAAAGATGATGAGAAAGTCTATGCAAGTGATATAAGTCTGAGGAGGTTTATTATGGCAGGGAAAAGGTGAGACTATATGAGTAAGCTTAATTTTCTAAAGTTCAGTCAACTAGTTTAAGACTCAAAATGTAAATATATTCAAGGTTTGTTTAAGAGTGTTCAGTTTTTGTCCAAGTTTTATATGCATATCACATGGCACTTCAAGGTATAGTAAAATGATAAGATACCTGTATTAAGTTAAATTGATATAAACACTCAAGCTAGTTTACTACTGGCCTGAATAGGATTGTTAATATACAGAGTTGTTAATTTTCAGTCCTCTTCTGGCTTGAACCTGACTCCCTGTTACAGGTTTGGATTAAATGGGCATAGGCAAATAGTGGGTTACCTATGGCTACTGAAAAATGTACTTTATGTTTCTTGCAAGAGTTGCTTTTAATATTTCCTTTGACCTAACCAGATAATTTGGCTCAAAAAGCTAGATTCTATCTTCCTGAACAAGCTGCATGCAGTCCAGTAGAAGACAGTTTGGATGGGCTTTATAATCCTTATCAGTTTATTTCCTGTCTTCTGTTATGTGTTACAACTCCTGTCTTTCTGGGAAAACTATAAATCATAAATCCAGGAAAAAGAGTCTGAAAAAGAGAAAGATTGTTCCCATCTGTAGTAATTGTAGTGAACAGTTTACATTTAAAATAAGCCTGAAATTGTTTAATTCGATCGTGCTGGTTATGCCTGTTTAACGTATGGTGTTAAGTCCCTCCTCCAGTCAGTATTATACAAGGCTGCTTGAACTTTTGTTCAAGCCTTATGTAGAATATTATACAGTAATTAAAAGTATTACACTGGTGTAACTTAGCCTTTCTGGATAACCATACTTAAATGCCCATACCAATTTGGCTGAGGCACCTAAGGAACAAATTTGTTTCTTGCCTTCAGAGGTCAACTAGTCCCAGGGGATTATGTCTGGGGGCATCTCCTGAAATGTCCTACAATTGTGAGTCACCAGTCCTCCTGGGCAGGGAGATCTTGGAGATCTACTAACGGGACTCTAGCTAGTATCCAGTCTGTAAAGAGGAAAGTCTCTTCAAGCTTCAAAAAGGGAAGCCTAATCTAGAAAGACCTGACTTTGTCATCAAGTGGATGAGCTATGTCCTCGTGTGGATGGAACTGGTAAATGAAAAGCCAAGGAGATCTCCTGAGCCCAGCGGAAGGAAGAGGGGGAGACAGGTAGGAACTGGGTGCCTCGGTGAGCTGATTGTTGATCCTTTGGTCCTGCTGTCTTTGGTTTGATTGGCCTTTGTGGCTGTGAGGTTGGAGATATCCTCCCAGCTGGGATTAAAGGTGTGGTCTTTGGCTTGATTGGATCTTGTGGCTGTGGGGGCGGAGTTATCCTCCCAGCCGGTATTAAAGGCACGCTTGTGTGACTCTTGAGAATCTGACGATCGTCCCTGAGCCCAGTGGAAGTGCCGGGGCGCAGGCTGAAGAGCGCCCCCCCACCCCCCCACCAACTGAGATTACGAGAAGCATCTGAAGGAGGCAAGCAAAGCAAGCTTCTGACAGAGTGGAAGAGGCATTCAGGACTCCCATTGGAATACAGCAAGGAGAAGCCCATATGCCAGGATCACAAAGAAGAGACTACACTGGAAAGGGTGCAGGATAATCCATGCCAAGCTTTAACAACCCTATGAAGACTCCTGCAGTGGGATCCTCTGGGATGCCCCAGGTCACAGACACTAGAAACACAATTGGAACATACTTAAAGAACTACAAGATCTAAAGAACCAAATTAAAGATCTAAGAAAAGAGAATGGGGAACTCAAGAAGGACCGAGAGAGAGAATGACAAGCTCTGGAAGGAAGTAGAAACACTGAAAAGATCCCATGCTGAAAAAAAAAAGAAACCAACCAGCAGAACAAAAGAGCTACAAAAAGAGAGAAGAAGCTCCAAAGAAGAGTACACAAAACTAAGAAATCTGAAGAGGAAATGAAAAAGGAATCAAACACTCATCCTTCAAGAGAAAAGAATGAAAGCCTCAGAAGCAGAATGGAGGAAGCAGAACAAAGAATATCAGACCTGAAGATAAACACAGAACAACTAAAAAAGGAAAAAAAAAAAAAAATACACAAAAATGGAACAACAGGAGCTGTGGGACACTATGAAAAATAAACCATCTCCGCATCATAGAATAGAGGAAGGAGAAGAATCCCAAGACAATGGTATTTGATCAGATGTTCAACAGAATATAGATGAAAACTTCCCCAAACTAAAAAAGGACAAACCAATAATACAAGAAGCACATAGAATCCCAAACAGACAAGATCAGAAGAAACTCCCACACCACATCATAGTTAAAATGCTAGATACCCAAAACAAAGACAAAATTCTCAAAAGCAGACAAGAAGAAAAAACAAGTGACATATAAGGGGAAACCTATCAGAATTAACACCGACTTCTCATGCAAAACCATGAAAGCAAGAAGACCTGGAGAAAGCATTCCCAGTGTTAAGGGACAATAGATGCCAACCGGTTTATACCAGCAAAATGTCAATCATAGTGAAGGAGAGAGGAAAATCTTCCATGACATAAACAACTTGAAAGAATAATTATGTCTGGAAAACCAACCCTTCAAGAGAATACTTGAAGCAATTCAAAGAACAGAAGAAAAGGAGCACCAACCCAGGCACCTAGAAGGAGAAATCAAAAAAGCATATGCAGAAGTAAAACCTAAATCAATACCACAGAGAATAATAAGGCAAAAGAAAGCAAAACAAACCTATCAGTCATAACCTTAAATATTTAATGGACTAAATCCCCAATCAAAAGACATAGACGGAGGGAGAAACAGAATCCATCAATATGCGTCTACAAGAAACACATCTTAACTTCAAGGACAGGCACCACCTTAAGTGAAGGGATGAAAAAAAATATTCCAAGCAATGGTACCAAAAAGAGCCGGTGTTGCTATTTTAATATCGAAAAATAGACTTCAAATTAAAAGAAATCAGAAGAGACAAAGAAGGCCATTACATTTTCATCAAAGGAACAATCCACCAAGAAATTTCACAATATGAATATAAATGCCCCAAATCTCTGGTGCACCGAAACTTTATAAAGACAATTCTCCAGGACCACAAGTCACAGACTAACCCCAGTACACTCATAGTAGGGAGATTTCAATACCCCTGAGTCCTTTGGATAGGTCAACAGGACAAAAATAAACAGAGAGACATCTGAAACTGAACGATATAATACACCAAATGACCTCATAGACTCTACTGAACATTCCATCCTAAACCAGAGAATACACTTTCTACCACGCACCCACAGACATTCTCCAAAATCGACCACATCCTGGGGACACAGAAGAAACCTCTACAAATACAAAAAGATTGAAATAATTTCATGCATCCTGTCAGACCACAGTGCATTAAAGCTCAAATCAACACCAGGACAAGCCCTGCTACAAGAACATATGGAGACTAAACAACAAACTCTGAATAATGAATGGGTCAAGGAAGAAATAAGAAAGAAATAAAAACATTCCTGGAACTGAATGACAATAAATACAACACAACAAAACCTATGGGATACCTTAAAAGCAGTCCTAAGAGGGAAGTTTATAGCCCTGGGTGCCTACATTAGAAAAACAGAAAGAGTAACAAGTGAATGATCTAACACTACAGCTAAAAAGCACTTGAGAGGCAACAACAGATGAACCCTAAACGCAACAGACAGGAAGAAATAACAAAAATCAGAGCAAAAATCAATGAAATAGAAACAAAGAAAACAATACAAAAAATCAATGAAGCCAAAAGTTGGTTTTGAAAGAATAAACAAGATAGACAGACCTCTAGCCCAGTTACAAAAAGAAAGAAGGAACAACTCCAAATCAATACAATCTGTGATGAAAAGGGAAATATCACAACAGACAAGGAAAAGATCAAGAAATTATATGGGAATATTACAAGAACCTATATTCTACCAAGTTTGAAAACCTAGAAGAAATGGATGAATATCTGAAACCTGGGAATCACCAAAGCTTGGTCAAGAAAGACCAGCAGCTTAAACACACCTATAACATATGAAGAAATAGAGGATGTAGTAAGAGCCTCCCAACTAAAAAAAAGCCAGGTCCTGACGGTTTCAAGGCAGAATTCTATAAAACATTTCAAAAAGACCTACAACCATTTATTAATGAAACTGTTTAGAAGTATACAATCAGAGGGAATTCTCCCAAATTCCTTCTATGAAGCCAACATCACTCTATACCAAAACCAGGCACAAGATACAAACTAAAAAGGAGATTTATAGACCATGTTCCTCATGAACACAGATGTCAAAATTCTAAACAGAATACTGGCAAATCGCATACAGACCCACATCAAGAAGATCATCACATGACCAAGTTGGATTCATCCCAGAGATGCAGGGATGGTTCAACACAGACGAAAACCAATAAACATTATCAACACATAAACGGAATCAAGACAAAAACCACACCATCATCTCAATTGATGCTGAAAAGCCTTTCACAAAATTCAGCATCCCTTCATGCTTAAAGTCCTGAAAATTGGATTGGAGGGATCATCCTCAATGTAATCAAAGCCATAACAGGAAACCCACAGCCAATATCATCTAAATGGGGAAATGGACAGTAACATTCCCTTTAAAGGTAGAACTCGGCAGGGCTGCCCCGTCCCCCCACTCCTTTTCAATATATGGCTTGAAACACTTGCTAGGAGCAATAAGGCAAGAAAGGATATTTAAAGGAGTACTAATTGGAAAAGAGGAAGTCAAACTATCCCTATTTGTAGATATGATTGTTTACTTAGGGATGCTAAAAACTCCACCAGAAAAACTCCTAGAAATGATTAAAGCTTCAGCAAGTGGCAGGATACAAATAACCTTAAAAAATCAATGGCCTTTCTTTACACTAAAACAAGCAACTGGAGAAAGATTCAAAGAGATTCCCACTCACAATAGCCTCAAAAAAATAAAATACCTAGGAACAAACCTAACAAAAGACACCAAAGACCTCTACAACAAAATTTTAAACCTTTAAAGAAAGAAATTGAAGAAGACCTCAGAAGATGGAAAATCTCCCATGCTCATGGATTGGGAAAATTAACATTGTAAAAATGTCCATTTTACCAAAATCTTATAGATTTACGCAATCCAATCAAAATCCCCAAGTGTTGCTTCACAGGCTTGGAAACAAAAGTTCTTAATATTCATTTGGAAAAACAAAAACCCCGAATAGCCAAATCAACCCTGAGTGAAAAGAGAAACACAGGAGGGATCCTATACCAGATTAAACTATATTACAGGGCTATAACATAAAAACAGCAGGTACTGGCACAAAAACAGACCTGTTGACCAATGGAACAAACCGAAGATCCAAATCTGAGCACATACAATTTCAGCCATCTCATATTTGACAAGGGGCCAAGAACCACAATGGAGAAAAGACAGCATCTTCAGCAAGTGGTGTTGGCAAAACTGGATCACCACTTGTAGAAGAATGAAATTAAACCCCTACTCTCACCCTGTACAAAAGTCAACTCCAGATGGATTAAAGACCTCAACGTGAAACCCCAAACTCTGAAGGGATAGAAAAAAAGTTGGCAGCAGACTACAAGACATAGGCGTAGGAAAAGACTCCTAAATCAGACAGCAGCTGCACAAGAATTAAGGTCGACAATTGACAAATGGGACCTCAATCAAACTCAAAAGCTTCTTGTACATCAAAAGAAACAATCAAGGAAAGTGAAGAGAAATCCCACAGAGTGGAAGGAAACCTTCACTGCAGATACATCTGACAAAGCATTGATTTTCCAGAATAATAAAAAACTCACTCAAAAACAAAAGAAAAAGAACAAAATGACCCACTCAATAGATGGAGCAAAGAACTGAACAGAGACTTTCACAAGTGAGGAATTAGAGATGTCTGAGAAACACCTACGAACTGTTCATCCTACTCATTAAGGAAATGCAATAAAAACCACTTTACGATATCATCTTACTCCAATAAAACTGGTAGGATCAAGAAAACAAATGATAACAAGTGCTGGAGAGGTTTGTGGGGAAAGGGGAACACTCATCCACTGCTGGTGGGAATGTAACTCGTACAGCCACTATGGAAAACAGTGTGGAGAACCCTTGGAAGACTTGGAATGAACTTGCACCCTGACCCAGCCATACCACTCCCTGGGCATGTACCCTCAAGACTTACGTCACCACAGAGATTCATGCATGGCCATGTTTATTGCAGCTCTCTTGCACAATAGCAAGGAGCTGGAACCAACCCAAATGCCCCTCAACTGACGAGTGGATAGAGAAAATGTGGTACATTCTACACAATGGAGTTCTATGCAGGCAGTAAAGAAAGACAACATCACGAGCTTTGCAGGAAAATGCTGGAGCTAGAGACATCATGCTGAGGAAGTAACATGGTCCCAGAAAAGACAAACGACAAATGGTATCCTCATCTGTGGATGCTAGTGCCAATTACCCAGTTAGAGCATTTCTTGTGTAGGGCCCCCTGAGCTTTTGTACAAAGCATTTGGGTGTAATGCATTTTGGAAAAACAACAACAACAACAACAACAGAAAACTGCATCAAAGAATGAATCAAGAACTGACTGAAACAGTGAAACTTCTGCTCAAAACAGTCAACTTCCCCATGGACAAATATTGAGAAAGACTAAGAGATGAAAACCATGTTTGGCAATGAATGCAATGAGCTCTAAGGGCGGGGGGGGGATCTGGTGGGAACACTGGTTGTAGATTTGTTAAAAAATAAATAAATAAAATAAATAAATAAATAAATAAATAACTGAAGAAATAAAAAGAAAAAAAAAAAAAAAAAAAGAAAAGCCAAGCGGAACCAGAGGTCTCTTCCCCCCAAAATCCAAGTGGCCTCTGAGGACCAGATCCTCAACTGACCTTGAGAAAACAAAAGTTGTTTAATCTGGGCTAACTGAATAGACTTAAACACCCAAGAGGAAAATATAACCAAAAGATAAGTAATCATTATATTTCCTTTAAAGTCTGAAAGATTGTGCCTCCAAACACTAGATTTTAAGTCATTTAAAGTCTCATGAGATCTATTGTTATCAAATAATAAAGTTTCCTCTTTCTGTTTAAGCAGTTACCTAAGGAAAAACTCACACCATGACTATCGAAAATTCCTGAAAAGCAGATGCTGAGTCCAGACATTATGGACAAATGAACAGAAGGAAAATCCCAATAATGGATGCTTTGGAACCCCTCATTGAGAGATTCCAATGGACATTTAAGTTGGACATTTAATTCACCCTGTTCCTCTCTTGGTTCACTGCCTAGAAAATGTACCAAACTACTATCCCCTTCACAGGCACTGGCCAAGGATTTTGTTCTCTGTAACTATACTTTGGGGTCTTTTAGATAGATCCACTGAGGAGGTATCCCAGTCGCCACCCCCTACATCCCCTTTCAACATGGAAGAAGTCAGACCAGTTGGTGCCCCAATTCCCTCTTGGCAATTGGGGTAACCTCCTCAGAGGGCAATGTGATAAAAGTAGGAGCTAAAAATTGGCTAGGCAGTTTAGGGTCAAGACCCCCCAAAAGAGCCAGTTTCTTTCTCAGCTGAGAGCTGAAGACTTCCTGAATCTGCCAGTGGACCTATCCTTCTGGTTGCTCTGACTCGTGTTTCATGCATCCTTAACTCACCTGTCAGATTTATTGACCAGCAGGTAAAATCCATTAAAATCATGGTGCTAGGGACCCAATTCACCCTCCCCTAGCAGAGATCATTCCATCTTGGAAATACCAACTATGGTTAACTTTGTGAACTTCCTTCAAGGATTTGAAGGCCCCTGGTCACAACAGTTTATTAACTACACCTAGCTAGGCCCCCTGCTTATCCTTTTATTGATACTCACCTTAGGTCCTTGCATCCTAAACCAACTGGTGGTCTTCATGAAAGAATGATTAGGCTCTCAGGTCGGACCACATCAGACTTGACCCAAACGGTATAAATGATAATTATTTAGACAGGAAGCCATATGAGGATGTCATCCAAATGGACTAAATATCTTAAAATAAAGAGACCAAGATTGGTCTCTAGGGTATCCACAGGAACGGGGAAATGTAAAGAGGTGCCAGTTATAAGGGAACAAGATAGAATCCGTTTTTCTATTTTGTGGAAATACACCATTTGAGAAACAGCCCCCCACCTTCAGATTCCAGGAAAAAACACAGAATATCTCAGTAGCTAGCACGGAAGGACAAAAGGTTAAAAAAAACATGTTTGTTGAAAATAGCTAACAGGGAAGGACCAAAGGTTAAAAAAAATGTTCTTCCACCAAGATGTACTCAGTGAGTAAAGATCTCCCCCCATGGTGCACCAACCTATCAGTTTAAAAATTATGCTTCCTCAGTCCCTATGAACCAACAACAAAATGCTAAAACTGGAAAATTCCCCACTTGTGATTTTTCCCTTTAAAAAACCCCAACTGCCTTAGACCAGGGCTGATCTTTCTTCTCTGCTGCATCAGACAGAATTGCAGCCCAAGCTCAAGCTTGTATAAAGACTCTTTGTGTTTGCATCAGGGCTGCATGTCCTGGTGGTCTTTTGGGCATCTCTGTGATCTAGGCATAACAATTATAAATCATGGCTGTATATTTTTTATATTTATTACCCTGTAATGTATTCTCTGATTTTCCAAAGCTGTGGTTTAGAAGCTATGGGCATGTCGTAAGGTCCATGGCCCCTTCCTCACCATGTGAACTCTGTTTATAATCCATCCATGATGGTCTCCATCTCTGTAATGGCTAGCCCCATTGCTTCTTAGCACATCTTTTGGCTCTTCCATTACTGTTGGTGAAGGCTGCGATGGCTTCAGGGATAGAGGGAGCATGATACAACCTCTGCACGGTATTTTCAGGTCATTACTGTTATCAAAGAAATAATTCAGAGACTGAAGTAAGTAATTGGGAGAAAAGTTTATTGCAGGGAGAGAGCACACACTGGGAGGAAGCATGAGCTTTTCAGGAGAAAGATGCTCAGCATAGGGTTTTGGACAGTGTCTACAGGAAAAGTTTAATGGAAAGGAAGGTTATTCATGAGCTAAGGTGAAGATTACAGGAAGGGTCAGCATTTCCTGGGAGCTGAATTATTTCCCTTTTCTGGCCTTGCCTCACAGTGTCAGATGTGTGATGGAGAAGCCATCTTTGTTATGTAGTGATTTGGAAATGCCACTGTAATGAAACAGAAGACAGTTAATGCTCATCTCAGTCAGTCATGTGGGTGGTCTCATGCATTGACTTTTTTTTTTTTTTTTTTTTTTTGGTCTTTTTGAGACAGGGTCTCCCTGTAGCTCCAGCTGTCCTGGAACTCACTCTGTAGACCAGGCTGGCCTTGAACTCACAGAGATCCGCCTGCCTCTGCCTCCCGAGTGCTAGGATTAAAGGCGTGCACCACCACGCCCGGCGCATCAACTTTTTGAGTAGTCACACAACGTCCTGAGGGAAACGTACCTCTGTGGTTGCTCAACCTTCAGTCCACATGCAGTTTTCCCTCTGCTTGCCTAGTCTGCCTCACTTTTTGAGTTTCATCTTGCTGCTTACATTACCCATCTGTTCTTACCAGTTGTTCATTTTCCCATTAGATCTCTTAGCATATTAGTCATAGTCATTTTAAATCCTTGGTCCAATAATTATAAAATTTTGTCATATTGGAAACATTTGTGCACACTAAGAACAGCACAGTGAAAAAAAATAGGAAAAGAAACTAATTTACAATAACAATAAAAAGATAAAATACACAGGATAAATTTAACTGAGGAAGTACTGTACTGAAAATTATAAAACATTGGTAAAAAGAAATTAAAGGCATAAATAAATGGAAGAATATCCTGGGTTCATGGGTTAGAAAACCTAATACTCCTAAATGTCCATATTGACCAAACCCCCTAATAAAATCTACATGATATTCTCTACAGCAATAGGAAAAATATTTCTAAAATTGGTATGCAGCCACAAAAGTTCCCAAATAGACAGAGCACTCAGCACAGTGCACCCAGCTGAATTTCGTACTGATGCTGTGATCTGAATATTGCCTGTTCCATTCTGAAGCACACCTTGAGATTTTTATTGTTGAAAGCCAGAATTAATTTACTATATTAACATGAGAACAGCAAGCAAGCAAGCCAATGGCTTGAGGCTGCTGGTGATTGGTGATACAGAGATGAGCCTGCAGTCAGAAGGGTTACCGTCAGGATTTTCTGTCACAGGTGCTAATATGCCTGTGTCAGATTCTGTCTTCCTTTTCTTTTGGTTTCTGTAGACTTTCTTAGATTAGGCCTGGGACATGTTTTTCTATGTAACCCTGTTGGAATTTAGGAGCCCACTTATTAGGCAGCACATGTAGGGCTCAGGGTTAGGGTAATGATTTAATAGTATTTTAACAGGGTACCCATCAACTCATAGGCTTGTATACACGAACTCTGACCTTAACTAGTGCTTCTTGATTTTTCCCCCAAAAGAGCATGTAGGAAGGTAAGGGGGGGGGGCAATAACTGGGCTTTTCCATGGGATGAGGCTCTATCTTAGCTTAGGAGGGTAAACACTGGCAACATTGCTTCCCTGAGGCCAAGGATCAGGGCTGAAATCCCTTCTTCCCACTTTCTCATATCCAACCAGAAAATCTGGTAGAGTTCATAGCTTGCTCCAGAGGAATTTTATCATGCAACTTACCCATTTTCATTCTCCGGCAATTAGCTCACTGCCCTTGGTCTGCTCCTACCACTTTAGCTTTAGAAGCTTTTGCCCCTTTTCACTGTGCCACTTGCCAATCCCTTTCCATCTCTCCAGTTTCTGAAGTGGCAGTTGGCCCATACATAACCTCAATTTCCCAAAGAGCCTGGGGAAAGTTTTGATTTTCTGTCTATTTAGCTTCTTGTCCAGCTGGCTATGACAATAGCCTATACTTCTAGGACCAGGAGCTAGGATCACCCTACAGCCTATCTCCCCAAGGACATAGTTCAGTATCACCATGTTGGACTCAAACTGCCACACTCACACACACAAAAAAATGAGGGGCCACAGATTAATATGAAATTCATTTAATTTGCTGGTGCAACAGAACCCAATTAAGAAAACTGACACATCAAGGGAGCCAATTGTTGGTGTGTCTGGGACACAGCCCATTCCACCCAGGGATAAGCACGACCCCGGTGTCTGTTACAGAGACCATTTAAAGACAAAAACCACAAACTAGAGGAATTTGGTGACATCATACATACACAATTGCAAGGCTATAGAAACACAATGCAAGCAGTGGTGACCTTCAAGCTGATTGGTTGTGTTTATCAGCATGAAGCCCCTTTGAGAAGAATGGGCTTCTTAGGGGGTGGGAGGCACTCCTTCAGGGCTGGGAAAGTTTATTCTGACTGCAGGTAGCTGTGGAAACTAGGAACTCAGGGTCGGACTGTATTCTTGTGGTTAAGGTAGTCATGGGAACCAGGCTTGCTTCAACTAGAGAGTTTCTCCTGCATGGTTAACTTTTTCTGACCTGGTCCTAACAACCAGTCCCGGTCTTTGAAAGAAATCTTGTAGTTTCTCCACCACAGACTTTTGGGTTAGCAGTAACACTTTAGTAGATGATATCATTCTGTAAACATATACATGTTCCTGAAGATATGAACCATTTCACACATCTCTACTGAGTTTTGATTTTTTTTCTTTGTAAATAGTTGTCAATCTTAATATTTCCAAACATATGAAAGCATTTTTAAATACACAGATCTAATTTCTGCATCTGAAAATAAGTGATTGGGAGGCTGTGTGGAAAATGCTCTGAGCCATCCTCCCACATCTCTGCAGCCAGAGTCTTCACAGAGATGACAGAGAAACACGAAATGAGTATTTTTTAAAAGAATAATGGTGTTTTGCTTTTGTTTTCACTAAATGCATATTAGGAAAATTCTTAAGGGGCCTGGGGATATGGCTTAGTGGTAAGGGACAAAAATATAGAAATAAAATGCTTACTTGCATGTAATGATTCAATCACAAATGACACATAATAATAATTCATTATAAATATAGTAAGCATATCCTATCCTACTACCAGGACTGTGTTGTAAATACTGGACCTGCACAGTCCAGTCAGTCTGTGGCCTACCAAGGGCTCACAGCCCCTAGGACAGCACAGGGGCTTCTTGGACACATGGCAATTTTCCAACATAGGGAACAGCCAGACCAATCATGTCTACAGTGGAGGAAAAAGACCTTCTGTGTTGTGAAAATGGCTCAATACAGGACTGTGAATAGAAAGACAGGAAACTGAACAATTCAATCATGACCGGAAGGGCCTTGGGACTTTTTGCACTGAACCCTGCTACAAAGCCTGAAGATATGGCTAGAAGTTGACAGGAAACAGGGTAAGTGGCAAGCAGGGGTCTCTCTTACTGTCCAACCTGTGCCTAAGGTCTCCAAGATCTGGGATTTCATGTCCATCCTTAATTTCATCCTGTGGTGCAAGGAAGGAAAATCCAAGCAGAAGCAGCTGCACAGTGGAGATGCCTGTGCCAGGAAGGGGTTAATCGGCATCATTGCTCACAGCTGAAGTCACATACAGCAAACAGTTTTCAGCTTCTGTACCTGCAGAGCTGGGCACAGGACAGCAGCCAATGGTGATTTCAAGAAATAACTTCTTACTAGTTTGGGTTGTAAGCATTACATGACATGTCACTGGGCACACCTAGAGTGTGAGAAGCAGATGTCTCTATTCTGGCCATATGTGATACACACGTTCCCATAGGCAGCTGTGCTGACTCTGGTCCTCAAACCATTCCTATAGCTGATGGGCCCTGAGGTCTTGGTATCTTCCTTGACACCACTTGGATCATTCCAATGTCGCTTTCACAGAACTTGAATTTTTTCTCCTTCTGTGTGAAATTTTAATAGATTTCAGGAAACCTTCAGGAAATTGGAAGGATCAAAAGTAAATTGGTAATTTATTTGCAGTCTTTAAATGTCTTTTAAAATCTATGCTTGCATTCAAGCATTTGGCTTGTATTATGAATATAGCAAAATCTCTATTCATGCAATTTCTCCAAAATTTAAAACATAACCACTACACAGTTTTTCTAAATTTCCCTTTCCTATTTTTTCCAGCTGGTTCCTCAGTGGCATCACAGCTATTAGAGGGCAATCAGCTCATAGTGGCTGTCTGAATGGCATTCATACAGAGACACATCTGCTGCCCTGACTCACATAGGCTCCTTGGGCTCCATTCCTGCTCAAATGTTCAGTCACAAGTTTCTAAATAGAAGCCCAACCAACTGTGACTTCCTGAATCAAATGACTTTGTTTGTAGTTGTTTGGCTTCAGCAACACCCCTTTGTGATGATTGGAGCAACTCCATTTTGTACAAAGTAACCATCTTAAAACTTATTTCTCAGAAATAACTTATTCTTTGCTCAAGGCTGAAAAGCAAATTCCAGAAAGCCTTAACCCCTTCCTCTTTCTCAGAAATACCCATCTGCTGACCATCTGCTTGCTCAAATCTTGTCCACAAAGTTAAAACATAGGCTGTTGTGACAAGATTAACTGCTGGTTTTTGGCATCTGTAACTTGCTTATCCCACTTGCACCAGGGCACCCTGACATTAATCTCCCATAGCTAAAAATTCCACGGGCAAGGATGCTGTGGGTTTTTCCTTTAAATAATCACTCCTCACCTCAATTCCTGCTGCAATTTCTGACCTGACCAAAGAGACTGTAGCCAGCAACTGGTTCAATAAATTTGGCTGAATAAATCTGAATTGAGTCTGATGGTCTTTTCCAGTGGTTTCAAACTCCATAATATTTGGAGGCCCCAGTGAGATCCTAGGAGACCCCAGACTAGGGCTGCTTGTCTGGGACAGGGCCACCATGGGGGTCAGCCTATCTGTGAACACAGAGGAACCCATGAACCCAAGACAGTGGCTACCACAAATTGAATAGTCACCAGTCTGGGATGGGCCTGACATGAGGGTGAGTCTGTTTTGGACTCAGAGGCCTAGGGGGAGTCCAGGACCATGACCACCACAAAATTCAAAAACAAAATGAAAGTAAGAATTTCCAGCTGACATGTGCTTAGTACAAGTAAGTTATTTTGAGAGTCTTAACATCTGGAGAACCTCTAAAGGAGATTGGATGCAATCATTAACCTATCCTCTAGGGACAGAGAAGACGTTCTCTCATTCCTCCAGTTAGGAATAGTAATTCCTACATGTGTGAGAGGTGGCCACCACATGTATATGTTTGTTCTCCTCTGTCTGCCTTGATGTTCTGTCCTTTCATGTTTTTTGCCTTTGCGTTGTTGATTTGTAATTTCTGGTGTGCTTGACAGCTATTCTGCAGACATAGGATCAGGACTGAGCGCAGCCAAGACCCCTAGTCTTTTTTTATTTTATTTGTTTTTTATGTGTATGAATGTACTGTCTGCACGTAGGTCTGTGCACCCATGTCGTGCAATGCTGCGGAGGTCAGAAGAGTGTGTCAGACTCCCCTGGAACTGGAGTTAAAGATGGTTCTCAGTCACCATGTGGGTGCTGGGGATCAAACCCAGGTCCTCTGCAAGAGCATTCAGTGCTCTTAACCACTAGGTCATCTCTCCAGCTCAAGACCCCTCTAGTCTTATGTAGTTCTAAGAGGCAGACTATGGAGTCAAGATATTGCTTGGAAACCTCTGCACCCTCTGTGAATTAGAGTGTCACAGTTTTCAAGTGGACTGGCCAGATGTAAGATTGCTAGAGCCCCGAGCCACACCAATAGTCTGGTGGGTGGACACAGGGGGCCCTGAATTTATCCAGATTGATCCAGAAGCCCCAGAAAACTAGCAGACTATTAATATTACCTTTGTGTCTGAGTCAGCTCCAGACATCCATAGAAAGTTACAGAAATTTGAGTCAAAGCTGTTAGAAATAGCTCAGAAGACCTTCAACAAGAAACTCTGATGAAAGAAAAGACAAAGAGACTAGCTAGAATAATGGTTTCTGCATTCAGGGAAGAAGAATATAGAAACTGAAAGTACACCAGATGCCTGAGTCAGACCCAAGGCAGGCTAGAAAATGACCAGTGTGCATATTGCAATGAGAAAGGGCACAGGAAGAACTAATGTCTACAGCATAGACAGGAAAAGGGAGGACAAGTCCTTAATCTGACAGGAACAGACTGACAAGACCAGAGCTCCATACCAATGAGCCCCCAGGAGCCCATGGTTACTGGAAAACTTGGAGGCAAAACTTCTGGTTCCTAGTGGATACTGATGTGGCTCATTCAGTACTGACCCAGCCCCTGGGCAACCACTCACCAAGAAGAGAAGCACCATTCAAGGAGCCCCAGGGATTGAAACCTATGCCTGGACCGCCACCCAAGAAGTAAATCTTAAACAAGGTACTATAACTCATTCGTTTCTCATTATGCTGGATTTCCCATACCTCTTAATTGGTAGATATTTGTGGAGGTTAACTTGGCACTACTATCATGTTCAGTGAAACCATGGCCACTCTGAATATAAAGAATCCACATCCAGCTATCCTGATAACTACCCCCCATCAGATAAATATAAAATAATGGAAAATAGTCCTGAAGGGCTGGGAGCAGACAATCCCCTCCTCACAAAACTAATGCAAAAATTCCCAGGAGAATGGACAGAAACCAATTCTCTCAGACTGGCCTCTCATCAGTAATTATTCAACTCCTGAGCCCTGCCTCATCTGTAAGAATAAAACAATATTCAGACTCAAGAGACACTAAGACTGGCTTCAGAAATCATATCTGCTGCCTTAGAGATGTGGGGCTTTTGGTTCCCTGCCACTCCCCCTGGAACATTCCTCTCCTCCCTGTCATTAAGCTAGGCACCAAAGACTATTGCCCTAGAGGGAAATTAATAAGAGACTGGAAACTGTTTATCTAACTGTGCTAAATCCCTATATCCTGCTCAGCTTATTGGATGATCGAAAAACTTGTGATAGATTTCTACCTGTGCAAACCCTAGATAAAAGACAGGGACACCAGGCTTACTCTAGGAACCTATTTACTTCAGGAATTGTCAGGGCTGACATGGCAGCTGGCAACATAGCCACTGAGCCACACCCTTTTATAGCCATTGGGCAGCACCTCAGGTAAAGGGGAAGAGGTCCTAAGATTGACAGTCTCTGGAGGAAGTAGACAACTGCATATCCTTTGGGATTCTGGGAAACTCAAACCTAACATTCCAGCCTTTTAATTACGATAAGGGAAGGGGGTGTTTTTCTGTAGCCTATATCTGCTTCAAACCTGAAGGGGGATGAAGTCTCAGGGGGGATGGGATGTCAGGCTGGAGGGTTAGAGTCTGGTCTCTATCTTGGCTGCTTTGGGTGCCTGGAGTTTTTGGTCCAGATCCGCAGTGGCCAGTAGTTAGCGTACAGTTTCTCTGCAAGTGAAAATACAAGATGGTTAAGTCTTATAGGAGTGTACCAGTGCACAGATTTCCCAGTACCAACAGGGGTCCTAGTGAGTGCATTAGCCATTGGAGGGTCCCTGTCTAGAGGCTCCAGAGGAAGAGAAGACCTGTACTCTGAGGAATTGGAAAAAAAATGTTTAGTATGCAGAGCTCCAGAATGAGAGCCAGCATAACCATGACCTATCTCCGAGTTATTTTCTAGCATGGCACAGTACATCTCTCACCAATCTCTCTAGTATTAAGGTATACGTTTTTTCTTCTTTTGATTATAGTTGGGGTGTTTAAAACTATACAACTAGTTTTGGTGTTAAGGTCAGTTGAGGTTCTGATCCTTAAGGGTCACTCAGGCCTGGCTCTTTTTGCCAGTTCCATCTATATGAGGACAAAGTCAGGTCTTGCTTGACTGAGGCTTCCTTCCCTTTGTAGCCTGAGGAGCTTCTTCAGTTCCTTGTTGTTAGTGTAAAGAAAGGCTACTGATTTTTCTAGGTTAATTTCATATCCTGCCACTTTATTGAAACTCTTCATCATTTCTAGGAGTTTTCTGGTGGAGTTTTTAGCATGCCTTAGGTAAACAATCATATCCTCAACAAAAAGGGATGGGTTGACTTCCTCTTTTCCAATTAGTACTCCTTTAATTTCCTTTTCTTGCCTTATTGCTCTAGCAAGTGTTTCAAGCACTACATTGAAGAGGAGTCATGACATAGGGCAGCCTTGCTGAGTTCCTACCTTTAAGGGGAATGATTCTGGCTTTTCTCCATTTAGGATGATGTTGGCTATATGTTTACTGTATATGGTTTTGATTACATTGATGAATGATCCCTCCATTCTAATTCCCTCTAGGAACTTAAGCAGAAGGGATGCTGGATTTTGTCAAAGGCTTTTTCTTCGTCAACTGAGATGATCATGTGCTTTTTTGTCTTTCAGTCCATTTATGTGTTTTATGATATCTATTGATTTTTGTATGTTGAACCATCCCTGCATCTCTGGTATGAATCTAACTTGGTCATGATGGATCATCTTTTTGATGTGGGTCTGTATGCAGTTTGCAAGTATTTTGTTGAGATTTTTTTGCATCTGTGTTCATTAATGAGGTGGATCTATAGTTCTCCTTTTTGGTTGTATCTTTGCCTGGTGTTGGTATTAGAGCAATGCTGGCTTCATAGAAGGTATTTGGGAAATTTCCCTCTGCTTGTATCCTTCTGAACAATTTGAGTAATAATGGTTGTAAGTCAATTTGAAATGTTTTATAGAATTCTGCCATGAAACACTCTGGGCCTGGGCTTTTTTAGTTGGGAGGTTTCTTCAATTTCTTCATATATTATGTGTCTGTTTAAGCTGTCAATCTCTTCTTGGTTAAGCTTTGGTGATTCCCAGGATTTCAGATATTCATTTCTTCTAGGTTTTCAAATTTAGTAGAGTATAGGTTTTTGAAGTATTCCTATATGATTGTCTGGATCTTTTCATTGTCTGTTGTGATATTTCCCCTTTCATCATGAATTCTATTGATTTGGAGTTGCTCTTTCTTTTGGTTAAATGAGCTACAGGTCTGACTATCTTGTTTATTCTCTCAAAGAACCAACTTTTGGATTCACTGATTTTTTTTTGTATTTTTTTGTTTCTATTTCATTGATTTCTGCTCTGATTTTTGTTATTTCTTCCTGTCTGTTGTGTTTAAGGTTCATTCATTGTTGTCTCTCAAGTGTTTTTAGCTGCAGTGTTAGATCATTCACTTGTGCTCTTTCTGTTTTTCTAATGTAGGCACCCAGGGCTATAAACTTCCCTCTTAGGACTGCTTTTAAAGTATCCCATAGGTTTTGTTTTGTTGAATTATCATTTTCATTTAGTTCCAGGAATTCTTTTATTTCTTTATTTCTTCCTTGACCCATTCATTTTTCAGGAGCGTGTTGTTTAGTCTCCATGTGTTCTTGTAGATAGTATATCTTATCATGGTGTTGATATTGAGCTTTCTTGCAGTGTGATCTGATGGAATGCATGAAATTATTTCATTGTATTTGTTGAGATTTTTTTATGTGTCCCAGTACGTGGTCGATTTTTGAGAATATTCCTTGGGGTGCTGAGTAGAAAGTGTATTCTCTGGTATTTGGGTGGAATATTGGTAGATGTCTGTGAGGTCCATTTGATGTATCATTTCATTCAGTTCAGATGTCTCTCTGTGTATTTTTCATCTGGTTGACCTGTCCAAAGGGTTCAGTGTGGTATTAAAGTCCCCTACTATGAGTGTTCTGGGGTTAATCTATGTGTTGAGGTCCTGGAGAAATTTCTTTATAAAGTTTGGTGCACCAGAATTTGGTGCATATATATTCATGATTGTGAAATCCTCATGGCAATTGTTCCTTTGATAAAGATGTAGTGGCCTTCTTTGTCTCTTCTAATTTCTTTTACTTTGAAGTCTATTTTGTCTGATATTAAAATAGCAACTCCTGCTTTCTTTTTTTTACCATCTGCTTGGAATATTTTTTCCATCCTTTCACTTTAAGTTGAGACTCATTGAGAGCGAGATAGGTTTCTTGTAGGCAGCATATAGATGGGTTCTGTTTCCTTATCCATTTTTCCAGTCTGTGTCTTTTGATTGGGGATTTTAGTCATTAATATTTAAGGTTACAATTGAAAGATGTGTGTTGCTTCCTTTCACCTACCTTATTATCCATTTGCATTTTTGGTGTAGGTTTCTACTTCTGCAGTTATGCTTTTATTAATTTCTCTTTCTAGGTGCCTGGGGATAGTTGCTCCTCTCTTCTGTCCTTTTATTTGTTTCAAGTATTCTCTGAAGGGTTGGTTTTCCGTATATGTATTCTATCATCTTGTTTATGTCATGGAAGATTTTTCTCTCTCCTTCAAGTATAATTGACATTTTTCCTCGGTATAGTAACCTGGGTTGGTATCTATAGTCCTTTAACATTGGGAACACTTTGCAGCACATTCTTCTTGCTTTCATAGTTTGCACCGAGAAGTTAGTTGTAATTATGATGGGTTTCCCCTTATATGTAACTTGTTTTTCTCTTTTGGCTTTCAGAATTTTGTCTTTGTTTTGGGTGTCTAGCATTTTAACTATGGTATGGTATGGGGAGTTTCTCTTCTGATCTTGTCTGTTTGGAGTTCTATGTGCTTCTTGTATTTGTATGGGTCTGTCTTATTTTAGTTTGGGGAAATTTTCATCTATGCCCAGGTAGGGAGAGAGTCTAAGTAGTCTGACTATAAACTAGTTCATCAAGTGAATGAACTTGTACTGAGGGATATCTGGGTACAAAAGTTTGACTAGATATGCCTTAATATGTATGACAGAATGCATGAAATCTGGTATGCGTATGGGGGATATGAGGGGTGCTGATGGGGGAGGTAATCTAAACATTGTTTTATTATATGAAATGCACAAAACTGAATAAAATATACATTTAAAACTCAAAAAAGAGACTGAGAAAAACGATTCAAGATAGGACTTACCATTTATGACAGAATCCATGAGCTCTGGCAGGGGGTGGGGGAAGGCATGAGGGGTGGGCATGGATGGGGGAATGAGTCTAAATTTGATTAAAAATGCTGTATGAAATGTGCTCAATTAAAATTTAAAAAAACATTTAAAAAAGAAATAGCACTTTTTCAGCATTATGAGAGACAACTTCCCATTCTCTGTCACACAGTTCATACATAGCACACTGGGCAGGATATCATATTGAAGATATCTTGGCCAAGAAGGTATGATGACTTGGGCCCTGCTTTTGTTGGGTCTGGTGCTATGGGAATGTTACTGGAATAAGCTCTGGAAAGGAGAGGGCAGGGTGATTCAGCCATGCTTCACACTGAGATGAGGTGCCATGATGGCCCTCCATGGCTCATGTGTCTGCTAGCAGGAATGACATTCTCTGTGATAGAGAGCTAGGCCAGGGTTATTCCCTATCACAGGTTATTCCATGATAGACTTTCCATTCAGATCAGAAGTAGGGAGGGATGCATTCCACTAGACACAGAAGCAGGCCATGGTATAGGTCTATGGTCCCCATCCTGGGGCTTGACAGAACCATCTGTAAGAGTCCACAGGAAAATTCACGTGCTAAAGCCACGTGCTAAAGCCATCTCATGACACTAGATCACCTGAGGGCCACAGAGGTGCCAGGGGAGCATGAGATTCTGGATCACATTACTGTCACAGGACACACTCATTGTCTAGAAGCTACAGACCCAACAGGACTCAGGTGCAAAGTGAAGGCTGTGACCTCCTGTGAACAATGCAGGGCCCAGGCAAATCCATCTCCTTTGCTGCCTCTTCATCTAACAGGCAGATCACATGGTACACAGAGCTGACCTATGCCCCTTATGGTCTTGCTCAATTATCCACTGGGCAGCTTGTGTGTCCATCCTGTATATCTCGGGCTGCCAGCACCCCTAAGAAGGTTCAAACCAACACAGTGCTAAAGTATCAGCTTAGCATCTCACTAAGACTAAATTCTTCACATGGCAGGCTTTGCCAGTGATCATACAAGGCAAACTTTCTAAGCTTTCAGACAGCTCAGAAAAGTAACTTTAGCCCCTAGGCTTTTTGTGGGACTCACAGAGCTTCTATGGAGACTGAATTACATTCTGCTATTTCCCATGACTTTAGTCCTGAGAACTTCCTGTACAACATCTCACAGGTAACCACACCTCATTTAGAAGCCCAGCTGTGAACCACAGATGTGGTAAGTAGATGCATGCATAATTCAAGGTGTACTGTCACTGTTGCAGCTCCGAAAACGCTAACAGGGTCACTTCCTTCAGGAGGTGAGGTCTGACTGCACAACAGGGAAAAGATGGCAAGGATGGGAATTAGAACTACAGGAAGCAGTAGATGTGGCAGACAAGGGCAAATTTGGGATCTTTGTGGGAATTACCATGGCCTGATAGGGTCTACTACCACAGGACTGGGAATTACCATAGCCTGAGGGGGCTGCCACCACAGTCCAGGGGTAGAGAATAGAATACTATATATTCTATGCTTAGTGAAATCAGTTTGTGCTAGAAGACTGTAAGGAACCTGTTGGAGATGTTAAGCATGAGCAAAGCCCAAGAGTGAATCCTTCACGTGGTGCAGCTTCTAGATGAGGCATTTCAGGGGAACAGGTGTTAAGCTCCTGACAGGCCACTGGGTCAGTACTGGATCCATTATAATCATGCATGGCAATTAGAGATCCAGATATGAAAGAGACTCTCTTTCCCTACCAGAGAGAAAAAAACAGCACAGCCTTACAGCAAAGGTACTTTCTCATCATGGATATGCCCCCCAACCACAATAACAATGCCTCCCATGTGTGAACACAGAGCACCTCTCCTTTCAGTCTTTGAGGAACACTTCTAGCAGTGTGCAATGGATGAGGAGTCCAGTGAAGCTTCCAGTCTTCTTGCCTGGAACACTCAGCTGTGACACTCACTGATTAACAAACCCAAGGGTTCACCTCATAGTATGTGGCAGAAGGCAGGACTGAAGCAGGATGCCATCCTCCCAGGCCCTAGAGCCATGCTCAAAAAGGTTCACAACAAATGAAAGTATCTCTAGAAGCACAATTCCAACAGTACTAATTCTAACCCTGGGAAGTTTGTGAACTGCATCTGCCTCCCATCCTGGAGCTGAACGTGAGATAAGCTCACATTTCATACTGGGACCATTGCTGAAGAATTCTCCATTTTCTAATGGATGCAGACTTCCTTACATCCCTGCCAAGAGAGGAGTGTGAGCCAGAGAGAAAGCTGCCAGGGCACTGGCCTTGCCAAACAGCCTCTCTTCTAACCCAAGCTCACCAGGACCTCTGCATTGTCTCATGGGTGGATTGTTTTTATTAATTTTTAAAATTAGCATATGAAGTTTTATGACATTTCCAGATACAAGTGTCATTGTAGTTCGTTCTTCCTCTTCCCCCTCCCTCTTCTTGCCTGTACCCTGTGTCCCCCCAATTACTCTCCACTTCTGCTTTCATGTTACATACATCTCATTGCCCTCTCTTTTTCCCCCACCCCCTTACTAGTATCTTTTCTTCCCTTCTAATAGTTTCCTTTAAGTCTTCATATCCTTCACATTATTTTAAATCTAGATTTGAGAGAAGACATGTCATATTTGTCTTTCTGAGTCTCTTATTTTACTTAACATGATGTTCTCAAATCTGAGAAAAAGTAAAATTTTAGCATAGGAGCCATATTTTTTTCTAACTGTTATACATATGTGGTAGTGCCATGAGCATGGACTAGCCTAGGCTAAGTCCAAAGGAATCCAGGATACAAATATATAATGCAATTTAATCTTATTAATTCCACACAAGTCTATTCCGTAGTTCTAAAATCCTACTTCTATAGTTCTAAAAATCCTAATTCTATCCTGGACTGGCCTACTCCCCCAAGGCCACTCACCTATGGCCTACACCCCCAAGGCCACTCACCTAAGCATCTCTTAGCCCCTTGGAAGTGATGGACATTGTCCTCACCAGGGAATTCCAAGAAGCCAGATGATTGGCTCCAGCAGATTTCTTGGTCTGGTGCTGGGGCAGCTTCCAGTTGAGCCAGTCCCACCAGTGACAGGGGCCCACAGAGTCAGCATGTACTTCAGGTGAACCAGGTGTCAGGGAAGCTGCATGGCCAGGTGGTTCTTAGCTGCAGTTTGAGTGTCTCACACAGAGGGGATCCTCGGGGGCGGGGTGTGAGCACTGACCATTTGCATTCCCTGGTTTAAATAGGCCACAGCTGGGCATGTGGGGTGCCCCTAGTCTCAGGTGCTAATCTCAGGCTTGTGCCCAGGTTTCCCCCTGCAGGGGAGGTGGCTATCTTTCCTCTCGGGGATCACGCAGGTCAAGGTGGGGGACCCAGGACTGGTTATCAGGTCCTGTGTTCATACTGCCCCTGGCACTTAATCAACTGAATATGGTCAGTCTTTTTGGCTCTGTGGCTGGCCTAGTGCTGAGTGCTTATCTCTAAAGCAGCCCTAAAATGGAGCAGGCCTCTTGCTGAGCTAAGTTTAACATTTGCTAATTTCTTAATGGTTACAGCACTTCACACATTATCTACTGTTAGTTTAATCCTAACTACTTCTAATTCACATAACTTCTACATGCTAACTATGCTCCTAACAGGTAGGAAGAGGCATATACTTGTAATGAATGCCAAGACTACAGAGGGCTGAGCACAGACCAGGCAAGAGGGACAAAAAGTTGTATACACTCTGAGACCCAGAAGTTATATTCTTTTCAGTGGCTGCAGGCTGGAAGCCTTTAAGACCTGGACACAATGTGTGTGATTTGTCTGGACACTCTTGACAGGACACAGGACACAATGAGTGTAATCTGGACACTCTTGACAGGTCACAGAGCTGAGGCCAAGTACTTGGCAGCTACTAAAGGACAAAGAGGACAAGGAAGCCAGCACCTGAAGACTGATACTCAAGGCAACCACAGGTTCTAAGGCACAGAGACAATGGCAGATTTATGAAGTCTAGAAGGGGTCTAAGGACAATGACTGGATTCTGGCATCATTGTGGTATATGGCCACAACAGACAGAAACAGAACCCATGCGATGAACCTGAAAAGCTGTTTATCCTGATGGTGGGGAAGCCAGTTCAACTGCATATAGTCTATAGGAGATGTACATTCAGCACAAAGGCATGAAAATAAAAAGGTGTGGACATGTATGCAGGCCAGTCAGCCTGAGGTCACAGTAGAGCACAGAGCACAGATGAAGATGATGCTCACCAAAGGCAAGGTATGAATCACAAAGATCATAGCACAACCCTAAGCCGTTCTGCTCACAGTCCACACAGAAGGCAAAAGGCAGTGGGTAGTTCTACCATTGCACGATGTGGCTTTAAGACACAGCCCGCAGTAACTAATGCAAAAGGTAGAGTTCATCCAGGATAAAAAAAAAAAAAAAAAACGTTGAGCATTCTAAGAAAAATTGGTGTAAGTTACCAGAGAAACAGAATAAAGAAAAATTATATGCATTGCCACAGGAAAGACTATCTGCTAAAATGCAATAGTTAATGGTTAATAGTTAACTGATGAAATAAGAAAGAAATATGGCAAGCTAGGAATAAAAGCAGAATTGTTGAGCCTAAAAAGATCAAGCCATTGCCCAGCATGGTGGCACATGCTTACAGAACTCAAGAGGCAGAGGCAGGAAGATCTCTGTATGTACAAGACTGCAGGCATTCTTTTGGCAGAAGGCACTTAAGACAGTCAACAAGCAGCCTCCAAGCCTCAACCCCTGCTGATATCCTGCTAAACCTGTGAAAACTCAGCACTGCCAACTGTCTTTGATACCTTAGGGCAAAGCACTGATCTGGAGCAAATGGCCTGAAGCCCTGTGTGTCCGAGCCCCCAATTCTGTGTGCCCCAGCCCCCTGCAAGGATTTGTATAAAAAGCCTTGAGTTGGGCTGGAGAGATGGCCTAGTGGTTAAGAGCGCTGACTGCTCTTGCAGAGGACCCAGGTTTGATCCCCAGCACCCACATGGTGGCTGAGAACCATCTGTAACTCCAACTCCAGGAGAACTCCAGTTCCAGGGGAATCCGACACCCTCTTCTGACCTCCGCGGCATTGCACGACATAGGTGCACAAACGTACATGCAGACACATACACATAAAATAAATAAATAAATAAATAAATAAATAAATAAATAAGTAGCCTTGAGTTACAACATTAAACCGAGTCCTTTTATTACAGTCTCTATGAGTCTGTCTCCTTTTTCTCTCTGGGTTACTTCTCCACATTCCCTCCCCTCCTTGCTTGTGGCTTAGTCCTGGGGACTGATAACTGGCAGGCCCGGGGAACAGTTCCAGGGCTTGGCAGCATTGTGAAGCTGCAAGCCTCAGCACAGGGAGAAGAACATCTAGTGGAAATCAGCACACACATGATTAAAGGACCACCAGACTTATATTTCACACGACAACTGGTGCCAAGATGTGGGGCCCAACTTTCCACAGGAAGAAAGAAGGAAAAAGGTATATTTTTGCTCTAGGGATGTCTCTCTCAGTTTTCTTTTCCTCATGAGAGGGAAATAACTTTGGAGGATTCAGCACAGGGAAGTAAACACCCCCTGAAAGGAAGGTTCAGGATAGAAGGCCGGGCTGTTGGCCCAACTCCACAGGACCCTCTTCCTGTGAGATTAGTCTTTAATCTTTCACCATCCCTCCTCTAAGGCCAGGCTGTCAGCCCATCTCTGGGAAAAGGCTGAGACAACCTAAATGCTATCTTCAACAGCAAAGAATGGTTTACTCCTCTTCTCACCTGCCCTTCCCCTAAAGCCTAGGAGCTACTGGATAAAGAATATACCTACAATGGGGCTGAAGAGATAGCCTAATGGTTAAGAGCACTGACTGCTCTTGCAGAGTACCTGGGTTCGATCCCCAGCACCCACATGGCGGCTAAGAACCGTCTGTAACTCCAATTCCAGGAGAACTCCAGTTCCAGGGGAATCCGAGACCCTCTTCTGACCTCCGTGACATTACACGACATGGGTGCACAAACCTACATGCAGACAGTACATTCAAAAAAAAAAAAAAAAAAAAAAAAAAAAGAACAAACCTACAGGAAACCAAAAGGACAATTGTGACTGGACTTTATTCCATCAATATAGTTGGATGTACAGATCTTTCCAGCCAAACTTAAGACTTTGGGGGTACAAGCCAAATTTAAGACTTTGGGAGTACAAGTAAAATCACCATCTATGCTAAAAGGGATATCAAGTGATATCTGTATGTCTTCATGTATAGGACAAGGAATGTTATTCTTAGAGATGATGTCACTCACATACCTGTATGTCTTGATGGGAGAGAAGGTGTTACTTTTGTTTTGTCGTTTTTTTAGAGTTCCACCACTTGAGGGAAAAGTTACATACTCAGTGGTCTCTTTGCATATTTTATGGTTCATTTGTGATGCACTGGCACCAGTTTCTGTGTTTAAATTAATAGGTGTGGAAGCACTCAAGGCTTTGAGAGTCTTGGCAGCTGCCCTTTGGACTTTTGCTGCCTCTGTGTTCAGAGAAAAATCAAAGGATGCCTGTGTGTCTTTATATTTGGGAGAAAAAAATGTTATCTTTTGTTGACAAAGCCATGTTACCTGCAACCCAAGTCCCTCTAGGCCACTTAGATTATCCCTTTTTAAAAGAATAACCCCACCTTAGGAGGTCGGCTTTCTGGTTTGTCAAAAGCCTGTTTGGGGTTACAGCCCAGAAAGTCCCTAGTGCAGTATCAAGCCATCCCTGAAAATCTTCTGGAAGACAGTGACAACTCTGTTCCATTATAATTAGTAATATAGGGAGCTACTTGTGGAACTGGGACTTTGTCTGGCTTGAAGCAGGAATCTGCAAAACACTGTCCTGGTAGCCTCTGTGAGTTATCTAATAACCTTCGTGGGCATTTTAAGTAGCTTCCATGGGTTATGTAGCAGCTCTGTGGAGTTGGGATAATGCAGTATTTCCTGCCTTGCCTGCTTCAGCAAATCTCTAGACCCTGAGAGCTCTCTTTTAATGTACCAAGCAATTGTCATGCTTCCAGCTTATTATGCACACACCCAGATGCTGTTGTCCCCAGTGGGAGCCGCACTGGGCCACACTTTCCAGAATATCCCCAATAGAAAAATAATAACACTATATGACAACTGAGCTTTTATTGAATAAGTAAAAAGAGGGAGATGTAGGCATTCTTTTGGCAGAAGCACTTAAGAAAGTCAACAAACAGCCTCCAGGCCTCGACCCCTGCTGATATCCTGCTAAACCTGTGAAAACTCAGTGCCACCAACTGTCTTTGATTCCTTAGGGCAAAGCATTGATCTGAAGCAAATGGCCTGAAGCCCTGTGTGTCCCGGCCCCCAATTCTATGTGTCCCAGCCCCCTGCAAGGATCTGTATAAAAAAGACGAGTTACAACATTAAACCGGTCTCTATGAGTCCCTTTCCTCTTTCTCTCTGGGTTACTTCTCACCATTCCGTCCCCTCCCTGCTTGTGGCTCAGTCCTGGGAACTGATAACTGGTGGGGCTGGGGAACATTTCTGGGGCTCAGCAGTGTCATGAAGCTGCAAGCCCCAGCACAGGGAGAAGAACATCTAGTGGAAAACAGCACACACGTAATTAAGGACCACCAGGCATATATTTCAGATGACAAAAGACCACTGTGGGCTACAGTTCTAGGCCAGCTGGAGCCACAGAGAAGCCCTGTCTCAAAAAAAAATCAACTCATGATTTGTGCCTATCCAACACATCCCATCCCTGGATGCAGACCTGAGCTATAAGGTATACCCCACTACCTATGATTGACATCATCTAAGATCCCAACCAGCAGAGTAAAATCAGAAAAGTGATGATGACAGGGATAAACACACCTTTATGGAGAGGTCACATCACTATGTATGCAGAAAATTCAATGAAGTCTGTAGACAAGTTAAAAATCAGTAATTGAGGGCCTGGAGGGACGGCCCAGTGGTTAAGAGCACCAACTGCTCTTGCAGAGGACCCGGGTTCTATCCCCAGCACCCACATGGCAGCTGAGAACCATCTGTAACTCCAATTCCAGGAGAACTCAAGTTCCAGGGGAATCCGACACCCTCTTCTGACCTCCGCAACATTGCATGACACAGGTGCACAGATGTACATTGCAGACAGTACATTCATACACATAAAAAAATAAAATTAATAAAATAAAATAAATCTTTAAAAAATCAGTAATTGAATTTAGCAAGTGTTCTAGTTTATTTTCAATTGCTGTGACAACATTCTAACTGATACCAACTTGGGGAGGAAAAACTTTATTTAGCTTATATCTCCCAGGTAGAAACTCAAGGCAGGAACCTAGAGACAGGAGCTGAAGCAAAGGCCATGGAGGAATGCTGCTTAATGGCTTGCTCCCCTGACCCATGCTCAGCCTGCTTTCTTATACAACACAGGACCCCAGGGGTGGCATCACTCACAGTCGGCCCTCCCACATCACTCAACAATCAAGAAAATGCCCTAGAGACATGGCCACAGGCCAGTCCAAAGGAGGCAATTCCCCAACTGAATTCAAGTTGACACTAAAGCTATTTAGCACAGCAAGATACTGGATAATCAATTAAACTATTTCCTTCATAAATACCAGCAACATAAAAAAAAAACAAAATCTGAAATATAATATCACAGTGGCATAAAAATTCCAGTCTTTGAAATCTGTTTAATAATATACAATACTTTTATGGAAAATGCATAATATATTATAAAAATATTACCAAAAAAATCCAAGAAACACCTCCTTGAATTGAAACAGTTTTCGGCAAAGTATTCTATGGAATAAATGCAAAACTCACAAAGAAAATTATATCAGAAAGCACATTGGAAATGATGCCAGACTTGATACTGAAGAACCAGTTCTGCCTGCTTTGGATGGTAAGGGACCAAGAGGTCGGTGAGAATAAGAGGAGGTAGGGATGTGCAGGGCAAGCGGGGCAGCCTCAAAGCAGACTGGCGAGGGAGACGTTAATAGTATGGAGCCAAGACCCTGGCAGAGCTAAATCCTGACAGCAGTGGAGGTACATTTTGTCTAAACCCAAAAGCAACAGTTTGGGGTGAGGAACCACTCTGGAAACCAGGACCAAGTGTGAAAAGCCTGAAAGTTTTCCTTAAATTTATAAGTTTACCTTTGTGTCAATTTCTGGTTCCTCTTTTTCTGTTTTGAAAACAAACTTAGCTTATACAATGAATTCAGTATGACTGCTTGTTCTTCCTTGCAGCCCTCTGGGTCCAAACCCAAGTCACCCAGTCCTGTTATACCCTCAGAACAGCTCCTGAGTTCTCTGTTTCTTTAACTTTCCTTGCAGTGGGCTTTAAATTCCAACCAGTGGCTGGAGGATCTTGCAACATTTTCTTGGTGTTTTTGTTGCTTTCTCTTTATCCTGAGGCCTACTTAAAAAATCTGATATGCTTCTCTCTTGAAATCCCTGATGCTACTGGAAGCTTCTGGGTCTGACTTTATGTGTGCTCTTTATTGTTCCAGTTCTAAACTCGGTCTGGAAACCACAAGTGTTCAAACCCTCAGTCTCAGTGATCAGAAGTCTATGCACGGTTTGGCAAGGTGTTAGGACTGTTGGGGCTCCTCATCTGAGGCCTACTGAAGTAGATCGCCACACTTCTTTTGCACAACAAGGTGTAGCAGGAACCTACCCTGTAACCTGTCATCAGGGAAACAGCCTTACTGACTGCTGTCGGGAGGTCTGCTCAGCTACAGAGGGCCCCAGCTGCTCCTCCCATGGCTCCCATGCAGCTGTAGAGAGCTGGCCCCAGTGTGCTAGACAGAGTCTCACACAGTGCAACTTCACATAGAAAAATGTTGACCATGTCCTTGGAAACGTATTTGGAAAAATGATTACAAAAGAATAATCCTCTTTGAAAACTTCAGTTGCATACATACAACTTGGCAAAATCTGAAATAACACATGTCAAAATTTTAGCAATGATTATTTCTAGGCAGTGAGATACTGGGTAAGTTTAATTATTTTAATTTTCTTATATTTATTTTCTTACTCTTCTATAATGAACAGAAATTTCTTTTACAATAAGAAAAATATAAACACATGTTGTAGTAATTGTAATATATTATACTAATTTTTAATGTTAGTACAAATATCAACAAAATTCTTCCTTCCCTCCCTTTCTCCCTTCAAAACTAGTTTCTCTCTCTCTCTCTCTCTCTCTCTCTCTCTCTCTCTCTCTCTCTCTCTTTCTCTCTCTCTCGGCCTTAACTCACTACACAGCTAAGGATGACCTAGAACTTCTGATAGTTCTGCCTCAAAATTATGATGCTGAGATTGGAAGTGTTCATATCACACCCAACTTTATACAATGCTGAGGCTGTGTGAAGTCCTCAGAGCTCTGTGCACTCAAAGCAAGCATTCTACCAACTAAGCTACATCCCTAGCCCTTTCTTCCTGCATTTTTTTAGAATTCAGATTAATATTTATTAACCAAATACATCACAGTATTGATTATTGGTTATCAAAAAGCAAATATACTTAAAAATTCATGTGTGAGACATTATTACTATCACTTTATGGAACTTCAAGGTAATTAATGATCATTTGCCAGAAATGCTCATTATATATTTAAATATAATAAATATAACTCCAAAGAAATCAAATGTAACTGATAATCATCTCATAGCTAATCTTGGTAAAGTGCTGTTTCCATACTGAAAAAAAAGTATATATTAAAAATCTACAATTATTGAAAGTGTTACATTTTTTCCTTCAGTATTCAATACCTTTACCATATCCTATGGTCCCCAAAGAGACTAGAGGTAAGGCCTTAAAACTCAACAATTTTTCCATTCATTGTTTCCTGGATGTTTAAAATTACAATATTCCTTTTAAAAAAATTTTTTTTAATTTTATTTATTTCTGTATGTGTATCAATGTACTGTCTGTGTGCGGGTCTGTGCACCCATGTCGTGCAATGCCGTGGAGATCAGAAGAGGGCGTCGGGTTCCCCTGGAACTGGAGTTCTCCTGGAGTTGGAGTTTCAGACAATTCTTGGCCGCCATGTTGGTGCTGGGTATCGAACCCAGGTCCTCTGTAAGAGCGGTCGGCGCTCTTAACCGCTAGGCCATCTCTCCAGCCCCTAAAATTACAATATTCCTAAATGAAGCTTTTCATGATACAAAAGTACTAGACACAAATTTTCAATGCTTCAAAATAATCTTTGGCTTAAAGTTGCCTTTCTGTTATTAGTTGGATGGTTCTAGTTAGTAGACACACAAGGGCACATTAGTTTTACTTGAATCAAAAGACTACTGAGCCACTGATCTAGAGGCAATAAATGGTTTATATTATGAAATCTGGCAATCAATTTCCCTGATACCCATAATGACATTTTAAATGCTCTCGAGTAAATAGTATTGCCAAGGAGCGTCTGACCTCTTCTCATGAATGACCTCTACCAACTGGTTAACAGCATGAACCAATGAGAGGAATTACTTGGGGAAAGAAAAGTCTGAAGACACAGGGGCAAATCTTCAACAGATAAATAAGACCAACTTAACTGCCCATGCAAGCACACAGACATCCCATGATTTGATTAAAGGATGAGCATCATCACTGCATGGCTCCTACCACAAGGAAGAACACTATGCCTATGAATATGTGTACCCTTCAGGTTGAAAGAAGCTGATTATTTTCTGAAATCATGTCCTCCGATACAAAAACTGGCATTTCTCCAAAATGTAAAGGTATTAAATAAACAGAGTAGGCAGATACAGTGAGAGAGGGAACTAAGTCACAAAACTGAATCTCAGCAAGGACATGTTCAACTTCATAACTCAAGGCTGTTGATTTCTTCTCTCTCTCCTTGAATAATCAAATGCAAATGGCTTTTAGCAATAGCAGCATTCAAATCCCACAAAAAATCAAGCAGCACCCCCTTAAAGAGTCCCTCCATCGGCACAAACTGCAAGAGCTTTATGTATAAAAATAAAAAAGTTTCGCTGAATGCCAATGATAATACAACACAACAAAACCTATGGGACACTTTAAAAGCAGTTCTAAGGGGGAAGTTTATAGCTCTAAGTGCCTACATCAAAAAAACAGAAAGAGCACAAGTGAATGATCTAACACTGCAGCTAAGAATACTTGAGAGACAACAAATGAACCCTAAATGCAGCAGACAAGAAGAAATAACAAAAATCAAAGCAGAGATCAATGAAATAGAAACAAAGAAAACCATAAAAAAATCAATGAATCCAAAAGTTGGTTCTTTGAAAGAATAAACAAGATAGACAGACCTCTAGCCCAGTTAACCAAAAGAAAGAAGGAACAACTCCAAATCAATAGAATCTGTGATGAAAGGGGAAATATCACAACAGACAATGAAAAGATCCAGACAATCATATGGGAATACTTCAAAAACCTATACTCTACTAAGTTTGAAAACCTAGAAGAAATGGATGAATATCTGAAATCCTGGGAATCACCAAAGGTCAACCAAGAAGAGATCAACAGCTTAAACAAGAATATATGAAGAAATTGAAGATATAATAAGAAGCCTCCCAACCAAGAAAAGCCCAGGCCCAGATGGTTTCATGGCAGAATTCTATAAAATATTTCAAAAAGAGTACAACCATTACTACACAAGTTGTTTAGAAGAATACAAACGAAGGGATTTCTCCCAGATTCTTTCTATGAAGCCAGCATCATGCTATTACCAAAACCAGGCAAAGATACAACCAAAAAGGAGAACTAGAGACCCATTTCCTTAACAAACACAAATGCAAAAATTCTAAATAAAATACTTGAAAATTGCATACAGACCCACATCAAGAAGATCATTCACCATGACCAAGTTGGATTCATACCAGAAATTCAGGGATGGTTCAACATATGAAAATCAATAAACATCATCAAACATATAAATGGACTGAAAGACAAAAAACATACAATCATCTTAATTGATGCAGAAAAAGCCTTTGACAAAATCCAGCATCCCTTCATGCTTAAAGTCCTAGAGGGAATTGTATTGGAGGGATTATTCCTCAATGTTATCAAAGCCATATACAGGAAACCCACAGCCAATATCATCCTAAATGGGGAAACAACAAAAACACTCCCTTTAAAGGTAGGAACTCGGCAAGGCTGCCTCCTGTCACCACTCCTTTTCAATATAGTGCTGGAAACCCCTGCTAGGGCAATAAGGCAAGAAAAGGAAATTAAAGGAGTTCTAATTGGAAAAGAGGAAGTCAAGTTATCCCTTTTCACTGATGACATGATCATTTACTTAAGGGATGCTAAGAACTCCAAAAGAAAACTCCTAGAAATGATTCAGAGCTTCAGTAAAGTGGAGGGATACAAAATAAACCTAGAAAACTCAGTAACCTTTCTTTACACCAACAAGCAACTGAAGAAGGAATACCAGGAGACCTTCCAGCTCACAATAGCCCCAAAACCAATAAAATACCTAGGAACAAACCTAACCAAATTGAGGAAGACATCAGAAGATGGACAAACCTCCCATGTTCATGGATTGGGAAAATAAATATAGTAAAAATGTCTATTCTACCCAAACTCTTGTACAGATTTAATGCAATCCCAATAAAAATCCCCAAAAGTTTCTTCACAGGCTTGGAAAAAAAAATCCTCAATTTCATTTGGAAAAACAAAAGACCCCAAATAGCCAAGCAACCCTGAGCAAAAAAAGCAATACAGGGGGGATCTCTATACCAGACTTCAAACTATACTACAGGGCTATAGTCATAAAAACAGCTTGGTACTGGCACAAAACAGACCAGTTGACCAATGGAATAAAAATGAAGATCCAAACCTGAGCTCATACAATTTCAGCCACCTCATATTTGACAAGGGGGCCAAGAAGACACAATGGAGGAAAGACAGCATCTTCAGCAAGTGGTGTTGGCAAAACTGGATCACCACTTGTAGAAGAATGAAATTAAACCCCTACCTCTCACCTTGTACAAAAGTCAACTCCAGATGGACCAAAGACCTCAACGTGAAACCCCAAACTCTGGAGGTGATAGAATAGAAACTTGGTAGTAGACTACAAGACATAGGCATAGGAAAAGACTTCCTAAATCAGACAGCAGCTGCACAAGAAATAAGATTGACAATTGACAAATAGGACCTCATTAAACTCAAAAGCTTCTGTACATCAAAAGAAACAATAAATGAAGTGAAGAGAAAACCCACAGAGTGGGAAGAAACTTTCACTGCAGATACATCTGACAAAGCATTGATCTCCAGAGTATACAAACTACTCAAAAAACAAAGAAGAAAGAAAACAAATGAATCACTCAAAAGATGGAGCAAAGAACTGAATAGAGACTTCACAGAGGAGGAATTAGAGATGGCTGAGAAACATCTTAAAAACTGTTCAACATCACTAATAATTAGGGAAATGCAAATTAAGACCACTTTAAGATATCATCTCACTCCAATAAGACTGGCCAGGATCAAGAAAACAAATGATATCAAGTGCTGGAGAGGTTGTGGGGAAAGGGGAACACTCATCCATTGCTGGTGGGAATGTAAACTTATACAGCCACTATGGAAAGCAGTGTGGAGAAAACTTGGAAGACTCAAAATGAGCTTGCCATTTGATCCAGTCATACCACTCCTGGGTATATACCCACAAGACTCATCTTACTGCAGAAATACATGCACAGCTATATTTATTGCATCCCTGTTCATAATAGCAAAAAGCTTGAACCAACCCAAATGCCCCTCAACTGATGAGTGGATACAGAAAATGTGGTACATGTACACAATGGAGTTCTATGCAGCAGTAAAGAAAGAGAACATCATGAACTTTGCAGGTAAATGGATGGAGCTAGAAGATATTATGTTAACTGAAGTAACACAGTCCCAGAAGAACAAACGATGAATGGTATCCCTCATCTGTGGATGCTAGCGTCAATAACCCAGTTGAAAATATTTCTTGTCTAGAGGGATGCATATTGAAAGAACAACAACAGAAAGACTGCATCAAAAACTGACTGAAATGGTGAATCGGGAGGGGTGAGTGGGTTGGGAGAGGGACACGGGTCTATATTTGATTAATGTATATTTAACTGATGCGAGTTCAACAAGTATCCAATTTTGCCCAAACTCTATCTACAAATTACATGGTATTTTAGGACTTAGTAAAAATAAAAATGTCATATTAAACAACATTGGTTTAAAGGTTTTGATAAAAACAGTGATACATCTGAGTTAATTGGAAATATAAATTGTTGTTGTTCACATTTGTTTTACTTAAAATCTGTATAACAATAACTTTGGGATTAACATATACAAATGTTCTCTATAATCTTTGTGTTATACAGTATCATCAAATAACATTCTCTTTTACCTGTAGGATAATTTAACTTAAGGAATTAAGTTTGCTTCCCAAATTAACAACATACAGTCACCCAAAATGGCTTGGGTAAATTTAATGAAATTTACACCTTGATTCCTGCCTATAGGTATATGTACTACAACTGCCTTTTTGAGACTCATGGGTCAAAAAATAAAAACCTAGAATTAAAATAATGGGGAGGGGATACAGTTATATATTAAACTTTTTGCCAAAAATTTTTTTCCATTTAATCTTAAAACTAACCATGGGAAAAAGATTTGTATGTTCCCACAGGTCAAAACATCACCAACTTAATGGCTGAGAAAGAAAAGATACAGACTTGCATTGTGTATGATGTACCAAGAAATACCAGCAGAGAAGTTGGCCCATCTAAGCATTAAAAGGGGGAAAACCCTCAGACTGCTACAGGCATCAAACATCTCTGTGGATCCTGCTTGTAACAACTGTTTATAATGAGTCCTTCTAGGTTCCGCGAAGTTTTAATATGAGAGACTTTCTTACCTCCTTTTCATAGAACAAAGAAAAATATGATGGTATAGTCAACCTCTAACTGTAAATTAAAGCTGACTGTTATAGAGGTTATCTCTTATAAAACCAGTAAAAACTGCTTTCTTTAATTGACTAGTAGACATAGCTACACCTCACCTGCCTGGAAATACTGTGAAGCAGTGGCAGCCATATGTCTGTATATCCCAAATCTAATTGGCTATTAGCTCTCTCCTTGGAGGAATAACTCATGGCTGATACCACAAGCATATCCTCTAGTGGTTAGGAGATGTTATAAGCCACAGTAAGACCTTGTCATCTTTTACAGAAAAAATGTAATTCATGGATTAGCATACCATCCAAACATCTGTGTCTATACCAAAATAACCTACCATAATAATTAGTACTGTTTAAATATCTATATATCTAATTGCCTGTGCTTCATTAGTAATATTGAAAAGTTATGAAAAGAAACAGCCAGAACTGGTCAGAGTCCAAAACGACATCTCCAGAGAAAGTAGACTGTTTTGCTTTTCATCCACCTGTGCCCCTTTTCTAAGCCTAGGAAACAATCTGCAGAAGAGGGGGCATGGTAGAATGTAAGGGCTGCGATTGGGGTGAATGCTGAAGCTACAGCAATATAGACTGGACACTTATTTGATCAACTTGATTAGACATACAAACCTCCCAGTTTGATGGTGGGACTCTTGGCCTGTGTGGGTTTAGGCACAACTGCTTGCAAATTGGTTCCATATGAAGGATGCTTGTACTCAAAATTTATTAATTATTGTTTAAAAAAAAGAAATAAGTGAAAGTAAATGTAAATAAATAAATAAATAAATAAATAAAAATAAAAAAGTTTCAACATCATAGAAAGGAGAACACTTTACCTTTGGCAGTTTCTTTCCTTCTAAAATATGCCATAAATGGCACTCAAGATTGGAAGCCATCCCTTCTAACAGAGAATATTGGCCTGGATGGTAGATGGTATTCTCTTCAGCCCAACTATTGAAGTACCCTTTGGCTACTTTATCTTTCCATGAAAGTGTTTCCAGCATCTTTCTTTCATTATAGGTTTTAAAATATTTGTTCCTCTGTCCAAACCATTTCCTATTTGTACTACAACCAATGTTAGATTTTTTAACAAGCCAGTTATTTCTAGAAAGAGGCTTCGGTTGAAATTTCTGTGTAAAATATTGTACAGCACAATCCTTTAAATTACTCAGTTTCACTTGTTCCTCTTTCCCCATGCACTCAAAGAGATGAATGTTCTCAGAGATTTTCTCTAACTGGCATTTATAAGAATGTACAACACTCTTCATGTTGTTAAGAAAAGATTTGGAATCACATGATGGGGAAAAAAGAGCTTTCCTGGTCATCTCAGTCCCAAAATTCAGCATCACCTTAGATAGCAGAGGATGAATGGCCTCTTCTCCCTTATAGTGGAGGCACACCACATAGACCTCTGAATTTCCTGCCTTGCTGGTACCAGGTTTGAAAACATGGACTTGGTCAAAGGAACAATTCAGCAGGTACATCAGGTTTACAAACAATGTTCAAACAAAGTAAAGAACTTGTAAAACAAAAGAGCCACCATTCCCAAGACTGGTCAGATTAGTGACAACTTCACAGTAATGCAAAAAGGAAACTAAAGCTTCTTGCTCATCTGGGTTTCCTTGGCAATCAAAACTCCCAGCTGCAGTGACCAAGTGAATGGTTGCCATGCTGCTTAGGAAAGCCTGAAGTCCAGTCAAATATTTCAGGGTCATGATATCACCAGTATTATCTGGACCAAAGCATCACCAGTGCAAAGTATTCACATTAAACTGGTCGTCCATAATCATCATGAGATTGTCATTTGTTTCATGGTATGGATTCAAGTTGTTAGCTACCCAACTCCACTCACAGGGAAACCTATGGGATTTTAAGTAGTGGTTGATACTGGCTATAAAAGCTCCAGGAGCTCCACAGAGGTGTAAGAATTTAGTTTTCCATTCTGAAATGCTTCCTGTGGAATATGTGGAAAGCTGCACAAAGTCTCATGGAATTTGCATCAGGACTGAGTGCAAAGTTCAGCATTCACAGACTTTTTCACATGAGAAGTGATTTTTCCTGCTTTATTGGTGAAAGCAGTGTGCTTGTGCCACTCATCCAGCTTCTTATCAGGGAGGAGGTTTTTCACCTCATTTAGGGACTTCTTCAAGTTAAGAAATGCATTAAATTCTGTGTGGTCATGCGTGAAAATCTCAGTGGGATCTGGTAACTGCCACCCATCATCAAGTGGCTTAGAGTAAGAAAAGTTTTTGGCAAAGAGTTTGAAAAATGTCAGCTAGAACATCTGGGCTGAAAGACTCAGAACTTCTAACTGCTGAACTGGCGGTTTTCTGCGCTTACTCATTTTCAAATCAAATTAAGATCTGGGCCTGTGCAGCCACGCTCTCACTTGCTCTAGGGGATCCAGGTGCAGGGTCCCCCATTCCGGCAGCCTAGAAGGGGGAGTGCAGCTCCTGGTCCTGAGCCCTGTCACCCCGGGGAGGTAGACAGCATTACCTTCGTTCATGCCCATTAGGGCTGCACAGTGCACAGCACAGCAGCTGCACTTCACCCATGCTCACCAGAGGAAGCCATCATCCTGAACTTCCCTCTTCCTGCATTTCTTACTCAAATCTCCAGTTCCATTAGTTTTTAAATATATTTTTATTGAATTTTTGTGAATTTCATACATAATATCTTAGTCCTCTTTATAACCTCTTCCCCATTGGCACTTTCTCATAGCACCCAATACTGAATTTCATGATTCTGTCATTTATGTTAAGGCCTATTGAGTCAAGTTAGTGTCCTCTGACATCCCTTATTACAAGTTCATCCACTGGTGTCTACTCAGCCTATCTAGAGTCATTCCCTTGATTTATACTAGCTCTTCCTCATTCCACAGTAATCAGCTGCTCAATAGCTCTTCAGCTAAGATTGGGACCTGCTGCCAATTTCTTCATTTCTATGCTAGGGTTTGTTTGAGTTTGCATGGGTCTTGAGAATGTTATCATCATTGCTGTGAGTTCATGTAAACAATGTCCAAGGAGACTGTAAGACTCTATTTCCATATGATCATGCACCTCCTTCCTTGGTTCTTACAAACTTTCTGCCCCCTCTTATGTAATGGTCTCTGAGTCCTGGATTCATTGCCCTCTGTTGCATAAGGGAACTTCATTGATAAGAGTTGACAGATGCATTAGTAGTCTCTCTACTCCTTGTTCTACTATGTTCCAGGAGTCTTAAGTGTAGAGATTCCATTGTAGATGTGTCACTTAGGGTTGGCCATTTCACAGACACTTAGCCTCTTTTTTACCAACTGTGGAACTCTGTAATACATTTCTGTTGCAAAAGAAGCTTATTTGATGAGTGATGACTGGCATTCTTGTATGTAAATATAAGGATCCATATTTTTCACATACTAAAAGATTACATTTGTCCAGGGATGTGATAGCCTTGTGAAAACCTTGGGGTCTTCTCTATGTCTATATCTATGACCAGTTCAGCCACATGAACTATGTAAGCTATGCTTACAGTTCCACACATGAGTTTCCTCCCACTGAGTGGGCTTTAGGTCCAATTAAGTAGCTGTTGATTACTCCTGAGATAAAAGTGCTATGGCCCCAATATAGTTTGCTTGGCTTGTCATTGCTATGGTTGTTAAGCCTAAAAGCTGGGGTTGGATATTCAATTGATGTTTTCCCTTAGCAGCTTGCATCGTGTTCTCCAAATCTATGAGAGCTAGTCTTCAAGGAGCTGGCTTCCAAGTCAGTGCCAGCACCATTTCTTCAAGTCCCGTGTCTGAAGTATGTCCTGTCTTCAGAAATAGGGTCTTATCTTCAAGTTCTGAGGGCCAATCAATGGCTGTAGCAATAGGCTATGTAATTCTGAGAGTCTCTTGGACTACCCTGGCCAACAACCTGAAGGGAAGTTTCTCCTATCTGGAACTATTTCTTGTTCTGTACCCTTCAGTACATGGACTCATGTTGAGATTATATGTGTAATTGTTCAGTAGGTCTTGAACTAAAAAAAATCCCTTTAGTGTTTTATACCAGCTAAGCATTATCTCTCCTGTCTCTCTTTTTAACCCTCTCTCATCCCTCTCCAGTTAAGATACCCCCATTTCCCCATTTCTCCATTGATAATACCTGTCTCCTGTGATTCCCCCACCTCTTGAGCTCTTTCTCCCTATTTACCTGCTATAATTCTTTGTATAGCCCTCCTCCACCTCCAAATTTAAATACCTCCATTTTATCCATTTCCCCCTTAGTAACACCTGTATCCTAGTGTTTGTTCCTCTCTTTAGGCTCCTTCTTTTCCTTTACCTTTATGAAAATGAAAAGAACTTTCCATTTCTCAGGCTCCTCCAATTACATCAGGATTTATACTTACATATACATACATATATTTAGATCCAGGATCCAAAAATGAGGGAGCATATATGTTGTTTTCTGAGTCTGTATAATTTCACTTAGTATAACAGTTTCTAGTTTCATTCATTTACCTGCAAATTTCATTATTTCATCTTTCTTTACCACCGAGTAGAACTCTGTTGTGTAAATATGTAGGGAAATCCAGCTTGAATTGTGGGCTAGCTTTCCGAATAGCATGCCTCAGGGCACCACGTGGCTGAGGGTCTGGCCCCACCCCAAGGAAGAGCAAGCAACATGGCTGAGGTGCATGATGCTGGGTGGGGCAATGGTGTGCAGTGGCATGGAGATGGGGACTTATGATTGGTCCTGGGAACTGACGTTATTTAGTTTATAGAAGCAGGCTGTAGCAAGGAATAAATTTGAATTTCATATTAACAACATCACAGAATTCCCAGCCATTATTTGTATTAATTATAGGGTGCATACAGGCTAAGATAGGCCTGCATTTCGTTCAGGTGGCCAGTGGGTTAGAAAGAAATTCCTTTGTGGATCAACAATCTGGGTAGCTGGTGGTGTGAGTGGGTATTGGCTGAAGGGAGGTGATCAGCCATCAGCCTGAAATTCCTGTCCAGGCTCTGGACAGGTGAGAAGCCACAGCCAAGAGTGGAATATGTATCTCATGGCTCCAGGTTAAGGGCCTGAGTTGAAAGTATCATCCAGGCCAGGCTATGGGAATTAGCCAGCTGGCCTCTGCACTGAGGGGTCAGCTCCACACAGTGTCCACAAAGCAGGCACTGTGTCCCCATTCCCCTTAGCAGGGCTGCCTGGTCCCTGTTCAGCATAAAAAGAAAGCTTCCTACATAAATGTACCACATTTTCATTGTCCACTCATCAGTTGCAGAACACTGAGTTTGCTTCCATCTCTTTGCCATTGTGAAAAGAGCAACAATAAACATAGATGTGTAAGTAACTCTGCAATAGGATGAGTCCTTTGGGTATATGCCAATGGGTGGTATAACTGGGTCAATGGTAGTTTCATTTTTTAGTTTTTAAGCTGATTTCCATAGTATTTGCATGAGTTTGCAATCCCACCAGCAGTGAATAAGCATTCTCTTTTCCCCATATCCTCACCAGCATTTGGTATCATTTGTTCTTTTGATCTTAGCCAATGTGACTGGGGTAAAATGAAACCTTAAAGTGGTTTTAATTTGAATCTCCCTAATTACTAATAGCGTGGGACCTATTTAAAGATGTTTCGTATCCATCTTTATTTCTTCTTTTGAGAACTCTCTGTTCAGATCCATAGCCCATGTTTTAATTGGGTCGTTTGTTCTCTGGATTCTTTGTTTTTTGAGTTCTTTATATATCCTAGATGTTAAACCTTTGTCAGATATGTCACTGGTGATGATTTTCTTCCACTCGATGGCTTTTCTCTTCACTAGTTGTTTCTTTTGCTGTAGTTTAATGAGGTCCCACTTGTTGATCATTGATCTTAATTCCTGAGCAACTGATGTCCAATTTAGAAAGTCCTTTTCTACACGCCTATAGTTGTAGGGAGGTTACCGCCAATGTTTTCTTCTAACATTTTCAGAGTTTCAGGTTTCACGTTGAGTTCTTTGATCCATTTGGAATTGACTTTTGTGCAAGGTGAAGATCCAGTTTTGCCAGCACCCATTTTAATATGACACTGTTAATGATAGAAATAGGAGGAAGCTGTGCCCTTCACAGAGGAGTCTGGAGAATGGAACAAGGAATGAAGGATCACATCTGCAGCAACTGCAATCTCTATATAACCTAAGAAGGGAGACTGTGTCCAGAATGTCAAGAGCTAAGACACAAAGGCAGGCATGTCGAGGAGACAAAAGGACCTGGCACAAAGTGACATTGGAGGAATTGATGGAGGGGAGCTTTTGGTCCAGAAACCCCTGTGGTATGGGGCTTTTCATTTGTATGGGGAAAAGTACTGCTTTGGCACAGGACACCCCCACAGGAGGTACAGAGTTCAGCCACCTCAAGTTCCACCACTCAGTGGGTGAGACAGCAAACTGGGTACACAGTCCCTACAGAAGAAAGGGCCTGTAACTCATGTTCTTTCCTCCTCTTTCTTTTTTTAAAGTAATAGTATTCTACCTGTGCCAAAATTCTAGAGTTTCTGGTTCTGGAAATAGTCATGCGCTGTAAGATCTATGTTTCATCAAGTGTGCTGTGTTCTGCCTTCATGAAAACTACTAGAAACTTTGCATTTGGGTTAAAAGAGTCACATAAGCTGGGCGTGGTGGTGCACACTTTTAATCCTAGCACTTGGGAGGCAGAGGCAGGCAGATCTTTGTGAGTTCAAGGCCAGCCTGATCTACAGAGTGAGTTCCAGGACAGCTAGGGCTACAGGGAAACCCTGTCTTGAAAAGACCCCCCCAAAAAGAGTCACATAAATAGAAGATATTAACTTTGAGTAATATGTAGGACAAAATTTTTGCTCTCAAAAAAGTGTACAGAATTTGTAATTATGGTCTTTTAGGTTTATGGAATATTGTTCATTCTATTAAAAGGAGGAAATTGCCTTTGAGTCTTCAGCTTTCCTGGGAGAGAGGGGTGAGCAGAGCTAGCTCTATTACTGGGGCCCAGTCCACTGGCCATTGTGTGAATGTGGGAGGCTGCAGGGTCAATGTTCTGAGGATGACAGAGACTTTTCCTTAACCTAATGAACTACATCCATTTCCTAATGTGATCCTTCTCAAAGTTACACTGGCTTGAAGTTGTTCTCCCCAGGTTCTGATACTCGAAGTATGACTCAGATGCATAATTTCTCTGCATATAGAAAATAAAGAACCTCCCTTAAAACCCTTCTGGAGATACAAGACTCCTTATTCCCCTCTGCTTCCTTGTCATTTGCTTTACATTCATGTCTACTTTGGGAACATATGCAAGTATGTTAAGAAATAAGTCTCTCCATAAAACTTGAGACCTTAGTAAAAAGACAAAAAGAAAAAAAGAGAGTACAGTGGTTTGGCCTGTCTTCAATTCTTACTGGCAAGTGCATCTTTCCTGTGGCTGCCACCACTTTTGGCACTCCTCAAAGACATGAGACACAGCTTTATAACTTTCCAATATGGACTGAAGACTCATGTCTCCCCAAGAATCCTCCAAGCCTTCAATGCCAGATGGGGACTACTGAGATACCCAGCTTGTGGACAAAACAGTTAAGGGGATTTCAGCCTCATCAGAATATAGACTGCCATTGTTGGACTACCTGGGCCATATCACGGAGGCCAGTACAGGGGTATCAAGATAGGAAGCATGCTTACTGGACTTGATTTGGGGGACCACAGAAGGGAAAGACCCCAATGTGGAGCAAAAGTGCAGGATTGATGGTTGTTTGGGATTGCCAAGGAGGAACATTTGAGCACTTCCTTAAGGAAAACATGACATCTTTTAGGGAAAAAAAAATCTTCCGGTTCAAGTGATATGTGTACGTATGTATGTATATATATATGTGTGTGTGTGTGTGTGTGTGTGTATATGTATATATACTGTAGCAGTACAAGTTGGAGAGAACAACAACAAAAGAACTGAAAAAAAACTCTGGAAAGACTCAGAAAAGGATGCAGGACATGTACGGCAGAGTGCAGGGACTCAGGTGGGGTGGGGGGCATGGAAAGGGAAGAGAATCTAGATTCGATTGAGAAATGATGTATGACTTATGGAAAAAGTTTAATAACAATAAAAAATAATAATAAATTTTTAAAAAATTTTTAAAGAAATAGGTCTCTCTCCCTCTCTCTTAATTTGGCAAAATGTGGGTTTCTTGTGAAATTTCTAGAAAGATTACTAAGACAAGGAAGAGTCCATCTTGAAAGTAGTTTTGTTTTATTTACTTCCTTCTTGAATATTTTTTAATTAATTTAGGTAAACCAAACCATTTTGTCTCTTAGAATACTCTTTTGAGCTTCCTTCATATGCTCATTGACTCCAACGAGAAAAAAATGTGAGTCTGCTGTCAGATTTGTTCTGTCCACAGAAGTGGAATCTAGAGAGGCATTGTCCTACATAGCTTCCAGGAGGCCTGGTAGCCAAAGCCTCATGGCCACTAGCCCCACTCTCCTCAGAGATATTAGGCTCTCCACTAGCTTCACATTGAGCACCAAAAGCTAGCCAATCTCTCCAAACTCCCACTGCCATTAGCTTTTCTGAGGGTGGCAGTGTTCCTTTTTTAAGAGTTTTAAATATATTTATGTATGTCTTCCTTTCCCCATTTGTCTTTGAAAAAGGTAAGAAGCTAACAGATAAAAATAAGTTACAGATAAGCTGGAGGCCAAAATACACTATGTAACTAAAGAATCACAGTCAGTGTACCCCAGGATCAGGCCCCTCCCCTCATCTCAGGTCAGAGATGAGGGGAGGGGCCTGATAGCTTGATGTTCCAGCAGAACAACCTACAGGGCCAACCTGATTGAGATGATCATCCAGACTCCATCTCCACATAACAACACAGCAAAACTCTGACCTCCTGGCAATTTATTCTCAAAACATCTGTTTTAGTTAAAAAACAACTGTTCTGGTTCACTGACAGGGATGTTAATTTGAGCCCCAAGTCAACCCTGATGGCTGCCAGATGTTTTGTTCTGGGTAATTCTCTCATTGTTCCCACTTCTATTGGCTACTGGGTCACTGAGCAAATGTCTCAAGGAGACAGAAAACCAGTGGTTTGTTAGGTTAAAGAATATGTTGATGAAGTGCACATGTCTTGCAGCAGATATATCCACTTATAAAGACTAAGATTTCCCAGACCAATCTGCTAAGGAGGAAAAATGAAGAGTTGCATCTTATTTTTCCCACTGGGCCCAGGACAACTACCCTCTAAATGCTAGGTGCCCAAGTTGGACAAAAGGAGGCTCTGCACCTGAACTGGGAACTCAGAGCTCAATTCATTTGGAAGAAGCCTCACATTCCTCACTTTCCCACTGTGGATTTTCTTTGAAGAATACTGAAAATGAGAGGATTGAATCCTGTCAGGCATTTATATCTCTGGAAATGAGTGTTAACAAGTTGCATTCTGAAATGGACTGCAGACACAATGCTATGGAGAAGTAGAAGCTGGGCCTGACATGCAAGGTGGGTCAGAGGGTCCTCCATTCCTGGGCTTGAATCCTGCCCTCTCTAATGTCTAGGGTAGTGCAGGCCTAGGCTGGAGCTCACCCCTCCCAGTACGCCTCCACAGGGAACTGCAGAGCAGACCTATAGGACTTGTGAGGGTTGTTACCCTGCATCCATGGTTAGTGCAAGGAATGCAGGACACAGTCCTTTCAGACCACATTGGGCATAAGTAGCAGTCAAGTATCTGATGGTTTGGCCCTGATTTCTTCTGAGAAAATTCTGAAGGCTATTGTGTCACTCCAGGCCCAGAGAATCTAGCAGCCATGCAAATGTACTGCCCCCTTGAAAAGGCCAGAGAACACTCCAGGTCTTCAGGTGGCCCTGTGTCTGTGACCTGGAGCACACAAGAAGACATCAGTCCATAGGCGTCCTGTGACTTTCCATGCAAAGTACAAACCAAATACCTGGGCTATACAGGGCTCCCTGCAACTCAGGGTCCCTCAAGCAGGTCCCTCCCCAGCCTCCAGAGCCCACCAAGTGACTTCCTTACTGTGTTCCTCCAGCAGCTCCTACTGACAATTGAAGCTTAAGTGCATCACCCATGTATCATGCACAGTATCCACTCTGGCAGCCAGCCACAGGCTGTGAGGTCCTGAACACAGGGAAAGCTGGTCCACTTATCCTGTCATTAACCTTGTGCCAGCCAGAGAGCACATATGCAGCACATAGTAGAAAAGTCCATCCATTACGTGCCTGCCATGTGCCCATGGCACGTGCCCTGCCATGACCTCATCTTCACAACAGTGGCAGTAGTGGCCCTTACTCTGGGAACATGTGGGAGGAAGCCTCAGAGTTCTGCAGACCAGCACATTGGAATTAAGGAACACTGCGATCAGTGCATGTAAGATGTGACAAAGTAAAAGAAAGCCAAAGCTAGAAAAAGGCCATGATTATAAAAATTCAGCAGCTGAAATTGAGAACTCAATAAATAAAAAGAAGAGGTAGTTAGGAAATAGAAGGTTCTAGAGCAGACTCAGAACATAGCACACAGAGAATCAGAGAAGCTCAGAACAGGAAGCACAAGAGACTACAGTGGAATCTGAATGAGAATAAAGATTGCAGAGGAGCAGAGGCACTGAGCAAGGTTGCTGGAGAAACTTCCAGACTAGCACAAGACAGCTCACCTGGCTCCAGAGCCTCTAAATCCAGGAGCCAGAGTAGGCATGAGACAATCAGCTAGGTGCATAGGAATTTTCCAAGCACACATAGAAAAAGTTCTTAAAAATTATGTTTAATTTTTGCAAAATTAATCACAATAAAGTCACTGTGACATGACTGACACCCACCTACAAAGTCCACGCTTGAAAACTATGCCATCTAGTTACAATAAACAAATCATACAAAAACAGGTTGGACACATCTGTGTCTTAGAAGAAATAAGTTAGACAGAGCTCCCTACAAAGACCACCCAGCCACTTAGAGGGGGAATTCAGAGAAACATTCCAAATCTAATTATTGCAGTGAAACCTAAATTACTTGGGTATATTAGGTACTGTTGTGTCCTGTGACAACTTCAGGGAGGAAGGCCTCATTTTACTGTTTCACCTATGACCCCTTCTTACATATGCATCTTCTTCAGACCACAGGCCCAGGGTCCTAAAGGCCATACCTGTTTTCATAGGAAGACTTGGATATGGTTTTGGTTTTTGCCACCGTGTGAATATTTTCACAGAAACAGAAGCAGGTAGAAACCACCCAACCAAAAAGGAATAGATAGAACCTCTGGTCCTGGACACATATGGAGCCAGGAGCTCCAGTCACACCCAGGGCTTGCTGACCACTCCCAAGTCAGCCCCATGGTGCTCAGGCATTCTTTGTCATCTGATGAAGTACTGTTGTTTTTATTATGTCAGAAAGCCTAGGTACACATGGAAAATAGAATGGTGTGGGATGCATACAGGAAACCTTACCTACATACAAAAGTTAAATGGTCTCTGAGGGAGAAACATTTATGTTTTTCTAGAGCCAAATCCTTTGCCTTTCTCATGAACATGGCCCTGACCATCGGAAAGACTCATGGGACAATTCCACTGTTCCATGCTAGTATTTTTTGGCAGCTCTTGCTTGACTAAAGAGAGGAAGCAAGTCAAGTCAAGAAAAACACTAGATAGTGCTAGGCACCAATGGTTAAATTCAAAACATCAAACAAAAATCAGAATTTAGGAGAAACTATACTCTCTACTGTGGGATTGAAGCTTCTCAGTGGAAGGATATTGATTAGAGTCTTACTAATTCTATATTTTGATATTTTAAGATTAAAGCTGTCATTAACCCTTGGAAAATAACCACAGTTTAGATAAACATAGATTTTTTTTCTTCATATGACTGAAATGGCATTACCAAATCATGCAGGAGCACAGACTTTGTTTCATCGAAATAGGAAATAGAGGCAAAGATATGGCCTCAGTCTCCACTCAGGAAATACATTCAGGGAAGGAATGACTTCTCAATGCTTATTTAATTTAGTTATATTTCTTTTTTTTTTTTTTTTTGATCAAGCTCCGAATTTTTTATTAGGTGCCTGGTTTATAAAGACAAGCGAGCAGGAATTTTGTGGCGGGAAAGGGGGTCGGCACAGTTCGGCGGGATGGAGAGGGTGCACCTGGAGAAGTGCCAGAAGCTATTAGTTCCTGGTACTGTGACCCCAATACCTGTTGCACTCGTAAATTTCTGAGATAAGCAAGCTGCACTCACAAATTCCTGAGGTAAGCAAGCTAGTAATTTTCTGCGAGCATGTCTGACAGCTTTGGCTCCCCCGGCATCTCCTCCCTTTCTGTAACTTAAATGAAGTGGGTGAATGAGAGAGGACCTCTTTTGCAGAAGAAAAAAAGGGGGGGGGAATTAACCATAAGGGGGAAGTATTGACCTGATTCCTTCCACAGGATAAATACTGATTTTCCCACAATTTATATGGCTTTTGATGTCTTTTGGGGAGGAGAGGCAGAGCCTTTATCCTTTTTGTGGAGAAAGCTTACGATGAGTGCCTTGAAGATTGACATCAACCTCTATACAAATCAGGTTTGCTTCACGAGAGACTCAGAGGCAGACTATAGGGTCCTCTCCCTGCAGTGCTCAGCCTTGCACCCCTTGCCGGTGCCCACGCCATGCCAAGGCTGGTGTGCATAAATCGGAGTTTTATGCAGCTCCTAAAGGAAGGAGGGTAACAAGATGTTCCAGCAAGATAAGTGCTTGGACAACAAGCTGGTCAGCAGATCCCCTGGGGGACATGACCCAACAGAAATCCCCTTCTTTATATATAAATGAGTAAACTTTATTTTCACACTAAGGCCAATTAATATCCAAAAATCCCAACCATGAAGTAAGCTGATTGTCAAGCATAAGCAATGAATGTAAGTAACATTCATGTAAAACCAATTTGCAAGTATCTATGTTCATATTTTGAACAAACCAAGGTTCCCATAGTCCAATTGGAGAAGCTTGTATGCACAAGCATGTTGATCAAACAAGAGTCCAGTCTATATTGCTATAGTCTCATGATTCACCCCAATTTCTCCACAGCCTTTACATTCTACCTCGCCTCCTCTTCTGCAATTTGTTCCCTAGTCTTTGGGAAAGGGGCACAAGTGGGTGAGAAGCAAAGCAGTCTATTTTCTCTGGAGACGTCGCTTTGGACTCTAGACTGTTCAGGCTCTTTCGCTTCAAGGATTGACAGCTTATCCAGGGTACCTTTTAAATCCTACTAACAAAGCATAAGCAATTGGACATACAGGCATTTAAACAGGCATTTAAACAGCACTAACTATTATGGTTAGCTAAGCTGTGAGCATAGACATAGATGTTTGGATGGTATGCTAATCCACAAACTGTGATTTCTCTATAAAAGATGACAAGTTCTTACTGTGACTTATAACATCTCTTAACCACTAGAGGACATAAGCTTGTGGCATCAGCCATGAATTATTCCTCCAAGGAGAGAGCTAGTAGCCAATTAGATTTGGGATATATATAGACACATGGCTGCCACTGTTGCACAGTATCTCCAGGCAGTTGAGGTGTAGCTGATACTGACAAAGGAGTCTTGCTTGACTCAAGGAGACCAATATTTTGCTTTATTGCATTAGTGGCCTTTGGTAACGCTCTCTGGCATTTCAGAGGCCAACTGTACATTAGCAAGCAACGTCTCAAAACATTTTTTCATGCTTATACCAGGTCTTTGACAACAGGGACTTACCACCTTTCTCCTAGCTGATATCCCATTTTTATAGGCAAAAGGCCTTTATAATTTTGTGGGCTTGGATCCCCCAGCCAACATTTCCTTGGTAGAACAATCCATTGCTGACTTCAGAGCTCTCCTGTATTAACATATTTTGCTCAATTACACAGCTTATAAATTACTATTATATTTGGCTCCAAATAGAGAAGTATCCTTTCACAGTTCCCATGCCTATCAGTCAAATTAAAGAAAGTAGTTATACCTGTTTTATAAGAAATTACCACTATAACAGTTGGCTCTAATTTACAGTTGGGGAATGACTTCATTACCATCATGTTTTTCTTTTTCCTATAAAGGGGAGAGGTATGAAGGTTTCTCAGCATCTGGAAAGTAAACTTCATCAGGGCCCACTACAGTTATCCCAAATAGAATTCAGAGAGATGCTCAGTGTCTGTGACTCAGGCAATCTGAGGTTCCTTTTTCTTTAATGTTCAGATGGGTCAGCCTCTCTGCTGGTATTTCCCAGTCCATCCTGCACAGCCAAAAGTTGTGTGTTTTCATGTATTTAGGTTGGTGTTTTTGCCTGTGGAAAAATACAAATCTCCTCCCACTGTTAGTCTCAAGACCTCAAAATTAAAAATTTATCAAAAGGTTTAGAATATAGAAGGAATATTATACCACCTCCCCCTTTCTGTTTTTAAAATTTTTATGTTTTGATCCATAGATGCCCAAGTTGTATTACACCTACCCATAAACAGGAACCAAGGTGTAAGTTTTCATCAAATTTACCCAAATTGTTTTTCATTGACTATATGCTACTCATTTGGGAAGTGAACTCAAACTTAATTTCTTTAAATTATCCTACAAGTAAAGGAGAAATGTTACAAGGTGATACTGCACAACACAGAAAAATACAGAGACCATTTGTGTACCTTAACCCCAAAGTTATTGTTGGAAATTCAACACAGATTACAAATAAAACAATTAACATTTCACATTCCCAATTAGTTCAAATGTATTACCATTTTAAACTGCAAACCATACAAAGTAGATTTTAATAGCTATCTTTCTCCAAGCTCTTGGCCTTTTCCAGGCCTGGCATGAAAACCTGCTTTAAAGATTTTTCAATATCTAGCTCTTATTAAAATTCTTTTACAGTTCTTATGCCCATCAGTTAATTAAAGACTGGCTAGATATGCCCCATGAGATGTTGTTACGATCATTACCATCTTGATTTTTTTGTTGTTTTTTTGTTTTAGTGGGAGCTTCTAGGAAGCTTCCTTTGTCTAAGGGGAGGGGACATACAGTGCCCACTTTGTGGACATTGTGGGGAACTGGTCTCATTGCATAGAGGTCAGTCAGTCACTTCTGTGACCTGACCAGAGAGGTAATTTCCTACTCGGGTCCTTAGCCTGGGACAACAAGACACGTTTCCCACTCTTGGCCATAACTTTTCACCTGCCCAAGTCCAGGACAGGAATTTCACACCAGCTTCCCAGATTGGTGGTCCGCAAAGGGAGCCTTTTTCCAAACCAACTGGTCACCTAAATGAAATGCAGGCCTCAACACCAGCTACCCACTGGTCACCTGAACAAAATGCAGGCTTAGCCTGTATGCGCGCAAAAAATTTAAAAATGGTGGCCACGAATTCTGCGATGATGTTAATCGGAATTCAATTTTTTAAAAAACTTTTTATTTTTTATTCCCAAATACCCAAAAACTTATTAACACTTTAATACAATGAAAACCTGCTTGCATCTTTGTTTTAAATATTGAAAGAGTGTAACCAGTTAGGTGGCAGTGTACATCCATTATTTTAAATTTTTTATTTATTTTTTTTGTTTTTTTTTTTAATTTTTATTAATTTTTTATTTATTTCTTTATGTGTATGAATGTACTGCCTGCATTCAAGTCTGTGCACCCGTGTCGTGCAATGCCGCAGAGGTCAGAAGAGGGTCTCGGATTCCCCTGGAACTGGAGCTCTCCTGGAACTGGAGTCTCAGACGGCTCTTGGCCGCCATGTGGGTGCTGGGGATTGAAACTGGGTCCTCTGTAAGAGCGGTCAGAGCTCTTAACCGCAAGGCCATCTCTCCAGCCCTATTTTAAATTTTTTAATAGACAACCCATAACTGTTTAATATAAATTTGCGTCTTGAGAAGGAAGGGCCAAGTTCCAACTCAGAGGCAATGTTTTTGCTGGTAACATGGCTGTTAAAATTATAATATACTTAGAACACAAATATACTCATCCATACACATGTGTGCACACACATACATACATACACACATACATACATAGAAAGATTTGTTAGGTTGACCTGTAAGAGAAGAAAGCCATATTTTTTGTTGTCCAATGAAAAACATGAAATTTTTATAATTTGTTATAGGGTTATTTTTACATAATTAGAATAAATGTCCTAGTAACTCATAAAACAGCTGAGATCCATATGTCACTTGCTTTCAATAAACTATACCTAAGGTTTACTATTTTTTCCCTATCCTGTCCCTTCTGGTTAATAACTTCTTTTTTTAATTTCTTTTATTTATTTATTTTATTATGTGTATGAATGTACTGTCTGCATGTAGGTCTGTACACCCGTGTTGTGCAATGCCGCAGAGGTCAGAAGAGGGTGTTGGATTCCCCTGGAGCTGGAGTTAAAGATGGTTCTCAGCCGCCATGTGGGTGCTGGGGATTGAACCGGCTGGTTAATTACTTCTAAGCTGTTCCTCTGCTAAGCCTAACTGTCCCTATATTATTTACAAATCTAAAGATTGAGGATTCCCAAAAGTAGACAGGCCAAAGTTGTTTGTAGTCTTGGAATGATCTATCTTGTCTTGCTATTAATGTCTTTGCAAGAATAATAATTATTCATAATCACAACAATTATAACCATTATTAATTATTATTAATTATCAATAATTATTATTAACCATTATTAGTCACAACAATCATTAATAATTATTATGAATAATTGTCAATAATAATAGCCAACAACAATGAACAATTTACCATTAGACTGAATTTTTATCAATTATTACCAATAATTATATTTAATAACAATAACTATAACTATTAATAACAATTACTAACAATAACAACAATCTATCATTAAACTGAATAATATGCATACTATAAACCCAATTAAAAATTGTTAACACTAGCCGGGCGTGGTGGCGCACGCCTTTAATCCTAGCACTTGGGAGGCAGAGGCAGGCGGATCTTTGTGAGTTCAAGGCCAGCCTGGTCTACAGAGTAAGTTCCAGGACAGCTGGGGCTACAGGGAGACCCTGTCTCAAAAAGACCAAAAACAAACAAACAAACAAAAATTGTTAACACTAAGGGGTATAAAGTAAACATTTTCTATGAATTGAATCTATTTTTGTTTATAGTTAGCTAAATAGATTTAAACCTGTAGGATTATAATGAATTAAAAGCAGGAGCTCACATTCACTCACACATATACACAGCTTGAAGATGGGCTTAAAGAAACATAAAACAGTTTTATTCAAAAAATTTCTTATTTAAATTGAACCAAAATATCAATTTACGTTGTTAAAGAGACTTTTACCAATGTTCCTAAAAAAAAGACAATTTATTGGAGCAAGTTTGTTTTGTTAGAACTTCAAGGCCTGTAAATTCTACTAGACTTTAAGTTAAACATGCTGAGATGGATTCAAATTACTTAAGTGAAACAACTTGGTAGGGTGGAGGTCCACAGTCTGTCTCCCAAGTATTGGAATCAAAGCTGCACCTTTAAAACACAATGAACACTGCCCTGGGCTCTTGCCCGAGACTTTATGCTTCCCAGTGAAACACAGAATACTGTAAAGCCAGCCCTTCCCCCACCAGCCATTGGCTGTTTCCAGAGCAGGAGAGGGGCACAGAACAAACATTGGACTAAATTAACCAGAGTATCTACAAACAGCTACAAACTGAAAAATGTAACAGCTTCATATTCTGCCTTTAGTCTTTTCTTTTTTTTTTTATTTTATTTATTTATTTTCTATGGGTATGTATGTACTGTCTGCAGGTAGGTTTGTGCACCCGTGTCGTTCAATGCTGCGAAGGTCAGAAGACGGCGTTGGATTCCCCTGGAACTGGAGTTCTCCTGGAATTGGAGTTACAGGCGATTCTCAGCCACCATGTGGGTGCTGGGGATTGAACCCAGGTCCTCTGCAAGAGCAATCGGCGCTCTTAACCACTAGGCTATCTCTCCATCCCCCTTTAGTCTTTTCAAGGCAGGGCTTTCTTACAGTCAGAGCTGGCCGGGAGGTCACTCTGTAGACCAGACTGCCCTGAGCTCACAGACATCCCTTTGGATTAAAGGCACGGGCCACCACCAAGCCTGGAATTTACAAGCTCAATTTGCATCACAGAAGATTGGCCTCTTGGGGGAAGTTTAAAGAAGGAAACTTCAGCAGAATTAAGCACTATTTTACATTATCTACAGAAAAAAAAATTGAGGACACCTTTTTTTAAAAACACATTTAGCAAGCCAATGTTGGTAGATTAATTCCTGGGTGGTTGCCTCTACAACCCAAGCCTGTCTGTGCAAAGGTGCAAATGAACACCTCTATGGAATGCTTGCTGCAAAATGCTCTGCGGGCATGCCTGTCCTTCCAGACTCTGTGACTTTCGCTACCTGTACTGTGGCCAGAAGGCTGAAGCCAGGACCCCAGGCTGCAGAGCAGATTCTAAGCACATTTGAAAACCTCTAGAAGGCAAAGAATTTCTTAAGATCCTTTTTCTTAACCCTAATTCCTCGTATCCTGAGGGACTCCTTGAGACCCTTTAAAAACAAATCATGTTTGTCTAATGTCTGACCCATGTTTGCGTCACTTTTCCTACCATTCCAGATCAGTCTCACAGGCAGGTCACTCTGGTAATTTCCATGCTGACCACTCTTCGCTTTCCACTCTTCACGAAGAAAAGCGTGGTGATCCAGATGCAATGAGGCCTCTTTGTGTGTAGCAACGTTCAATCAAATCCCTGTTCCTCAAGGCCACGTTGGGCGCCAAAGGTGCCCTGGCCCATGGGGTTTTCAATGCAGACTCTTGCAGAGACCGGTCTGAGTCATCAGCATTTGTTGTGCCCGAGTCTGAGTCAAGGACATGGGCTCCTCCGAATGATCTGGAGTAGGCAGCTATCAGAGTTTAGACTGCAGGATAGCTGAGATGAACTGGCTGTGTCCAGGCTGAGGGAAGAGGCAGTGAGCTTCCTGTTCCTGCAGATCTTAAGGCTTGAGTGTTGGACTTTGATGTCCTCAGTGCCTGAGGAATGGGAAATTGAATCCAGAGACTCCTTCCACTGTAGTTCTGCACCAGAGGTAGTGAGAGGGTCAAGCTCAGAGAGGGGGCAAAGTCCAGAGAGAGACAGTGGGGTGAGTGTCCATTCATTTAAGATGGCAGACTTGTAGGAGAGTTCAAAAGACAAGGACGTCAATCCCTGCAGGAAACTAAGGAGGAACTGGCCTTCCTCAGCATCTTGCAGCAGGACTGTGGGCTGATAGTACTTGCACAGTCGGGCCTGCTTCTGCAGGAGCAGTTTCAGGTAGCACTCCATCAGGCCATCATTGAGGGCCAGCCGCAGCCAGGCCCGGCAGCGGCCTACATCTGTGTTGACAAAGACCAGGTGCTCGCATTCTGAGATGATGTGTTTGTGGGTGACAGCTTTCAGTAGGGGCCAGAAGACAGACTGAGGCAGAGGCTTCTGGTGAGCATGTTTCTTTCTTTTTCCTCCAGCCTCAGCACGGATATGCTTGGCATGTAGACCATGGATAAACACAGCTTCCAGGGCACTGCACATGGTGTTGGCATCTCCATCTTCACTGGTGACAACTGTGTCCAGGGACACATATTGCTTTTGCAGAGACTTCAAAGCACCCAGCAGCTTCTTTTGATGACGTGGCAGTTCTGATCAGCCCACAGCTTGTGCCATCCAGTGGCTAGACCAAATGATGAGTCGTGTTACTTCGGTTGGAAAAGAATGACAGAGTTATCTTCTGATTCAGAAAGGCAGCTGATCGGGCTGGAGAGATAGCCTAGTGGTTAAGAGCACCGACTGCTCTTGCAGAGGACCCAGGTTCAATCCCCAGCACCCACATGGCAGCTGAAAACCGTCTGTAACTCCAATTCCAGGAGAACTCCAGTTCCAGGAGAATCCAACACCCTCTTCTGACCTCCGCAGCATTGCACAACACGGCTGCGCAAACCTACATGCAGACAGTACATTCATACACATACAAAAATAAATTTAAAAATGTAAAAAAAATTTAAAAAAAAAAGAAAGGCAGCTGATCTTTCAGACACATAAATGCTGGGTGAGTAAACAGTACCTCCTTCCATCTGAAGAAAGTGGAGTTTCTGAACAAGTGTCGCAAGGCCGGTGGTTCTGGGACAGCATGATGGGTTGGGTGGGGGCGGAGGGAAGCAGCAAGTGCCGCCCAGTAGGCCGGGAGTGGGCCTGGGCTGGGAAGGGCCGAGGCTCCAACACCAGGTCCGAGGCAGCTGGGAGTCCCAAGTGGCAGCGACATTGCAGACCCACCACGGGTTCGTGTCACCCCTCTGCCAGCGTTTCCCCCTAGCTCTGACCCAGACTCACTACAGGGAGCAAGAGTCGGCACCTCACTCCGGAGGAGGAGACCCCTCACTGCCGCAGACGCTAAGGGCTCCCCGCACCTCTAGTTATATTTCTAAAATCATAGTGTTTATTTATTTTTTTTTCACATAAATTTATTTATTTATTTATTTTTAACAAATCTAGACCCGTGTTCCCACCCATTCCCCCACCCTACCAGAGCTCATGCATTCTGCCAAACATGCTTTTCATCTCTTAGTCTTTCTCAATATTTTCCATGGGGAAGTTGACTGCTTTGAGCAGAAGTTCACTGTTTCAGTCAGTTCTTTGATGCAGTCTTTTCTGTTCTTGTTGTTGTTTCCAAAATGCATTATGCCCAACTGCTTTGTACAAAAGCTCAGGGGCCCCACACAAGAAATACTTACAACTGGGTAATTGGCACTAGCATCCACAGATGAGGGATACCATTCATCGTTTGTTTTTCTGGGACTGTGTTACTTCACTCAGCATTAGGTCCTCTAGCTCCAGCCATTTTCCTGCAAAGCTCGTGATGTCGTCTTTCTTTACTGCTGCATAGAGCTCCATTGTGTAGATGTACCACATTTTCTCTATCCACTCGTCAGTTGAGGGGCATTTAGGTTGGTTCCAGCTCCTTGCTATTGTGAAGAGAGCTGCAATAAACATGGCCGTGCATGTATCTCTGTGGTGGCATAAGTCTTGAGGGTACATGCCCAGGAGTGGTATGGCTGGGTCGGGTGGCAAGTTCATTCCAAGTCTTCCAAGGGTTCTCCACACTGCTTTCCATACAACTCTGCCCACACACAAAGGTCAATCAAGCCAAAGACAGCATGACCAAAGGATCAACAATCACCTCGCTGAGACACCCAGTTACTCCTACCTGTCTCCCCCTCTTCCCTTCCGCGGGCTCAGGAGATCTCAAACTCAAGAGTCACCACAAGCCTACCTTTAATACCAGCTGGGAGGAGTATACTCTTGCCCCCACAGCCACAAGATCCAATCAAGCACAGGGCCACCCCTCTTTAATACCGTCTGGGAGGATAACTCCGACCTCACAGCACAAAGGCCAATCAAAGCAAAGAGTGCGGACCAAAGGATAAACAATCAGCTCGCTGAGGCACCCAGATTCCTACCTGTCTCCCCTCTTCCTTCCGCTGGCCTCAGGAATCTCCTTTATTTATTTATTTGAGACGGGTCTCCCTTTAGTCCCAGATGACTTGGAGGCTCACTATGTTAGACCAGGATGGCCTTGGTCTCACCGAGATCTGCTTGCTCCTCCTCCCAAGTGCTAGAATTAAAGGTGTGCACACCCGCCCTGGCACATAGTGTTATTTTAATTGTTTAATGCATTCTTTTTTACATTTGAAATTATTTATTTAAAAAAATAAGTTCCATTCTCTAACATAGTAATTAATAATATAATCCATACAAATGAAATCTCTTTGGAGCCTCAATTTTTGGAATACAAAATTAAGAACCATCGAATTCCATAAAGTTTGTCTACATGCAGCTTCAGCTGCCTTAAACACTAGAAAGAAACTCAGTAATACTGGTTAACTATTATTTATTATTGTGTTAGAACAACAAGACAACAGAAAATAAAAATTAAGAATAAAAATTTGGGAAGCACGGAGTAAGGACTGTTTTTTTTAAATTTAGATGAGTATTATAAAGCTGGGAACCCATAAATTCAACACAAGTTTCAATAAAGTGGTAGGACAAAAAATAAACCTAGAAAAAAAAAAAAAAAAAAAAAAAAAAAAAAAAAAAAAAATTGAAAAAAAAAACCTCCATTTGGATAGAAAAAAAGTCGGCTCTGCTACGGTGTGAGAGAGTAGTGAGGGCAACCAGGAGCAAGACAGAAAGATACACAGGATAAAATGCATCAGTAAAATCAATTATTCTGTATTATTAAGGAAAAAACAGTAAAATTTAAAAGAAGTGGAAAAGACCCCTTGCCACAATCTCATTTTATGATTGCATCTATAAAGACTATTACAGTCACCCACAGAGAATAAATGTCTATGAGCGCCCAACCCTAAATGACATATCTACAATTGGAACCACTACACCTAAAGCTCAAGAAACACAGCAGAACAAGGACGTCGTGTAGACGAGATATTAATGCATTCTCAAACTACTATCAATGAAAGCTCCATCATGCAAAACCGAGCACAAATAATAAACACAAAAGGCCACCAAATGTCAAAAGCATAGACACTAAAGAGTATTCTGGAGTGTGTGTGTCTGGACAGGACTCCTATATTTTTAAACTTTACCTACCCAGGTGTCAGGGACCATTGTGGAAGAGGAGTGGAAAGAGTGGAAAGATTGTAAGAGCACAGGGGAGGAGGTTGCATGGACCATATGGACACCAGAGCAGTTTTACAGGTTTTCATAAGATTTCTTGCTACTATGAACCTACAGCATAGTGTACCCATATTAAAAGACCCATACAACCTCAAGCAGAGAAAAAAGCCACAGCATATAAGTGGGGAAATGTGCAGCAGTCCCCAGTGTTAGCCAAAGAACTACTGGCAGATGGATGATTACTGCTGGATGAGGAAAGTTGATCTTCTTTAAGGAGAGGCTCTAGATAAGCTTGACTAGACCCCAGTGGTTGAGCTTGCATTGAGGCATTCTGAGTACACTGACTTGATTCAATAGACCTTAAAAAAAATGAGAGAATGGGCAGGGCATGTGGCACACACCTTTAATCCCAGCACTCAGGAGGGCAGAGTCAGGTGGATCTCTGTGAGTTCAAGGCCAGCTGGTTACATAGCGAGCTCCAGGCCAGCTGGACTAAAAGGGAGACCGCTCCCAAAAATACCAAAAAATAACAAAAATAATAAATCTAAATGAAGAATGTATGAGATTCATGGGGGGGCTATGGCAAGGTGCAGATGGAGCAGGGGTATAAAGATGATTAAGAGGTATGTATGAAATACAGGAAAAATCAATAAAAATTATCCAAAATGTGTATATTGGCTTTCAGATTGCCCATACGGGTGCATAAAAAGGGTAACCATGTGAGAGTTGAGCAAGATACAAATTTTTGATATATATGTCAGTAGTCATAGGTTGTGTTCATGTCTACATGAGCTATTCCAAAATCAACCACATTTATAGATGCAATCAGTAAAATTAGATGGTTTTCATATAGGTTTAATTAATACTGACTAGAAACTGGGTGAAGAAACTATAGTCTAATTTGTACATTTTTCTCCCTGGAGCCTTCAAGACAAGGTGGGTGAACATAACCTCTTCAGAGAGATGACCTTGCTTGAATTTCCACCACCTTCATCTGACCTAGCTGTACTGTGGCAATCATCCAATCCCCGAAGGAGGTCATCAGAGACAAAGCAGGAGGGCATTGGCTTCTTCACAGAATCCCATTTAGAGCAATGCTATATAGGGTTCCTGAGCCTCATTTTATCCAGCAAATGACCTAACAAAGGACACTAATAAAACAAAGTAGACTCTGCCAAGCATGATTATGCACTCCTTTAATCAAAGCACTAGGAGGAGAAGCAAGCAGATCTATATTGAGTTCAAGGCCGTCTGAAACTAAATTGATTTCCCGGCCAGCTGGGACTACAGGAAGACCTGTTCAAAAGATTAAAAAAATAAAAAAACCCAAAACAGGAGAAATCCATTAACCATCCAACTGTCACACTTCATTCTGTATTAGGAAAAAACTTAAAGGCCCAGGGAAAATGGCCCATTAAGGAACAGCGAAAACACTGAGATGATGGGAGAGCTCTGAGGCTTTCCAAAGAAGTACTGCTGAAACTGTCCCTAATCTCATAATTGTGTGGTCAGGACTCCAAAACACTGGTGGAAGTACATTATAACAGTGTGTACATCACTGTTTCCAAATGTTATCTATCATCACCATCTTCTCACTTCTGCTATCATGGTAGACACTGAAACCCTACATTTCATGATCTTGCAATGATGAAAAAATAGAAGATTAGGGCAAGAAGACAGGTGACTGCAATGTCCTTGCTGAGTCAGATGGGAAGCTTCCACTCTTCCAGGGAGACATGTCACTAGAGGGATTTAGGAAAAGCACACACCACACACACACCAACACCCACACACCCACACACAAAAGCCGTAATTACACAACCACTTCCCAGGAGGATTTCCATACGTGGCATCTTATACTTTAAATTTTGTTCATTTCTGTTAATTATGTGTCATCTGAAACGTCTGGTGGTCCTTTAAATGTTCATTACTCATATGCCACATTCCACTAGGTGTTCTTCCTCCCTGGACAGGGCGGCAGCTCTGTAATGTGTAAGTTCAGGACTATTCCTGGGCAAGCCGGCTATCAGTCCCCACCGCCATAAGCAGGGAGGGGGCAGGAACAGTGAGAAGTAACATGGAGAAAAAGGAAAATGGACTCATAGAGATGGGGAGTAAAAGGACTCCATTTAATGTTGTAATGCCACACCAACTCCAGTGTCGTCTCTGTTGCTCAATGACGAAAGCATAATAACAGATGGGAGATATGTGTCTTCTGAGGCTAAGCTCCTTGGAGGTCCTTGGCAGAGTGCTCAGCCTTAGCTTCCAAGGTCACGACACGCTACAAAGATGTTACGCTTCTTGGGTATTGGACTTTGCATATTTGTCTTTTGATTCTTTTCCCGAGCACCACATGACTTCAGTTCCAAAACAAAAGACATTTAAATGGTCTGGAATAAATCAGGCGAACAGAAGCTTCCACCCAATAACATCTGACTTACACAACATACATGGATATCTGTGAACCTAAGAAAAATCATACAGAGAAACATTATCTAAAGGCCCTTTTGTCCTAAAAGTCCCTACAAAGATATTATGAATGAAAAAACATTACACTGAGTGATATCATAGGTCCGTTACAAATAATAAGTGTTTTTCCAGACTTAATAAAAAGCTCAGTCCCTTAAGCAAGGAGCTACACCTGATAGAATTAGTAAAATAGATGTCTTAGTTACAGTTATGCATGATAAAATACTTGGTCAGATGCACGTGGCGGGCTTCTCCTATAAGAAAAGTAATATGGAAAAATAGAACTAATTAAGAGGCTTTTCCTGGCTTTTGGCTTGAATTACAGCTTAGATATAACAAGCAGCCTTGGGAGGACTAAAGATAACAAGCGGCCAGGAAGGCTGGGAAAAACAAAAAAAAACAAAACAAATATTAAAACTTCAACGGGACACAAATGTCTCACATTCACAAACAAACCAACCATGGTTTGTGTTTTTATGACCACTGTTTGTTCCTGGAGATGTGCTAATCTTGAGCAAAGTGTCATGTGTAAATCTTTCTGGTTAGTGTTTCTGGTTAGTGTTTCTGGTTATTGCTTCTGGTTAATATGTAAAACTTAAAATCTTTAGTAAAGGCTTATTGTTCCTGGGGATGTGCTAATCTTGTTCTGTCTTTCCTGACCTGGGGATGTGCTAATCTTGACCTGCTTTTCCTGACATGTACTACATAATCAGTTGCTTGCTCTTTAGTAAAAGTGCAGCAGATTCAAAACCAGTTCTGGTGTTGTTTCTGTCTGTCATTTCACTGAACCTGTGCCCTCCTTTCCAAGACCCCAATTCCCACAGACAGAGGGAACCCCCGGCTGGATCGGTTCTGTGGCATTATTGTAACTCAAGGCTTTTTATACAAATCCTTGAAGGGGGCTGGGACACACAGAATTGTGGGTTGGGACAAGTGGGACAGGAGGGACTTTAGGCCATTTGCTTCAGATCAATGCTTTGCCCTAAGGATTCAAAGACAGTTGGTGGCACAAGGTTTCACAGGTTCTTTAGCCAGATTAGGCAGGGGAGTCGAGGCTGGAGGGCTGTTTGCTGACTCCTTTTAAGTGCTTCTGCCAAAAAGAATGCCTACATCTCCCTCTTTTTACTTATTCAAAAAAAGCTCAGTTGCCATATAGTGTTATTATTTTTCTATTGGGGATTATTCTGGAATAGTGTGGCACAGTGATGCTCCCACTGGGGACAACAGCATCTGGGTCTGTGTATTTATAGTAAGTGATAGTTGTGCCTTTTGTTCGGTACATCAAAAGAGAGCTCTCAGGGTCTAGAGATTTGCTGAAGCAGGCAAGGCAAGAATACTGCATTTTTATTCCCAAAACCCCACAGAGCTGCTACATAACCCATGGAAGTTACTTAAAATGCCCACAAAGATTATTGGATAACTCACAGAGGCTACCAGGGGACAGTGTTTTGCAGATTCTGCTTCAAGCCAGGGACATGTCCCATTCCCCACGTGGACAGACCTGACCTTGTGTTTTGGGGAAGGATTGTGGAGGTGTTGGAACTTCGGGCCTGGGAAGATCATGAATGCCTAAAGATTGCTGCTGTGGCGCTTGAGCAGTTTTGCTGAAGGCGTTGTAGAAGACGGAGGCCTGGCTTGTGATGACGTTTTCTTAGTTTCAAAGGAGAGCAGAGGTCATCAAGACTGTTTAATCTATGGGTTCTGGTTCAGCTTGGGCTAAAGCCTCAGGCTGTAAGTAGCAGAGACCAGAACCTGCCGTGAAAATCTTTGCTTTACTGGGACATTGATGCTGGTTAGCTGGGGCTGAAAACTCAGCTGTAAGTCACAACGCGACCCAGCATCACTGTGGTGAAATCTTCTGGGACAAATTTCTTTCAGGTCAGCACACAGAAGCTATGTTCCCGAAGGGGCCCGAGCTCCATGTCAAGCCCGAAGCAGGACTTGGTGACGTGTAAGAGTCTTCCTATATGGTTCCAGTGTTCAAATTTGAGAGGGTCACAGAGAGCACCCAAGGCTTGGCATGTGAGAGGTCAGGAAAGACCCTTGGTGGAAGTGCACCTCAGATGCAGTGCAGACCACAGGATTGCAGGTGTCATGGACAGAAGCTGAGGCTTTGCACCAGGGTAGGTCAGAAGAGACATTGGTGCAGGTGCGCCTCAGTTTCAGTGGCGACCCAGCTTTTTGGCGATGCCGGGACCATTGGATGACCACCAAGAGCAGCAGTAGGTCAGGAATGGAGTCATCCTGGGCCTACGAGATGAGCTGTGTGTGCCACGGATTGCAGAGTCGGAGAGGGGGAGGTGCCAAAACCCTTTGAAGCCCAAAAGATCATGAGTGAATCATAGATGTCCAGCCTTGAGCTACTTTGCTGGAATTAGGTTTTGTTTGAGTGTGCATGATTCTTCCTTTTGAAATAAGACCGTACTTGTTTGGATTTTACAGCAAGCCCACACTTAAGAGACTATTTAATGGCCATGAACTTTCAAGTGTTTTTTAAGGTTGTTACTGTCTTAGGTTGTGATTATGTTAACATCATACTTTGGGGATAAGATCTGGAAAGGTGATGGTTTAATAGTGATGTGTTTTGGTGTCAAGTTGACAAGGGGTCACTTGTGCTGGATTAAGGCTTTTAGTGTTAACTTGACACAACCTGGGTTGAGGGCGGCCTCAGTGGGGAATTGGCTCCATTGGATTGGGCCTGTGGCCACATCTGTGGATATTTCTTGATGGTCACGCAGTGTGGGAGGGGGGCCTGCGCCCACAATAGTGGTGCCACACCGGGCAGGTTGTTGTGCATCATATAAGAAGGCAGGCTGAGCATGAGCCAGGAGTGGGGGGGGAGCAGCCGGTGGAACAGCATTCTCCAGGCCTGTGCTCAGCCCCCTTCTGCTCCAGGTTCCTGCCTGCGTCCTGCCTTGGACTCCCTGAGTGCTGAAACTGTGACCCCGGAGATGTCAGCTGAATAAAACCTTTTCCTCCCCAAGTGGTGGGTCAGAGTGTTTTGTCCACAGCAATGGAAGACAAAAAAACTAGAACACCGGCATGGGTGCACACATCTCAGGCACAGACAGTAATTCTCACCATACAAAATAAAAATTAAATAAAAAAGACAGCTTGTAATATTTTTTGGAGGTTAAGCTCCCTGGTGGTCAGTGACAGAGTACCCGGTCTCAGCTTCTAAGATCACGATGCATTACAAAGATGTTATGCTTCATGAGTGTTGGACTTTATACATTGTCTGTTGACTCTCCTCCTAAGTGCAGCACAACCTCAGTCCCAGATAAGGGGCAGTTAAACATGTTTAAAAACAATTCAAGCAAACAGCCTGATGCACCTAAGTAAAATCATACAGAGATACAACATCTAAAAGCTTCTTTGTCCTAAAAGTCCCCACAAAGATATTGTAGACATTACACTGAGTGAGATCATAGGTTAGTTAATAATAATAAAAGTGTCTTTCCATACTTAATAAAAAAGACTTAGTCCTTTAAGTAAAAAGCTACATCTAATAAAGTTAGAGCCTAGCTACAGCTATACATGTTAAAGAGTAACACTTAGTTAAAGGCACATGGCGGAGATTTCTCCTTTAAGAAAAACTCTGTGTAACTTGTAAAAGAGCTAAAAGCCCTCTTCTTTGGCCTTGTAGTTAAAACACAACCTGGAAATAGCAAACAACCTGGAGATTACAAACAATCCCAGGAAGGATGAGAAACTTCTAATTGAAACTTCAAAAGAGACAATGACTTTTTATGGTTTGTGAGTTTAAGGCTGCTGTTTTGTTGACAAGGCGTAAGCTGTAAACCTTCCTTTACCTATCTTGTTGGCCTTGCAAATCCCTTTGTTCCCGAGGAATGCAAATCTCCTGCCTGCTTTACCTGCCTGTCAGCTCGACCCTTCCCCCTCCCCCTGCCTGCATTCCCTGTGTTACTTGCCTGCCTGAAAAAAAGCACCTCTTGATTTCAGTAAAAACACACTAGATCCAAAATTCTCTGGTGTCCAGTCCAGTTATTTCTCACCTGACTCTGTGCCCTCCTGTACAGAACTTTGATTTTCCCACAGGTGAAAGAAACCCCGACTGGGTGGCTTGTGGCACTTTTGATTGAGGAATTTAGTCCATTAATATTTAAGGTTATGACTGATAGGTTTGTGTTGCTTCCTTTTGTGTTATTATCCATCTGTGGTTTTGATTTAGGTTTCTACTTCTGCAGTTATGCTTTTATTGATTTCTCTTTCTAGGTGCCTGGGGTTGGTTGCTCCTTTCTTCTGTTCTTTGAATTACTTCAAGTATTCTCTGAAGGGTTGGTTTTCCAGACATGTATTCTTTCAAGTTGTTTATGTCATGGAAGATTTTTCTCTCTCCTTCAACTATGATTGACATTTTTGCTGGGTATAGTAACCTGGGTTGGCATCTATTGTCCCTTAACACTGGGAATGCTTTGCTCCAGGTTCTTCTTGCTTTCATAGTTTGCGTTGAGAAGTCCGTTGTAATTCTGATAGGTTTCCCCTTATAGGTCACTTGTTGTTTTTCTCTTGTCGCTTTAAGGATTTTGTCTTTGTTTTGGGTGTCTAGCATTTTAACTATGATGTGGCGTGGAGAATTTCTTTTCTGATCTTGTCTGTTTGGAGTTCTATGTGCTTCTTGTATTGGTATTGGTTTGTCCTTTTTTAGTTTGGGGAAGTTTTCATCTATTATTCTGTTGAAGATCTGATCAATACCATTCTCTTGGGATTCTTCTCCTTCCTCTATTCCTATGATGCGGAGGTTTGATCTTTTCATAGTGTCCCACAGCTCCTGGTTGTTCCATTTTTGTGTATTTTTAAATTTTTCATAATCTTTCCTTGAGGTTTTTAGTTGTTCTGTGTTATCCTCCAGGTCTGATATTCTTTGTTCTGCTTCCTCCATTCTGCTTCTGAGGCTTTTTTCATTCCTTTCCTCTTGAATGGATGAGTGTTTGATTTCCTTTTTCATTTCCTCTTCTGATTTCTTTAGTGTTTCTATTTCTTTTTGGAGCTTCTCGATCTCTTTTTGTAGCTCTTTTGTTCGCTGGTTGGTTTCTTTTTCTTTTTCAGCATGGGATCTTTTCAGTGTTTCTACTTCCTTCCGGAGCTTGTCATTCTCTCTCTCTCGGTCCTTCTTGAGTTCCTCATTCTCTTTTCTTAGTTCTTTAATTTGTTCTTTATGATCTTGTAGTTCTTTAAATATGTTCCCAATTGTGTTTCTGATGTCTGTGTCCTGGGGCATCCCCAGAGGGATCCCACTGCAGGAGTCTTCCATAGGGTTGGTAAGGCTTGGCACGGGATTATCCTGCCCCTTTCCAGAGTTGTCTCTTCTTCGTGATCCTGGCATATGGGCTTCTCCTTGCCTGTATTCCAATGTGAGTCCTAAATGCCTCTTCACTGTGTTGAAGGCTTGCTTTGCTTGCCTCCTTCAGATGCTTCTTCATAATCTCAGTTGGTGGGGGGGGGCTCTTCATCCCTCGACCCGGTACCTTTCATTGGGCTCAGGAGATCTCAAATCTCAAGAGTCACACAAGCCTACATTTAATACCGGCTGGGAGGATAACTCCGCCCTCACAGCCACAAGATCCAATCAAGCCAAAGACCACACCTTTAATCCCAGCTGGGAGGATAACTCTGACCTCACATCCACAAAGGCCAATCAAGCCAAAGACTGCAGGACCAAAGGATCAACAATCACCTCGCTGAGACACCCAGTTCCTACCTGTCTCCCCCTCTTCCTTCCGCTGGGCTCAGGAGATCTCAAATCTCAAGAGTCACACAAGCCTACCTTTAATACCAGCTGGGAGGATAACTCTGCCCCCACAGCCACAAGATCCAATCAAGCCAAAGGCCACACCTTTAATCCCAGCTGGGAGGATAACTCCGACCTCACAGCCACAAAGGCCAATCAAGCCAAAGAGTGCAGGACCAAAGGATCAACAATCAGCTCGCTGAGGCACCCAGTTCCTACCTGTCTCCCCCTCTTCCTTCCGCTGGGCTCAGGAGATCTCCTTTTTTATATTTTTGAGACGGGTCTCCCTTTAGTCCCAGCTGACTTGGAGCTCACTTTGTAGACCAGGCTGGCCTTGGTCTCACCGAGATCTGCTTGCCTCTGCCTCCCAAGTGCTAGAATTAAAGGTGTGCACCACCACGCCTGGCACATAGTGTTTATTTTAATGTTTAATGCATTTCTTTTTTTACATTTGAAATTATTTATTTAAAAAAATCAGTTTCATTCTCTAACATAGTAATTAATAATATAATCCATACAAATGAAATCTCTTTGGAGCCTCAATTTTTGGAATACAAAATTAAGAACCATCGAATTCCATAAAGTTTGTCTACATGCAGCTTCAGCTGCCTTAAACACTAGAAAGAAACTCAGTAATACTGGTTAACTATTATTTATTATTGTGTTAGAACAACAAGACAAAAGAAAATAAAATTAAAGAATAAAATTTGGGAAGCAAGGAGTAAGACTGTTTTAAATTTAGATGATGTGATTATAAAGCTGGAAAACCCATAAATTCAACAAATAGTTTCAATAAAGTGAAAGTTTGCAAAAATCATTTCATGCTATACAATCCATGTTTATGAAAAAAATGATTAAAGAATTGAAAAACCTCCACTTTGGATAGAAAAAAAAGTAGGCTCTGCTACGGTGAGAGTAGTGAGGGCAACCAGGAGCAAGACAGAAAGATACACAGGATAAAATGCATCAGTAAAATCAATTATTCTGTATATTAAGAAAAACAGTAAAAATTTAAAGAAGTGGAAAAGACCTGCCACATCTCATTTTACTGATTGCATCTATAAATGACTATTACAGTCACACACAGAGAATAAATGTCTATGAGATGCCCAACCCTAAATGACATATCTACAATGGAACCACTACACCTAAAGCTCATGGAACATAGTGGAACAAGGAGTAGAGAGAATATTAATGCATCTCTCAACTCTCATCAATGAAGCTCCCTCATGCAACAGAGCACAATAAACACAAAAGGCCACAAATGGTCAAAGCATAGACAATAAGAGTATTCTGAGTGTGGTCCCTGGACAGGACTCCTATATTAAACTTTACCTACCCAGGGTTCAGGAACCATTGTGAAAGAAGGAGTGGAAAGATTGTAAGAGACAGGGAAGGAGGTGCATGACCATATGGAAACAGAGTCAGTTTTACAGGTTCCTAAGATCTTGCTAATATGAACCTACAGCAATAGTGTCAACATATAAAAGACCCATACAAACTCAAGCAGAGAAAAACCCAGCATATAAGTGGGGAAATGTGCAGCAGTCCCCAGTGTTAGCCAAAGAACTACTGGCAGATGGATGATTACTGCTGGATGAGGAAAGTTGATCTTCTTTAAGGGAGAGACTCTAGATAAGCTGACTAGACCCCAGTGGTTGAGCTTGCATTGAGGAATGTCTGAGTACACTGACTTGATTCAATAGACCTTAACATAAATGAGAGAATGTGGGCAGGCATGGTGGCACACACCTTTAATCCCAGCACTCAGGAGGCAGAGGCAGGTGGATCTCTGTGAGTTCAAGGCCAGCTTGGTCTACATAGCGAGCTCCAGGCCAGCTGGGACTAAAAGGGAGACCCTGTCCCAAAAATACCAAAAAAATAAAAAATAATAAATAAATGAGAGAATGTATGAGATTCATGGGGGGGCTATGGCAAGGTGCAGATGGAGCAGGGGTATAAAGATGATTAAGAGGTTTTGTATGAAATACAGAAAAACTCAATAAAAATTATACAAAAATGTGTATATTGGCTTTCAGATTGCCCATACGGGTGCATAAAAAGGGTAACCATGTGAGAGTTGAGCAAGATACAAATTTTTGATATATATGTCAGTAGTCATAGGTTGTGTTCATGTCTACATGAGCTATTCCAAAATCAACCACATTTATAGATGCAATCAGTAAAATTAGATGGTTTTCATATAGGTTTAATTAATACTGACTAGAAACTGGGTGAAGAAACTATAGTCTAATTTGTACATTTTTCTCCCTGGAGCCTTCAAGACAAGGTGGGTGAACATAACCTCTTCAGAGAGATGACCTTGCTTGAATTTCCACCACCTTCATCTGACCTAGCTGTACTGTGGCAATCATCCAATCCCCGAAGGAGGTCATCAGAGACAAAGCAGGAGGGCATTGGCTTCTTCACAGAATCCCATTTAGAGCAATGCTATATAGGGTTCCTGAGCCTCATTTTATCCAGCAAATGACCTAACAAAGGACACTAATAAAACAAAGTAGACTCTGCCAAGCATGATTATGCACTCCTTTAATCAAAGCAACTAGGAGGCAGAAGCAAGCAGATCTCTATGAGTTCAAGGCCAGTCTGATAACTATATATTGATTTCCAGGCCAGCTGGGACTACAGGAAGACCCTGTCTCAAAAAGATAAAAAAAAAAAAAAAACCAACAGGAGAATCCATTTCAACATCCACTGTTCACACTTCATTCTGTAGTAGGAAAACTAAAGCCCAGGAGAAATGGCCCATTAAGGAACCAGAGAAAACACTGAGATGATGGGAGAGCTCTGAGGCTTTCCAAAGAAGTACTGCTGAAACTGTCCCTAATCTCATAATTGTGTGGTCAGGACTCCAAAACACTGGTGGAAGTACATTATAACAGTGTGTACATCACTGTTTCCAAATGTTATCTATCATCACCATCTTCTCACTTCTGCTATCATGGTAGACACTGAAACCCTACATTTCATGATCTTGCAATGATGAAAAAATAGAAGATTAGGGCAAGAAGACAGGTGACTGCAATGTCCTTGCTGAGTCAGATGGGAAGCTTCCACTCTTCCAGGGAGACATGTCACTAGAGGGATTTAGGAAAGCACACACACACACACACACACACACACACACACACACAAAGCAGTAATTACAACCACTTCCCAGGAGGATTTCCATACGTGGCATCTTATACTTTAAATTTTGTTCATTTCTGTTAATTATGTGTCATCTGAAACGTCTGGTGGTCCTTTAAATGTTCATTATGCATATGCCACATTCCACTAGATGTTCTTCCTCCCTGGACCAGGGCTGGCAGCTCTGTAATGCTGTAAGTCTCAGGACTATTCCTGGGCCAGCCGGCTATCAGTCCCCAAGCCATAAGCAGGGAGGGGGAGGGAACAATGAGAAGTAACCCAGAGAGAAAAAGGAAATGGACTCATAGAGATGGGGAGTAAAAGGACTCCATTTAATGTTGTAATGCCACACCAACTCCAGTGTCGTCTCTGTGAGCAATGACGAAAGTCATAATAACAGACGGGAGATAACATGCCCTCTGAGGCTAAGCTCCCTGGAGGTCCTTGGCAGAATGCTCGGCCTTAGCTTCCAAGATCACGACACGCTACAAAGATGTTACGCTTCCTGGGTATTGGACTTTGCATATTGTCTTTTGATTCTTTTCCCGAGCACCACATGACTTCAGTTCCAAAACAAAGGACAGTTAAATGTGTCTGGAACTAAATCAGGCGAACAGAAGCTTCCACCCACTAACATCTGATTTACACAACGTGAATGGATATCTGTGAACCTAAGCAAAATCACACAGAGAAACATTATCTAAAGGCCCTTTTGTCCTAAAAGTCCCTACAAAGATATTATGAATGAAAAACATTACACTGAGTGATATCATAGGTCAGTTACAAATAACAAAAGTGTTTTTCCAGACTTAATAAAAGCTCAGTCCCTTAAGCAAGGAGCTACACCTGATAGAATTAGTAAAATAGATGTCTTAGTTACAGTTATGCATGTTAAAATGCAATACTTGGTCAGAGGCACGTGGCGGGCTTCTCCTTTAAGAAAAACAGAACTAATTAAGAGACTCTTCCCAGGCCATGGCTTGAATTACAGCCTGAAGATAACAAGCAGCCTTGGGAGGACTAAAGATAACAAGCGGCCAGGAAGGATGGGAAAAAAAAAAAAACAAATTAAAACTTCAAAGGGAAACAATGTCTCACATCTCACAAACAAACCATCCATGGTCTGTGGTTTTATGACCACTGTTTGTTCCTGGAGATGTGCTAATCTTGAGCAAAGTGCCATGTGTAAATGCTTCTGGTTAGTGTTTCTGGTTATTGCTTCTGGTTAATATGTAAAACTTAAAATCTTTAGTAAAGGGCTTATTGTTCCTGGGGATGTGCTAATCTTGTTCTGTCTTTCCTGACCTGGGGATGTGCTAATCTTGATCTGTCTTTCCTGACATGTACTATATAATCAGTTGCTTGCTCTTAGTAAAGCGCAGCAGATTCAAAACCAAGTCTGGTGTTGTTTCTGTCTGTCATTGCTGAAACTGTGCCCTCCTTTCCAAGACCCCAATTCCCGCAGTCAGAGGGAACCCCCGGCTGTGTCGGTCTGTGGCATTGTAACTCAAGGCTTTTTATACAAATCCTTGCAGGGGGCTGGGACACACAGAATTGTGAGCTGGGACACACAGGGCTTCAGGCCATTTGCTTCAGATCAATGCTTTGCCCTAAGGATTCAAAGACAGTTGGTGGCACTGAGTTTTTACAGGTTTAGCAGGATATCAGCAGGGGTCGAGGCCTGGAGGCTGTTTGCTGACTCTCTTAAGTGCTTCTGCCAAAAGAATGCCTACATCTCCCTCTTTTTACTTATTCAAAAAAAGCTCAGTTGCCATATAGTGTTATTATTTTTCTATTGGGGATATTCTGGAAAGTGTGGCCCAGTGCGGCTCCCACTGGGGACAACAGCATCTGGGTCTGTGTATAGTAAGCTGGAAGTGTGACATTTGTTCGGTACATCAAAAGAGAGCTCTCAGGGTCTAGAGATTTGCTGAAGCAGGCAAGGCAGGAAATACTGCATTATCCCAACCCCACAGAGCTGCTACATAACCCATGGAAGTTACTTAAAATGCCCACAAAGATTATTGGATAACTCACAGAGGCTACCAGGACAGTGTTTTGCAGATTCCTGCTTCAAGCCAGACAATGTCCCAGTCCCCCAAGTGACAGACCTGACCTTGGTGTTTTGGGGAAGGATTGTGGAGGTGTTTGGAACTTCGGGCTGGGAAGATCATTGAATGCCTAAAGATTGCTGCTGTGGAGCTTGAAGCAGTTTTGCTGAAGGAGTTGTAGAAGACGGAGGCCTGGCTTGTGAAGTTTCTAGTTTCAAAGGAGAGCAGAGATCATCAGGACTGTGTAATCTGTGGGTTCTGGTCAGCTTGGGCTAAAGAATCAGCTGTAAGTAGCAAGAGACCAGAACCTGAAGTGAAATCTTTGTTGTACTGGGACAATTGATGCTGGTTAGCTGGGGCTGAAAAATCAGCTGTAAGTAACAAGAGACCAGCATCACTGTGGTGAAATCTTCTGGGAAAATTTCTTCAGGTCAGCACACAAAGCTATGTTCCAGAAGGGGTCCGAGCTCCATGTAGCCAAAGCAGGACTTGGTGACGTGTAAGAGTCTCCTATATGGTTCCAGTGTGAAATTTGAGAGGGTCACAGAAAGCGCCAAGGCTTGGCACTGTGAGAGGTCAGGAAAGACCATGGAAGTGCACCTCAGGTGTGCAGTGGAAGACCACCAGAATTGCAGGGGTCATGGAGAGAAGCTGAGGCTTTGCACCAGGAGAGGTCAGAAGAGACCATTGGTGAAGGTGCTGCCTCAGTTTCAGTGCGACCCAGCTTTTTGGAGATGCCGACCATTGGGATGACCCCAAGAGCAGCGTAGGTCAGGAATGGAGTCCCTGGGCTTCGAGATGAGCTGTGTGTGCCACGGTCAGCAGAGTCGGAGAGGGGGAGGTGCCAAAACCCGTTGGATCCCAGAAGATCGTGCCTGAGTCCCAGGTGTCCAGCCTTGAGCTACTTTGCTGGACTTAGGTTTTGTTTGAGTGTGCCTGATTCTTCCCTTTGAAATAAGACAGTACTTGTTTTGGATTTTACAGCAGCCCACATTTAAGAGACATTTAATGGACAGTGAACTTTCAAGTGTTTTTAAGGTTGTACTGTCTTAGGTTGTGATTAATGTTAACATCATACTTTGGGGATAAAACCTGGAAAGGTGGTGGTTTAATAGTGATGTGTTTTGTGTGTCAAGTTGAAAGGGGTCAATTGTGCTGGATAGCTTTAGTGTAAACTTGACACAACCTGGTTTGAGGAGCCTCAGTGGGAATTGGCTCCATTGTGATTGGCCTGTGGCCACATCTGTGGATATTGTCTTGATGGTCAAGCAGTGTGGGAGGGCCTGGCCCACCAATGAGTGGTGCCACCCCGGGCAGGTTGTTGTGTAAGAAGGCAGGCTGAGCATGAGCCAGGGAGAAGCCAGTGAACAGCATTCTCCAGGCCTGTGCTCAGCTTCTGCTCCAGGTTCTGCCCTGAGTTCCGCCTTGGACTCCCTGAGTGTATAACTGTGACCCGGAGATGTAAGCTGAATAAAACACTTCCTCCCCAAGTTGGTGTTGTCAGAGGTTTTTGTCACAGCAATGAAGACAAACTAGAACACACGGCATGGGTCCACAAATCTACAAGGCAGACAGTACATTCATACACATACAAAAAAAAATTAAATAAAAAAGACAGCTGTAATATTTTTTGTATTTTTTTCCACATAATTATTATTTTTTTTTTAACAAACTGGAACCATGTCCCCCCCCATTCCCCACCCCAACAGAGCTCATTATTCTGCCAAACAAGGTTTTCATCTCTTTCTCAGTCTTTCTCAATTCTCCATGAAAGTTTTATTGTTTGAGCAGAAGTTCACTGTTTCAGTCAGTTCTTAATGCAATCTTTTTCTGTTGTTGCTGTTGCGTTGTTGTTTGTTGTTGTTGTTTTGTTTCCAATATGCATCACTCCCAACTGCTTTGGACAAATGCTCAGGAGGCCAACACAGGAAATAATTACAATTAGGTAATGGCCACTAGAATCAACAGATGAGGGATATGTCGTTTGTTTTCTGGGACTATGTTACTTCACTCAGCATGATGTTGTCTCTAGCTGCCAGCCATTTCCTGCAAAGCTCATGATGTTGTCTTCATGCTGAATGGAACTCCATTGTGTAGATGTACCACATTTTTCTTATCCACTCATCAGTTGAGGGCATTTGGGGTTGGTTCCAGCCTCCTTGCTATTGTGAAGAGACCTGCAATAAACCATGGCCTGTGCTTTATCTCTGTGGTGGGGTGAGTCTTGAGGTACATGCCCAGGAGTGGTATGGCTGGTCGGGTGGCAAGTTCATCCAAGTCTTCCAAAGGTTCTCCACACTGCTTTCCATAGTGGCTGTATGAGTTTACATTCCCACCAGCATGGATGAGTGTTCCCCTTTCCCACAACCTCTCCAGCACTTGCTATTACATTTGTTTTCTTGATCCTAGCCAGTCTTAGTGGAGTAAGATGATATCTTAAAGTGGTTTTTATCGTATCATTTCCTTAATGATTAGTGATGTTGGAACAGTTCTTAAGGTGTTTTCTCAGACATTCTCTAATTCCTCACTTGTGAAGTCTCTGTTCAGCTTTACTCCATCTTTGAGTGGGTCATTGTTTTCTTATTGAGTAGTTTATATATCTGGAAATCAATGCTTTGTCAGATGTATTCTGGGTAAGGTTTCCTCCCACTCTTGTTGGAATTTCTCTTCACTTCCTTGATTGTTGCTTTTGATATTACAGAAGCTTTTAGTTTAATGAAAGTCCCATTTCTGAATTGTCGACCTTAATTCTTGCGCATCTGCTGTCTGATTAGGAAGTCTTTTCCTTGACGCCTAGGTCTTGTAGTCTGCTGCGAACTTTTCTTCTTATGCCTTCAGAGAATTTGGGGTTTCACGTTGAAGTCTGAGGTCTATTGTCTGATCTGGAGTTGACTTTTGTAATCAAGGGAAAGGTAGGGGTTTAATTTCATTCTTCTACAAGTGGTGATCCAGTTTGCCAACACCACTTGCTGAAGATGCTGTCTTTGCTCCATTGTGGCTTCTTGGCCCCTTGTCAAATATAAGATGGCAGAAATTGTGTTGCCCAGATTTGGATCTTCTGTTTTGTTCCATTTGTCAACAGGTCTGTTTTTATATATGTACATTTCTACATGGAGCTACGTCCAGGTCCACTAGTCAGAGGGGAGAACATCAATCTGACCTTGCCCCAACCTGAGGAAAAAGCAGAGAGAAAGCATATTTATTTTAAAGAAAAATAAGGTAGAGAAACTGAGGCAGAGTAGAGTCAATGAGTATGTTCAGCATCATGTACATAATCAATACATGTTTTTGATCAAATCAGATCAAGAGTTCCTCGGCAGCTGCTCTTCCAGGGGTGTGCTACTGGTAATAAAATAAATGAGTCTACTGAGCTGCAGGAAGCTGCTCCTCTGAGCAGGCCGGTAGCCCAAATTCTCATCATAAGTTTTCCATCTAGAGTATCACAGAAATAAGCCCCATTTTCCTTATGGAAATCCCTAGCTAATGGTGACTAATAACACACATTTCCACACCTAACATTGCATACATTTATGAGATGGTATGGTCACACATAAACATAATATGTACTGATCACCTCAGTCATTGATACTTCTATCTCCTTATCATTGCACTGTATTTAGAGCTTTTGAATTTCTCTCTTCTAGCTATTCAACACTATATATGATTTATTATTAGGAACTGTAGCATGCTGTACTGTAGACCACTGGAACTTACTTCTGTCCAATTGTGTGTTAAGGCCCATTATCCAATCTTCCTCTCTCTCTTCTCTTACCTCCCCTTTCCAGTCTCTAGTCCAAAAATATTTAAGGAGATGGAAATATTACCTGTGCTGGTGATTACCACACTCTATATGTGTATTGAGTTATTGCACCATACTCCATGAGTTCATACAACTGAAATGAAAAATAAGAAAGAATGTTTTCCCACTATTGTGCAGGAGAAATGACTGTCAAATAATCCACTTCAGACTCTGGAGTGGGTATTTTCATGGACTCAGCTTCTTTTAGAGAGGATGGAAACACTAGCACAGTGAAGATTTGCCTAGGAAAAGCTAAGTCTTCAATGGGAACATATGCAGGTTGGTTCCCATTAGTAAACTGATAAGATGCATGAAGTCACTTGAGTTCCAAGAGGACACCTGCTCCACATCTCAACTTAACTGATGGAAGATATAAGACCTCACACACAGCGGGCTGTGAGAGAAAGGATAGGCTGAAGCCTCACAGACCTGGGTAAATGTCATGGTCTAAATCCTTCATGCTGGTATCTGCAATGCTTCCACAAGACAGATTAGGGAATTGTCCAAATGACCTTGGCAGTATTGTCTAGAAGCAAAACAACAGCCATTGTCATCAGTACTTTCCCTTTGCATTTTCATGCCTTACCTTGGAATTAGCACTTCAAAAGTATTCTTTTATTTTTTATTTAAATTATTTTTTATACTGGGGGCTGGAGAGATGGATCAGCAGTCAAGAGCACTTGGTTACTCTTGCAGAGGACTCCGGTTTGATTCCCAGAACCCACATGGTGGCTAACAAACATCTGTTCATAAATCCAGTTCCAGCAGATCCAGCACTGTTTTCTGTCCTTCACAGGCATTGCATGACATGGGTGCACTTATACACATGCAGGCAATGCACAACATGGGTGCACTTATACACATGCATGCCGCAGACCGTCCCAGCGGGGGGCCCACTCAATCTGCGGGAAACAGGGTCTTGGAAGGACGGCACAGGTTAGGCAAAATATTAGACAGACATGACACCAGAGTGGTCTTGAATCTGGTGCATTTTACTGAGAGCAGGCAAACTGATTATATAGTACATGTCAGGAAAAGCAGATCAAGATCAGCACATCTTTAGTAACAATAAGCCTTTTACTAAAGAGTTTAAGTTTTACATATTAACCAGAAGCACTAACCAGAAACACTAACCAGAATTATTTACACATGGCACTTTGATCAAGATTAGCACATCTCCAAGAACAAACAATTGTTGTAAAACCATAGAACGTGGGTGGTTTGTTTGTGAGACGTTGTCTCCCTTTGAAGCTTTAGTTTTGGTTCTTTCCCATTCTTCCTGGAGCCCAATCTATCCGTCACTTGTTATCTCTAGACTATGGCTGGGAGAGTCCCCTTAATATAGTTCTGTTTTTTTTCTTAAAGGAGAGGCCCGCCACGTGCCTCTGACTAAGTATTGCATTTTAACATGCAAAAATGTAACTAAGACTTCTATTTTCCTAATTTTATCAGGTGCAGCTCCTTGCTCGAGGGACTGAGCTTTTATTAAGTCTGAAAAAACACTTCTGCTACTTGTAACTGACTATGATATCACTCAGTGCAATGTCTTCCCTTCCATTTTACCTTTGTAAGGGCTTTTAGGAAGGGAGGGTCTTTTTGGTTTTTTCTTTACTATATTTTTCTAAAGAAGGAGCCCACCATCTACCTTTATTTAAGTAATGTTTTCTACCATGTATGACTGTAACTGAAATTCCTATTTTACTAATTTTGTCTGGGGTTGGTATGGCAATAAATTTCTAAGATAAGCAAGGTGCATTCATAAACTCCTGAGGTATGTAAGCTGGCTTGTAAGTTCCTGAGGTAAGTAAGCTGGCTCCTAAACTCCTGAGATAAGTAAGTTAGTAATTTTCCATGAGCATGTATGCCTGACAGCTTTGGCTCCCTGCACATGCAGGCAATGCACAACACGGGTGCACTTATATACATGCAGGCAATGCACAACATGGGTGCACTTATACACATGCAGGCAATGCACTCGTCACATATAATTAAAGTAATAAATAAAATACTAAAATAATATATTTATTAAATTTTTGCGAATTGCATGTAATATGTTTGGATTGCATTTAGATTCCTCCCATACCTTCTACCTCCTGCCAAATTTCATTTAATCTATTACACACATACACATACACACACACATACATATATTTAAGGTCAAATTTGTGGGGCTAGAGAGTTGGCTCAGTGGTTAAGAACAGTAGCTATTCTTGCAGAAGACTCAGGTTTGCATCCCAGCACCTGCATGGTGGCTAACAACTATCAGTAACTCCAGTTTCAGGGGATGGGAGCCCTCTTTTGACCTCTACTGTGAGTTTATGAATACACTGGTCCAAAAACATTGTTTTGTTCCCTGACCTCTAGCTCTTACGTTCTTTCTGCCTCCTCTTATTTGAAGGACCTGGAACCTTGGTTAGAGGGTGTATGATATAAATGCTCCATTTTGCCCAAAAGAATTTTTTTCATTGAGCATTTGTACATCTCATACAATGGTTCCCAATGAAATCCAGTTCCCCAATTCCCTCATCAGAACTCATGCATTACGTCATCCAAGTTAAGCCCTATCTAGTCAGGCTCTTGAAACCAGATGTCCTTTGATGCAGATATATCCATTGGAGTCTGTCTAGTCGGCACATCTAGAAATCTTAGGTAAGGCCTATTCTTTCTTACTTAGCAGTAATAAATCTCCTGTAGTTCTCAGTTCAGGGTCAGTCTCCTACCCATTTTTTTTGCTCCATTCTGAGACCTTTTCTGAGTTGGCATGTGTGGTGGTTTGAATGAGTGTCCCCCATAGGCTTTAAGTATTCAGACATTTTGTCCCCAGTTGGTGGTGCTGTTTTGGGAGAGCTTAGAAGATGTGGCCAGGGATTATGTCACTGGGGGCGGATTTAGTGAGTTTAACAAGCCTTGCTAGTCTGCAGAGGCTCTCTTGACTTTCTGTGCTCACTGGAAGATGTGACCCTTGGCTTGCTGCCCCAGCTCTGGCCACCATGCCTCCCCGCCACAATGGACTCTTTTTTTTTAATTTTTTTATTTATTTCTGTATGTGTATGAATGCAGGTTTGTGCACCCGTGTGGTGCAATGCCGCGGAGGTCAGAAGAGGGTGTCGGATTCCCCTGGAACTGGAGTTTTCCTGGAATTGGAGTTTCAGACGGTTCTCGGCCGCCATGTGGGTGCTGGGGATCGAACCCGGGTCCTCCACAAGAGCGGTCGGCACTCTTAATTCCCTGGAACCGTCAATCATAAACTCAAATAAACTCTTCTTTTTATAAGTTCCCTTGGTCATGGTGGTTTTTATCGCATGTGCAAGCTTTCTGTTGTCTGTAAGTCACTGCTTTCCTATGTTCATGAACCAGCTCTGGCTGTAACGATCTCTCTGCTCCCTCTTCCACAATGCTTTCTGAGCCATTGGGTGGGTGAGGTTTAATATAGGGGTCTATTCAGGGATACACACTCTGCAGGCTCCTGTTCTTTGAAGGTTGGCTAGTTGTGGCCTTCTGTTTGCTTCACACTCTATTGTGTAAGGAAGCTTAACTGGTGAGAACTGAGGGGTGGACTCCTTTCCTCTCTGCCTGTGATTCTGTGATGTTCCACAAGTCTTAGGTGTAGAGGTTTAACTGTAGGTGATTCTCCTAAGACTGGACATCTTTCAGATGTGTATTTTCTGTGTCTGACCAGTTGTGGGATTCTGTAGTAGCCTTTTGTCTATTGCAAAAATAAGCTTCTTTGATCAGTGGTGTATGATATGCTTGTCTGTAAATATAAGATTCCATATTTGGTGTATAATAAGAAATTTCACTTGTTGAGAAATAAGACACTGATAGGGTTTCCTCTGGGATCTATGTCTTCTCCAGCCCTGTGCATTTGGCTGAGTTTACTTGGCAACTTATGAGTTCACACCCATTGAGAATGTTCCAAGTCCAATTTTAGATAGCTGTTGATTATGGCCCAGATAACAGTGACACTACTGCACTAGTAGAGGTAGTTCGTTGCACAGCTTATTATGGTTATTAGGCTTTAGGGCCAGGTTGTACCATTGATTGATTTTCTCCCTTAGCAGTGTACATATTATCTAGCATTATGAGTGCTAAACTCCAGGTACAAGACTTCCAAGTCAGTCCCTGCTCTTTTTCTCTGTGCTTTCTCTGAAGCATGTCCTGTCCTGAACAGTAGGGCCTTATATTCTCTTTCTGGTAGATAGTCAAGAGCTTTGGTGATAGCCTGTATTGTTTTGAGTGTCTAATCTCTTGGATCACTTTCGCTGACCATTCAAAGGGAGGCATCCTCTGTCTGGGACTGTGTTCCCTGCCACTCAGCCCCCAGCTTGTACCACTTGTTCACTAATGTTCAGACAGTGTATGTGCATTTCTCATGGGATCTCGGGCGGGGTGGGGGGCATCACACTACACTCTGGGTTCCCTGGTCATCCAAGGTCCAATCATTTCCATCCTCTCTTCTTCCCTTCCTATCTCCCTCCTCCATCCCCAGCCTCAGCAACCCCATCATCCCCTGCTCTCCCAGGCTCCCCTGCCTCCTATCACCCCCCCTATGTCTTCCCTTCCTCTCCTCCCAACCCAATACTCCCACCCTCCCCANAAAGATCCTTTAAAACATCATTGGAAAGGCCCAGACCCACTAATTATGATGGGAAGGGGCTTTGGGTGTGTGTATCCTATAGGGGAGGAGGCGCCTATCTGGGTGCCAGCTAGGAATCTAAAAAGTTTTTGCCCATTCCCTCAGAACAGGAGGATGACCAAAATCAAACTAACCAGCAAGGAAAGAAAGAGGATATGGTGGTCTCAACTCACCTTCAGAAACAAGAGAAAACACAAAGTGATAAAAAGGACTAACCAGGCCCAAGGGCAACATACCCTTGAGAAGCTCTTATGTGCTTTAAAGCTTACAGATGGCGCAGTTCCTGTGTCTGCTGGTGGCTGCATGGGTGACGGCAGGAGTGACAGGAGTGCTGCACCAAAACCCCCAACAACCTCAGAGAGTGACATGGCTGGTGACCAATCCTGTCAATGGAGGGATCCTCAACAGCACCACGAATGATACACTCCCCCTCGTATGGTGGCCACCGCTCTTCTTTGATCTCTGCGATCTGGCCAGAGGAAGCTGGGACGTGGCTGATTGGACCCTGGCTCACTTAGGGAGGCCAGAATGTAATAGACAAAAGGGATGCACCCTGCCAGTGGTGGGGGACCCTAGATCCCCGGTATGTTCTCACATCCTCAAACGAGCCGCGCTCAGGGACATTGACATTTATGTATGCCCCGGGAGTAACCGGACTGCAAGAAAGATATCTGACTGTGGTGGTCTGGGAGACTTCTACTGTAAGACATGGGGGTGTGAGATGACAGGATCAGGCTATTGGGTGGGGCACAAGGGAGCTATTTGGGTCACTAGGGTAAAGACCAAAGAAAGGTAAGCAACCCACTCTATGGGCCATGCACCAATTACCACTGCAACACCATTCTGGTAACATTCACTGAAGAGGGAAAGAAGGGAATTGAGGACAGGCAAAGTATGGATCCACCTGGTACCAACAATGGTTTGATTGGTCCCCTTGGTTGACCACTCTTATTTCCATGCTGATGGGCCCCCTTCTTATAATTTCATTTCTGTGCATATTTGGGCCCTACCTCTTTAACAGGCTAACCAGACTGATCAGAGAAAAGGCCCAGGAGGTACAACTCATGGCCCTTAGGTTGTGCTATGACCAGCTGGAACCTGAAGACTTTCACACACTATAAAGTGAACCTTACATAAGGTGCCTCAATGGTGAACCTCCGAGGAGGTGCCACACCCATACCTCGGAAAGAGGTGGGTTATAAAAGAAAAAAAGGGGGAGTCTGATGGGGCCCACCCAGCCTGCCAGGTCAAGATGGCGCTGAGGGGAGGTAGAGGAGGGGGGACCCGGATTGTTTGCCAAAACCTCTGGTTGGGGAAAGATAAGGACAAGTGGCAAGAGTTACAATTGTCAGCTGTGTACACCAATCTGCCTGAGAGGGTCAGAGGGGCTGCAGGAACATTGGTCATTTGCTTTCATGCCTAAATGCCTTTTGTGATGTTTTGTATATAAGTCACTGCTCTGCTTGCAATAGAGTGAGATCCTGCTTGACCAGACTCCCTGCTGCGTCTGAGTGTCTCTGGGAACTGAGGAGGCTGGGGAAAGGGCGAGCGGTGCACTTACCTTTCCTCAGCCCAGTTGGTTCCAGGACAGGACCCAACTAAGACCCAACAATTATGCTAAGTGAAGTAACACAGTCCCAGAAAAACAAACGATGAATGGTATCCCTCTTTTGTGGATGCTAGCACCAAATCCATAGTTGAAAGGCAAGCTGATAAAAGTTAATGTTATATTTCTTTTTTATCTGAAGGCAACTATGCTGTTATAATGTGAATTCCTTATCTGGCTCTAGAATTAACTGACCACTTATTTTCAGACTTTGTAATTGTGGTATATGTATGGAGGGTATGTTCATATGTAAGAATAATATAAAATTAAAGGGAAAAATATGAACTCCTAAAAAAAACTGTAAGATATCATCTCTGATAAGACTGGCTAAGATCAAGAAAACAAAAGACACCAAATGCTGGACAGGTTGTGGGGAATGGGGAACACTCATCCACTGCTGGTGGAAATGTAAACTCTTACAACCTTTCTGGAAAGCAGTGTGGAGAACCCTTAAAAGACTCAAAATGAACCTACCACCTGACCCAGCCATACCACTCCTGGGTATATTACCTATAAGACTCATCCTACTGCAAGGATACAGGCACATCTATGTTTATTGCAGCTCTTTTCATGATAGCCAAGAGTTGGAACCAACCCAAATGCCCCTCAACTGAGGACTGGATAACAAAAATATGGTACATCTATACAATGGCGTTCTATGCAGAGGTAAAGAAAGATGACATCATGAGATTTGCAGGTAAATGGATGAAACTTGAAACCATTATGCTAAGTGAAGTAACACAGTCTCCCCAAAACAAATGGGGAATTGTTTCCCTTATTTGTGGATGCTAGTACCAAATTGAAAGGCAAGCTGAGAAATGTTATTATTATATTTCTATCTGAAAGCAACTGTGTTGTTATAATGTGAATATCTTAAGAAGCACCCTAGAATTAACTTACAACTGACCTTCAGGCATGGTAATTAATGTACATGGGAGGAAGGTATATATAAATATTTTAGAGTCATATAAAGTTAAAAGAAAAATCTGAACCCCTGAGCATAATATAAAATGAAGGGATGTGTGGATAAAACTGATCAATTAATATAAAGTTGGTTACCTACATCATGATGCTTTGGTATATGATTTTACAGGAGGATCAATATAGATTTGATATTGGATGCATTTCAAAACCCTCAAAGAAAGAATTGTGTAATTTTATTCAGAATTGTGGAATTTTTAACCACGAAGAAATTATACGTTTGCCGAACTAAACATGTTCAGCATTTTAAAAATTTAAACAATATATATAT